>JABCKU010008102.1:0-434593 GCA_018221655.1 Myochromella boudieri | reverse complement strand
ACATCACGCACTTGTATTCAGGTGGAATGTTCATCCACGTTAGGGCCGTTGTACTCTACGTGATGTGGTCCTCCTAGCCCCTTTGACCTTACAACCGTGTACTGAATCAGCGTAGGGTTCTGGCATCACCCTTAATTGTTTCATTCCCTCCATACCGTTCATAACTTGACTTAATATTATTCTTTTTGGTGAGATGGACATCAAGTAACAATGAATAGAGAGACTTTTGTTTTCCGGCGTTGAACATTGTTTTCCGGTAATGCAGTAATTTTCTTCGGGTAGCTACTTTTGTTTACGGCAAATATTAAAATCTTGGCAAATTCCCAAATTGTCATGTATCTGGGTAAGAAGTTAACGGAGGATTTTTTCGCCAGATTGACTCTCATAAGATGTCCAGCATAATACCTTACATTTCTGTGTATTACCCCCTTAATATAGATCCACACTTCAATATCAGTATTGGTTGTAACCCAGCTATTGTATGGTAAGGTTTCTTAAGTCCTCACAACCCGTAACTTCTCGCCATTCAATTCAAGCACTTTCTATTTAATATCAAATAACCACTTGCTCTGCAAGAAAGCGTAATGGACTTTGGCGATGTTGAGACAACTAGCTCACAGTTTTCCAGACCCCCATTTTCGCTTTGCTCCTCTCGATCAAGAGCCCCACTGAAGGTAAACTAGGACGATGCACTCGTAGGGGGGCAAGAATATATTGAGAATGCATTCAAATTTTTGGGTTCCTTGTGGGATCGTCACTGCATGTGTACGATGATTCTCCGCGCTAATGCGGTTATGACCGGTCCAAGCAATATAGAACGTGAAAGTGTATGCGAATAGCAGACAGACTCAGACAGAACGTGGAAGCCTTTTTGGGATGAGCGTACGACAAATTTAGTCGAAGAAGCAACTTGAATTACAAGTACAGGATTCGTCCACAACTAAAGTTCGAATAAACGCAAGGTGGGGGCGGATTGTAATAAGTGTATAGGTTTACTGAGGGCTGGTTATGGCTTAGCAACAAGAATGAGGTGCTTGTAGCCAGGAATAATGAAACGAATGTTAAGGGTGGGAGTGGCGGAGCACCAGCTGTGGACCTCTGGCGCTGGCACTGGAGCTGAGCGTAGATCTAGAGTTAATGCGTACCTGGGCCAGAATGCATGTAGTGTGCACTTTACATACCAGTCTCTGCGTTGACACAACTGACCAGGCCAAGGCCAAGTGCTAACTTGGCATGGGAGGATATATAATTTATAAGAAGATAAGTCAGTAGACGCCCCGCAATGTTAGCGATGATATACAGTATACAATAGTGGTGTACAAATTAAAGGGTAATAGATAGAAGACAGAATCTTCGAGGTCATCACTGTTATCATCGAGTGGATCGCCGAGAGGCATACTGTGGTCGAGAGTGTCCCCCATTTCGACCCGTATGGCTCGATCTTGGAGTCATCGATGGACGCCGTGAACCGGCACCATGAGACCTACTGGATGACTGCCGGGATTGGGAAGGACGGGAGAAAGCTTTCGATTGTTGAACGCGATGACCACCTCTAGTTCCCCGAGACGTAGTACGAGAGGAGGGGTTCGACGGCTTCTTTCGGGAACTGAAGAAACCGAAGACGCTTCGGCCTTGGAGCCCTTCTCGCTTCTTTTTGCGGACATCACGCGCAGCTCGCATCTCTCTCATGCCCTGTAGATGGACGGTTAACAGCAGTGACGCTAGAATCTGTATTGTTACCTTGCTTCGGAGGTCCTCATTTCCCAGGAGGGTTCCGCGCATTTTGGCAAGCCACCCATGCATTGTGGATGGTGGAGGTCGTCGTGGAGATCCATCAGAATGGAACTATCCCAGTAAGTAGGCTGTTTCATGAAATAACCGGGTAACATACTGAGGACGCCCACTGAATCTTCATTATGCTTTAGAGTCAAATTTCGAGAACAATAGCCCTGCTGTAGCCTGAATGATGCTGTTTTATAGTAGTTGTGAACATGAAGGTAAAGTGGTGATTATATAAGCACAACCACACCATGCACACGCACATCAAATATGCTGTTCAAAGTTGACGATAACAAGGAGGATCAGGCATGGCTAATTGGGCCTTCGTTTCGGTCAATATCTTGAATTAAAGGTGTACCAAGCTGTACACCGAGGAGAGGTGAGTGTTCTTGAGCTTCCTCAAGAGTAACGCTGAGGCCATGGTTGCCATTGATCCGGCTTCGTAGAGACCGTCCCGGATTTCAGTGGTTGAAATTCAATACTACGTCAATTAATCCTCGCGATGAATCGCATCATAATGGACTGGTTCTGAATGACTAGCGTGCACCGGGGCCACGTTGTTAATTTATGGATCTACCAGGCAAAGGTAATGACAGGTGGTGAGCAAACAGATTTTTGACATCAAAGCCGCCTTGTGCGTTCGGTTACTTGAGTAGCCAGGTTCCGAGATAGCTCAAATTTTGCAAAGCTTCTATGTACATTGTTCTAGAGATCCACTGTGATCTCTTCAGGGCGGACTGACGCCAGGCCGTGGTTACTAAGAGATACGCAGGTTCCTGGAGTCTGCACCGCCATAGGAGTTGCCACTTCTTGCGGGGCCGCCGGGACTGTCCCGAAGAGGAAAAAGAAAAACGTGGGAGCGGCGGTGTTTTTCCTGTTTTGGCATCGCCATCCCATTACCGAAAAAGACAAACGACGTTCCTTAACACCGCATTCTTCGAAATTTCAGATATTCCTCTGCCATCGAGCTCGCTATGGCGCAAACGGAATAGTAGCTCTCCGAATTGGGGGCGGCGACAATCCAATTCCGCGTATGCTTGCTCTTAGTACAAGAATGCGCGTCCCGAACTTCAAGTTGAGTCACCAAAAAGCAAAACATGTGGAAGAACATTAACTCCGTCATCGAAAACAGACTCTTCTTGGGCAAGTAAGTAGCCCTATTATCTCTTCCGCCACGCAACCTGAACTAAGGCACGGTCAACAGTATTTTAGCTGCGCGCTCAACTCGGTCTTTGACGGAACGTCGCATCACCCATATTCTTTCGGTGTGCAACGATCATATCCCTGCAGAGTTGCCCGAATCCGGTATACGTCATATGCGCATCCCCGTAGAGGATGTTGACTATGAGGACATCTTAATCCATCTACCTTCCGCTTGTCAATTCATTGAAGATGCTTTGCGAAGTGGTGGCAACGTCCTTGTTCACTGCGTTCAAGGAATCTCTCGCAGCGCTGCTGTTGTTGCAGCATATTGTGAGTCCACAACCACGTCCTCGTTAGTCTGGCCATATTTTCTAATGAATAACCTTCAAGTAATGTGGCGACGCCGTGTGAACTCTACTGAAGCGTTAGAAATGGTCAGAGCAGGTATGCCTCAACGCTATCACCTAAGAGCCTCGGTAACCTTTGTCCCCAAGCTCGAGACCAAATCTGGCCCAACCCCGGTTTCCAGGAGCAACTGGTGTTGTTTGAACTCTGCCAATACGCACCGTCCCCAGCCAACGGATACTATGCTAGCTGGAGAGTCAAACTCGATCGCAAGCTGAAAGCTGCGGGCTTACGATGAGTGCCACATGTACCACATGCTCCCTTCAAAATGATACCCGGCCGAATGGCCATATTTCTACTTTTACCTTTTCGTTTTACTAGTTTTATCTTGCAATTTATTTATCGATATGTTTGTAATGATTCTGTACAACAAAACTAGAACTTCGTTTTTCTTTTCTTTTCTTTCACGCTTGTTCTTTTTTGAAGCTTTTCTTGCGTTCTGAGATATTAGACTTGACAGGCTAACCCCTTTCCACAGTATCACCCCAAGTGACTACTAGAACGGCCCTTTGTGCAGTACACAGCCAGGTGAGTAATTTGAATCATCGATATATCGAAAGGAATGGGTCGAAGTGGCACATGTAATAAACGTGGTCGGAAACGCGTAAATATGAGTGTATGCTTTGCCACCTAGCCCTTTCTTTTGGAGTCTGCCACCCACCAATTGTTTGTGCGGGGTGTTACTCGAGTTTACTTGTAGATAAGATAAACGATGTGACAAGAAAACGTATTTCTACATGGCGGAATTCTAAATAAGTGTCACACGCAAGCCAAAGCCCATCACAACTCTCTGACTTGTCCTCTACACCAACTTTCTTCACCTTCGCCACTCAACACTTCTACAATGGGTCTCTCCGTTTCTCGTCTACTTTCCGGTCTTTTTGGAAAAAAGGAGATGCGTGCGTGCTGCTTGTCAATGATTTAGCGCCTCTGAATCACTCACTGTCATCGACACCAACAGGGATACTTATGGTATTGCTGTCCTTCTACCCCCCCAGAAACATTCACTAACACAAAGAGGATAGGTCGGTCTCGACGCCGCTGGTAAAACCACCATTTTATACAAGTTGAAACTTGGCGAGATTGTCACCACTATCCCCACAATTGGTTCGTTGTCGGTGTATACTTACATGCCTAGATTCTCATATCGGTTCAGGCTTCAACGTTGAGACCGTTGAATACAAGAATATCTCCTTCACAGTATGGGATGTTGGAGGGCAGGACAAGATCCGTCCTCTCTGGAGGCATTGTATGTCATTCCCACGTAATCACCCTCAAACCAAGTTTTTTTAAAGCCTTGCCATCGCCAGACTTCCAAAACACTCAGGGTATCATCTTCGTTGTTGATTCTAATGATCGGGAACGTGTGTCGGAGGCTCGGGAGGAGCTTCAACGGATGCTTAACGAAGACGAACTTCGTGACGCCCTTCTTTTGGTGTTTGCCAACAAGCAGGACTTGCCTAATGCGATGAATGCTGCTGAAATTACGGATAAGCTTGGCCTCCATGGCTTGAGGCAGAGGACTTGGTATATTCAGGTTAGTCAATATATCATCTTTATAACCCTCGGTTCCGAACATGTATTTACCTGTCACTATCAAAGGCCGCTTGTGCGACGTCTGGCGACGGTCTTTATGAGGGCCTGGAATGGTTGAGCGCAAACCTTAAGCGTCGGGCATAATGGTTCCCTCTTACATTATTAGCCTTGTTGCACGATCCCTCACGATACCGGAATGCGTCTACGCTGCTGTTCATTTTGCTCTTGCCGATCCATATCTCTATCCATTCTCTTTCGCCTGTGTTCCGTGTACAAACATGACCATGGGGTCTTCAAAAATGCTCGTCCACTTAGACCAATGATCATACCATATTATCTTTTTACAGTATGATAAGACATTGAGCAATTACTTAAAGTGTGCGGGACAAGTTCAGCGTCCTTCACCGGGGAATAACCTACCAACCGCATCAGCCTCTTTTCTCCGCTTCTCGGCCAACTCCCGAGCTGCTGGGTCACGTTGCGTGGTGCCAAACCTGGCTAGCTTTTCAAGAAGTGACTGTAAACGTTTGTGTTTGACAGCGCTGTAAGATGTATGCCGCATGGCAGGTACCAAATACTCGTGTACTGTGTCTGACAAAGGGATAGATGTCGTCTTTTTTTTTTTTTTCGGCGTTGGTCCAAATTCGCTCCGTTAGGGGTATAAGAGGACTCACCATGCGCAATTCCACAAAGACTGTAGACAAATGCGATCTTCCGATTCGCTTAAGCTCTTCTTCCAAGAAATCGACATCAATCAGTATGTTTGAAATTGCATTTTCATTCATCATGAGGATGTCCCGACCAGTCAGGAAGTCCTGTGTATGGTAAATCAGGTTATGTTTGGTTGCACCGATGTCGGGCGCTAATAAACCTACCGTAAAACACCCTGCAATGTACTCTAGTGCTCCCTTGTATGCTTCATCTTTGTAAGTCTCCTTGATCACAAGTGAATCCACTACGGTTGTGAGCCAGTTGACCAATTCGTAAAGATACATGCTTGGTGCATCTTCCCGCGTGGGTGGCGTCCACTCATACTCGGAAAGTTCAAAGAACTGATCAAGTTTGGAGGTTATAAGACCAGTGATGCGGGCTAAAGAGCGAGTCAGGGTGTTTTCGAACGAGGTACGGGCCGTTAGCCGAACGACGCCACCACGCTGTGCAGACCTAAAAGACAGAAACTGTCAATCTTCGAGGGTCAGGCTACTGTTCTAGGACAGGTACCGAAGATTAGTGAGTGAGCGTTCTAGCTCTGAGCATGCCGACTGGAAGTACTCCAAATTGGTGACTATTTGGGCTATCTGTGAAAGTGTCGATGTTCCTGCCAAACGCTTGCCGATCGCTTCGCTTATGTGTTTGGTGAGTAATTCGTCCAATGCCTCAACAGGACATTAGCATATATATTGAGGGCCAGGGAGGATCTAAGTTTCACCTGGCTCAAGAACTCGTCGGTATTACGATGCCGTTGAGAAACCCCTTCCACGTAGGCATAGAACTTCTGTATGAAAGCGCGTATCTAACGCAACCTTGTTACAGCTTTTGTAGGAAGAGAAATAACAAAGCTTTACATCTTGACAGCATAAGTAGAAAGTTTGCGACCAGGGGAGTGTATACGGTGGATTAGATCTGATGGGCATGAGCCTTGAATAATATGTGAAGGAGCTGGAACGTACTGTTTTAGCTGAGTTTTATCAGCGTTGGTGATAAACACTACTTCCAAAACAGTGTCAGTTTCACTCTTAGCATCTATTTGCATCGGTAGGTGGTCGTCTTGATAAACAATCTAAGTATACCGGTATAGAAAAAACAAGGATCCTTCTCTGTATACTCGATCTTACCGATTCAAAGTGTCGGCCGAACTGCGCTTCAAGAAGTTTTGCATATTTCTCGAAGAGCAGAACGATGAAAGTTTGGAGAGAATCTGTCGAGTACGGTGATGTCTGGCATACCGTTTCTCAGATACCGATACCAAGGTGATTAGTAATGCGCGTTACCTCTAAAGTCATGATAAAACCAACAAGGCACTCTTTGGCGCGAAGATATTCCTCGGGGTCCTTCTCTGATCGAAGAGCATTGGTGATGGAGTCTGCGAGACCACTGACAAGCGAGTCCCAAAGTTCCTCGACATCGCGTTCCGACCGAAAAGAACCTGTTGTTTCTAGGACATGGGTTTCGACGATGAAAAATCCTGATATCTCTTGTGTAAGCTGCGGAAGAAAAGCTAACGGCAGTGGATTTGGAAGAATTAGATCTGATTGCGCCTTGAAATGAAGTAAGTCATACAATGAGTTGAGCCTAAAACGAATGCTCGCCTTTCTATCAGCTTGGTATGATTTTCGCAACTCGTCCAGTGAATTGAGAGTGGTATAGATATGAATACATTCAAACAGAGGTCTGAAATCCACACGTATGGTATCATTGTCCAGCACATTAACTGTGTTTAAAGCGATTAGCATGGGCATTTGGTATGGTGATAGCCTCTCGACCCACATTCAGTCTTTTCATACGTTATCATTTCAACAGCACTACCGACGCGACTTGTGCGCAGTTGTTGATCTTTCTCTCGCCTTGCCCGCCAACGACGTGTTCGTGTTTCCATAGCCTCGGTGGCCAGTCTACCAACCTCTGTGCTTACATTACGAATCTCGAGAAGCCATTGTTTCATGGATGCAGTCACGGCGTCTTTGATTTGCGCTCGTAGTGACGGTAGCGACGATAAAAGATGTTGAAAAAATGGGGTCTGAGAGAGCGACGTTGGCGGCATGCTCTGTATATCTTCAAGAGACTGCAAAAAGAGTGATATATTATTACACCGAGAGTACCTGATACGCGATAGACAGACCCTCAACGCCCCCCAGTATCGTCCTTCTTTGACCATTTCACCAACACGGTTGACAACATCAAGCACCCTGAGACAGGCTTGAAGTGTATCGATTGCTTCATCGAGATTCGCCGCCGTCTTTTTAGACTGAAGCAGCGTCCGTTTCTTCTCAACGAGACCGCGTCCAAGCTGTGAAACACTCGTATCAAGAGACTGAATATTCTCCTTCATCTTGTCGGTGTAAGATTTCACCGTAAACAAAGTGGAGACGGAGGATATAAAGTCCTGGTAATTGTCTCCGCATATCTTTTCAATCTCGGCGTCCTTAGAGTCTATGAGGCCCTGCACAGTTCTCAAAAAGACATCCTGCTGGCGGTTGGTGTGTATTTGTTTTATGACAGGGCCCAGCTGCTCGAGATTCTCCGATGAGGACGAAGGATCAAGGAGGTGGATCTGTTGGAGCTGCTGGTCGATACTCTCCTGAGTAAACTGAAGCCGTCGACGCGGAGGCATAACTACACCGAACAAGACTGAACCTTGACGCAGATTTGTGGGGTAAGTCATTATTTGCCATGATCTTTACGTCCTAACATCCGCTTGCCGCGGTGTGTTCCAGGAACTGGACGGCAGTTTCATTTTTACGCTCGTCGACCGCGTCGATCTCATCGCCACCATGCCCGCCACCATTTTTGTCGCTGATGCACTGTACGCCCTGCTCTTCTGCGCCATGCATTGCCTGATTTTGCACTCGTCAGCCTTTTTGACATGGACGGGACTCTCGTCGATTCAACTGCCGGTGTTGTGGGTGCTTGGGAGCTGTTCAAGCAAACATACCAGGGTATCGATGTCCATAATATTCTGAGTTGTAAGTACCAACTTTTTAGAGTCCTCTAGTCTGTCTACTTAGATCTCTAATAATATTGTTGATCAGCCGCCCATGGTGTTCGCACGGTCGACAATCTCAGGATTCACTGTGGTATTCAAGATCCAGCAGAGCTTGAGGTTTGTACAGTTTCTTTGATTATAGTCAATGTCTATAAATTACCTACGAGAGGGAAGCGGAACGGTTTGAGAACGCGATCGTAACAACGTCGACGGAAAACGGTCGTCAAGGCATCATTTTGCTACCAGGCGTGGCTGCTGCGCTTAAAGAAGTACGCATGCATTGTGAACCCCCGTCAAGGCACAGCAGTAACACAAGTATCACCCCGATAGGTTGCTCCAGGGAGACATCACCCCAAACCTTCTTGGGCTATCTGCACATCTGCAACTCGCGCGTATGCTTCGTCAGCCCTCCGGATAGCCGGCGTCCCAGTACCCGACGTTTTTGTTGCTGCAGAAGACGTCGCTCAAGGGAAGCCTTTGTGAGTTCAATTCATTTCGCCAAATATTAACAAACCTGATCATGCCTATCAGCCCTGATCCATATTTACTTGGAGCCAAACAATGTGGCGTGCAGGCTGAGAATTGTATGTCAATAACAAGGCTTACACGGTTATGTGATCTAACCGGATGACAGGTGTTGTTTTTGAAGATGCCCCGTCTGGTGTCCGTAGTGGTAACGCTGCTGGTTGCAAGACTGTCGGGCTTCTCACTACCCATACCCGTGAACAGCTTGAAGACGCGAAGGCTGATTTTATTGTCAAAGATTTGACCAGGTAACTGTCAAATAGCTGTAGTAGGCTTCCTGACTGACGGCCCTGTAGAATCACTTTCAAACGACTTGAGAAAGGCATCGAGGTTACAATTCACGAGGACGAAGATCATTTATAATCAGTTACAACCCACATAGAAGATCGACGAACGATCTTTAGAATAACCCCAGGAACTTAGAGTTAGAAATAGCGATTCATGTAGGCCAATTATACTCAATATCATAATGGTAACTTTTGCAAAGTATGAAAGGTTATGATACTTGAACACAAAACCTGATAATTCACAGGTAACTTAGTAGACGTATGTAATGCGAAATGGAAGTGAATGGATGAAGGGAGTAGCCTATAGGTATTCGTAACAGGGAGAATCGGGTATTTTAAATTTTCCTAGACGCCCCTCTGGGAGTCATAGGGAGACGCCGTGTGCTCTTCATCTAATACTCACCCTCTTCCTCGACATCAGCGGAATCTGTTCCGACCTCTTCGTAGTCCTTCTCAAGAGCCGCAAGATCCTCACGAGCTTCAGAGAACTCACCCTAACATAGAAATAAGATTGTCGATTTAAGTGAATTAGTCAAGATTGACACATACCTCCTCCATACCTTCACCAACGTACCAGTGAACAAAAGCACGCTTCGAGTACATAAGGTCAAATTTATAATCTAGTTAGCGAACGAGTATTGAGGCCAATAATCAGAAGATGACTTTTAGTTAACTTACCAAGCCGTCCCCATGCGGCAGATATAGCGGTAGTGTTGGAAAGCATGCAAAGACTCCGAGTGGTTTTTGCAAGATCACCACCTGGAACATATGCAGAGGGTTCATTGCAGACGCCGAGCTACATATCTCCTATCAGGAATGAGCTACTACAACTGGAGCTGAAACGAACCTTGAAACCAGTAGGACACCAGTCAACAAACTGTATCGTACGTTTCGTCTTGATGCTAGCGACGGCGGACTGGACATCCTTTGGAACGACATCTCCACGGTAAAGTAGACAGCAAGCCACTACAATGATATCAGTAAAAACATATTGTGAGTATTGATACCACATACTATATTTGCCCTCTTTGGGATCACATTTCACCTAGTCAATCACATTCAACAGTCGCACAAGATAAACAAAAAAGGGTAAAAGACCATCTGGTTTCCATGTTCAAAGCAAGCGAAAGTCATTTCCGCAACGGAGTTTTGCTCGTGAGTGGCCTTCTCAGCCGACAGGAGTGGTGCATATGTAGCCAAGGGGAAATGAATACGAGGGAATCTTGCGATAGGTTAGCTATCAGCGTCAGAGGATGACTCAGCTTTCAGTAGTTAACTCACGGGACCAAGTTAGTTTGGAATTCATTTAGATCAACGTTGAGGGAACCATCGAAACGAAGTGAGGCGGTGACAGATGAGACAACTTGAGCGATGAGACGATTCAAGTTGGTGAAGCTGGGAGACTGAACACCCAGGTGCTTCTTGCAAATATCATAGATAGCTTCATTGTCAACCTAGGACAAGATGTTTAAACATCCACTTGGATCGTTTGAACTAGAGAAGCATACCATGAACGAGCAGTCGGAATGCTCGAGCGTCGTGTGGGTAGTAAGAACAGAATTGTAGGGTTCGACGACAGAACTGGAGAGTTGGGGCGCAGGGTAGACACAGAACTCCAGCTTGGATTTCTTGCCATAGTCTGTTGACAGGCGTTCAAGCAAGAGTGCGCCGAAACCAGACCCAGTTCCGCCACCGAAAGAGTGGAACACGAAGAAACCTTGTAGACCTGAGCAGTTATCTGCAAGCCGACGAAGCTTATCCATCACTGGGTCGATCAGATCTTTACCAACCGTATAATGACCACGAGCATCTGCCAGACAATTACTATGAGTAAAATATGGGAGAATGTATAAGTTCGACTTTCGCACAGTTATTAGCAGCGTCCTCTTTTCCTGTGATCATTGTCTCAGGGTGGAAGAGCGATCTATAGGGTCCGGTCTTGACATCATCGATTGCACCAGGCTCAAGATCGATGTAAAGCGAGCGAGGGACGTGTTTGCCTGAGCCTGTCTCAGAGAAAAAGGTCGAAAAGCCGCTATCAGTGGCAGAAGGTGAGCCTTCCAGGATGCGACCGTCAGGCTACGACAAGGGGGATTAATTTCTGGGTTGAAGAATACGGAGCTTATAACGCACGCTCAGCCCATGTTCAAGAGTGTACAATTCCCCTGAAGTTAGTGAGTACGCGAATTTAACGCGAAGGGAGTAGCGTGACAAAGACAGCGACTTACAACAGGCGTTGCCGATTTGTACACCAGCTTGACCGACATGGAGAGAAATAACTTCACGCATTGTTTCGTTAGGAATGTGGAAGAAAGTGATGCGTGGATGAGTGAAGAGTGAACTGGTTGCTCTTGAAAAGTGGTCAGAGGGCAAGCCAATCAACTAAAAATGTTGCCCACGCCTATGCCTTCCTTGTTTGGTCACCCGTGCCCAGCCGTGGCCCGTGTAAGTATTTATCCACTCAAATCACGACTCATGTTCAGTAACGCAGCCGCGACGGAGACAAACATCTGTGTAACTCTGGGTCACTCACGCTGAACGCCATGAATCAAATGCCATGAATCGACTTGCAGGCCAAGTCGGTGCCGATCGCGACTGGTCACGAATTTCGTGCCCGCAGTACACCATGCTGAACCGTATGCCAGTATTTTTTGAGGCTAATCGGATATACACACAAAACCGCTCTCGACAGACATGCATTCAGCCTCTAGGAAATATGAGGAACAAGCAAAGAAGGGGTGATAACATTTTTTCATCAACTAGTATCTATATTCAACGAACTGCTGGAGGCAGCGAATGATGGGGCTGCTGTTGCACCAATAACATATCAGAATAAAGCTCCGGTTGTGGAAAAAAAAATTTACTGGAAGGATTGATGACGCGGTGTGGCGGCTCAAGGCTTACCTTTCCGATGGTCAAATACTTCTTTACCGTTCTTTCGAGCGCTTTAAAGAAGTATTTGGTGCAGTCTGTGGCTGGCTGCATGTACTTCAGATTTGGGGTTTTTCAGCGTCCCTATACGACCACATAAGTCTTATGCGCATTTTATCCGCACATTTGGCGGCAGTGCGAAAGGAAAGAGGCAGAATTTCAATGTCGAGATTGTTGGTGAGAGTGACATAGCACCTGTTCGTTGAATTTTGGTAAGCAGGAAAATTTTCACGATATATCCTTTGGTGGAGAGTAGGAAGGATTGTGGTAGTGCTACCCACATAATAGTGGATTACCCAGGTTAAAATCCACCACCACGACTCAAGATCATGTAGTGGGTTCATGAAAAACCGCGGGTACCGGGAAGCTGCAGTTGTTTCGCCTTCATCCTCTGGGCTACTTAGCCTTGGTTGTTGGATAAATAAGTACCTCTGATGTTGAACTTCACAAGCCATGAAATTCGGTGTTCACTTAGAGCTTTAGCGTTAGATGCATGCAGTTACGAACCGAACTAACTAGGCTTACCGTTCGAACATCATGGCTTTTGATGAATGAGTTCAGGACTTTCGCATATTCCAAATCCACCACCTTTGCTTGATCGCCATGCTGTAAAATATTGTCGGCACTTATATCACGATGAACCCAGCCAACTTGGTGCATGTACTGTAGACCTGTACAAGAAGTAGTGAGGGAAGAAAGGAAAGAAAAAAAGAGGAAAACGAACCCAGTAGTGCATGCTCAAGAACCTGCAATACTTGATCAAGAGTCGTCAACTCAAACAGGGGTGTGCCAACTTCAGCAAAGACAATGCGGAAGTGGTTTTTGTGATGGATCTCACTCTGTTCCACTCGTGGGTGGTTCTGGCGCATAAGGGCCTCCTTCCGCAATGATACTGACAGTATGTAGCGTGCACTAGGCTCATGTGGGAACTGCTTGGTAGAGTGTCAGGATGGACACTAACTTGCTGGCAGCCGTCTGGTATGTTTATACCGTGGAGTAGCTGCAGGGTATTGTCAAGCTTGCCATTGATTATAACGTCCTCCGCTTGAAGAACCGATAAGAAATAATTCTGTGCATCACTTGCAGCCTTGGATCCTTGACTAGTGCGAATATCCTCCAAAATCTTCTTGAGGATCTGATCCTCTCGCATCTATCATCATCTCTCCAGGCGTCCTTGATTACAACATGTTGACGCTGAGCAACTGGTGTTTTGACGTTGTAGGCATCAAACACTCGTGTGCCCCGCTCCTCGATGCATCTACTCCTTAATCTGCGAGGATCTTGACAGTTTGATAAACAGTAGATTCCCTCTCCTCGCTGTTGAATGTAATTCGGTATTGGACTTTGTCGTCGACCAATACACATTGGATATGTGGACCCCACCCCAGGTCGATGTCTGAGGCAAAAGCAAGGGAGCAAAACAAATGTATGAGGTTATCAATATCCTGATCTCACACTGGGTAAATGCTTTACCTCATCCGGGAGGTGATAGAACAAACCTTGAAAAAGTTGAACGGTTCCGAAACCAATGTCACAGCGCGACATGTGAACCACATTCGAACCTGGGTGTCTTCGATGGTAACACTAACGGTAGAGCGCTGACAAGGATCTTCCCGCATGATAAAGTTTAGGCTCCAAATAATCTTTATTCCATCCTGACAGAGTAATAAGTTGAAGGTTAGTTCGAAGATATGGATAGTGGCTACTGACGCCGATGCGGTCTTCTCCATTCCTTTTTAAAAACTCAAAAGAGGCAGCGATGTCATCCCAGTGGTCTCGATCGTCCTGGGGTTCTGAACACCTGCTCTTCTTATCCTTTATTAGTAAGTAAGCATTCGGCTCCGAAGAGTTTGTTCGGTGTGACGAAGGCTCCTTAAGAGGTTGGGCGATATAATTGAGGGAGGGAGATAGGCTTGGAACGACCTTTTCGACTTCCCCCAAGATGTCGTTGAATATGTTCCGAAGGGACTGAAACATGACATTTTCGTGGTGAGAATCCTTACCTGGCTGGGTGCCAAAGTTCTTCCATCCTTTATCTTCGGTCCAAAGGCCTGACCCTATTAAGGCCCTTGTGTATCGTCGACGTGAGGATAGATTTTAGGAGTGGTGGGAGAATGGCTTCCTCGAAGTATCGAGTGGAGACGATGGGGATGTGCTGAAGATCGTGCAGAACAACTGTCCTGCCTTTGGTCAAGTTTCCAAAACGACATTCGAAGCGTATTTTGGGCATGGAACGGTATCAAGTGTATCAAGCCTACGGCGCTTGTGCTGTGGAGATGGTGTTCATGGTGCGCTCATCAAGTTCAAGGTTAGCGCAGGGTTGGGTTTCAAATAGAACACCGGAACAGTCATATGGCTTACGCAATAATCCTCAAAATAAACCACCGCGGCTTGTAGGCATCAGGGTATCACATAGTACCTGCGGCGTGCGCCACCTCAACCTTGCTATGATTATATACGTAGATACAATAATACTGGGCGGTTATAGTCCAATGTCACATATGAAAGCCACCCCACTAATGTCCCCATAAAACCGGCTTGTTTGCTTCTGGGCAAAGCCTTCCAGAAGTGTTTGAATTGAGAACGACTATGACGGGCACTCTAGCAGCAGTTTCCATCTTGGTTCCCGCACCATTTGGAATCATATCTGTCGAGTTGTGACGATACCAACACCTACCTCGAGAGTGTAGAGGCATGATACATAACTATTCTCTTGGTATACGTGGTTACAAGACTATTCAGGCCTGTGGACTTGTTCAACATCTTCCAGGCTAATGACTACCAGTACCCGCCGTCACGGTATATCATTTCTGACTATTAGTATTACTTCAAAATCGTTGAATACCCAAGGTCATCTATCGACGGTACGCTTTTGAGTGGCATCGCCAGTGCAATAAAAGTGACGACCAAGATAAAACATGGCATTAATTCATGCAGCTACAAGCGCGTGGAGATTGTATATCTCTCGCCGTACGGTATAGTACACCTCAGATACGTTACCCTCCATTTCAACTACCCCCATGGCTGACTTTCGGACTGCGACGGAGTCCTCGAGCGTTTCTGATGTCGTGTTACGTCGAGCACCAGCTCCACAGATTAATACACCCTCGCCAATAAGTTCGGCTTGCACTCCAATAGCAGCTAAACGGGCTTTAAGGGCGGTTAACTTCAGCTCTCCAATCATTGTCGAATGAGGAAGCTTGACGGTGGGCCGAACACCCAACGTTCTTGGGCTAGGCACCACTTCAGGAGACGTGGCTTTGGCGACACTAGCATTTACAGATACAGGCTCAAGGGTTGGAATAGTGGAGTTCGCATGGGACACAATCCTTCCTGTCACGTAACCAACCTCGTTGTCCTCAAACTAGCAAAAGGCTGTCAAACAAGGATGGATGGAACATTTTACGATTCACGTACCCGCGACATTTTAAGGGATGCCAAGAGTTCGTCACTGATGGATATAGAGAAGCTGTTCGTTTGTTGCCCAATCTGAATGCTTTCGCCCACTGCCGGAGCATAAATATCCTTGGTCATCGCACGGATATTAGCACAACTTTCGATCAGCGCGTCCGCAGCGCTAGACGAAGCGTGAACAATAATCTATACTGTATGTTAGGTGGCCAAGCGTGGTTAGGCATCTAGAGGATTTACCATTTTCCGGGGGTTTATTTGTGGGACGATAGTTTTGACAGCACGACCATCGTTCAATCCCTCCATATCCACGAATAACAGACGGCACGCCAATTGGATCTCAATTTCAGACGATACAAACTTCGAAGGAGGCTCCCGAACGGCTTTCTGAAACAACTTTTTTGAGACTACATCCCATTCAAGTAATGCCAACATACCCGGGCATCTTCCTCCGCAAGTGTTCTCAAACGATAGTCTTTGGCTTCATCTGTTTCCGCATCTTCATCTAATACCTTGCCCTTTCTCAACCACATCCCGACGTCGATGGTTTCACCGTACTCATCTACACGTCGCTTTTTTTCCACATAAGGGAACATCCTAAACCGTTGAGTGTGGCCCCCGACAGACTTGAAGAATGAAGTGGCTTTCGACACATTACCCTTGATGTAAATGTCGAAGGATAATAGTTGTTTTGTCAATCCCTCGTCACCATCCAGCCCCCAGTCAACGTCTCCCGAAGTTCGATCTGCTCTTCTCCGTTTACCTACGTCGTCTCCACCAGCTTCTCCATCCATAGGTTCGCCCTCAAGGGCTTGCCTGACTTCGTCCTCCTCATCCGCATCAGAATCTGAGTCAGAGTCACTGTCGTCTTCGTCTGCCTCCAACATCCGTTGGTTCCGGGCGAGAGCAGCTTGATGGGCGGCCTCCTTCTCCTTCGCAGTGCGCTCTTTTTGTTGATGAGCTTCCAGTTCAATACCCTGGAGGGCAACTTTGTGATTCATCTTAAGTTGACTTGTCAGAGCTAGCGTAACTAATAATAGAAAAATGAAAGTTACCCGAAGCCTAAGGACACCATCCATCATAATGTTGCTGCCAATCTTGCCCTTGTCCCATTTGTCGTCTGTGCGTTGAGAATCGTTCCACTTCTCGAATAAGTCGCGCCCGAGTGTCCCTTCCTCACTACGGCCGGTCAAGAGGACTACGTTATCGGGAACAGCAGCAAAATCAGTAAAAAGGTTCCTTGATGGGCCATGCGATAATGACGCAGGAACGGCGAGGATGAGCTTCGGGTCCTTTGAAGAGTAGGTCTGCAGCAATGCCTGAGGATTTGGGAAGAATTCTAAGTGCCTGTCCCATTGCAGTCAGAACGATTTATGATATGGATAATAATTCAGACTTGCTTGAATCGTAAGGCAAAAGCCCCGAGTGCATCTTCGTCACCGTCGTCGTCCCGCTTGCGCTTATTATTAGCTTGACGATTGCCTGTTCCTTCTTCGCCGACATCCTCTTTACTGACTGTACCACCTAACCATTCCATCATACTGCGCACAAAAGTAAGCATTTCTCTACCAGATCGTGAAAGGAGACATATTGGATATCTAAGTCGAGAGTAGTTCCAGTGCTGATCAAGTAGCACAAGAAGTTCCAGAACTCGTGTACTAGAATCACACGGTAGGAGGAGGGACGACCGTGACGTGAGAGTCGCTGTGATCGTGTCTGCAGTCCCATTAATACTCAAATCGATACCGTTCGAGAGTTTGCACACTCACCAATAAGGGCCAGGTCACGATCTTTTCGTCGACTGGAGATGACAGAAGTTCTTTCAGCATCGGTAATCAATAAATCTGGTCGCGCCAACGGCTCGAATACTCCGCCAGCAGCTTGCCGCATAAGCACTGTACCATCGAGATGTCGTTCTTTCATATGGTTGATGTTTACAGCGTAAAGAATAGTGCCAGACGATGGTGACCTGATTTTCCATATGGTTCCCCCAAGTGTGTGTCCCGCGTTGAATGGTATTATCGTCAATCCTTGACACTTCCCTGGTAAAAGCATTTGAACATGGAGTAAGTCTGCAGAATGTATACGAACCTTGGAGGTGTGTAGGTTGCGAGTAACGTAGGGTGTTGATGGAATCAAACGCGTCCTGTACCTCCGTCAGTGTTGCAACGTACTTTCCTTTCTTCTCGTCATCCTTTGGAGGTGGAGTGCTTGGACCTTCTACGAGGTCTAGGGTGTCAGATAGTTGAGGACGCTTAGCAACATCCTCGTCGTCAATTCTTTCTTCGTCTCGAATTCCCTCCACATCCTCAGAGACCGCGATCCTTCCCATAGCTTGAACCGGTAAACTAGTATAAGCAGGGGCGGTTAAACCCCATCTTGAGTAAGCATATGGATAAAGGCCAGTGTGCGCTAGGTCGCCATGAGAGAGAAGAACCAGGTCAATCGTGGGCGCCACCCTATATGTCAAATTAGTGTCTCGGACAGACATAAAATATCAGACCCTTACTCCCGGAGAGCAGTACAGTATGTCTCCCAGTGATAGGATGGTTCTTCAGCACCCTCAGGAATTATGGCATGGGCAGGTTCTGGAGCCCAGTCTGGTGAGCCGCAGTCCAAAAGTATTCTGACATCATCAACCTGAAGCAAGTACGATAACGGTTTTGTTTGTGAGGAACGGGCAGCACCAGATAGCGGCGTGAAGGTGATCATTAGAGACAAAAATTCAATGGCGAGATTGTTGGCATGTCAGAGTCTGCAACAAATGTTTACACAAAAGTGGTTGTTTGGCGATCGAGCCAAAGCCAAGCAACGCGTGCGATCTATGTGACGTCACGGCGATCTTACGAGTTCTACCATTCTGGGGCCGTCATGCTACAAACAGCTCTTGCTCTTATTCACTATGCCGGTGACTACAGTCTCTGCTGCAATCCATATAGCACCCGGTCTGTTAAAGCTGTCCGTGTAAAGGAGTGCTTGAGCTAACAGCTGCTACGGACTTACTAGTTGTCCTCAAAACCTTTCTCCAGCATGGGAAACGCAGGGCGAAGGGGATAAACGAGGGAAAGCCAAAACAAGAAGCAAAAGATGATATATTCTTCGATGAGTCAGTGCCTATATTACTCTCTATCTTTCTCTTGCTTGCAATCAACCAACTCCGGCAATATATAGAGCTTTTCATATTGTAAAGGGTAAGTGCGACAAATTAACCGCTCTTTCAAGCTCTGCTGTTGACGTCTTGTCACCCAGCATTTATTGAATTAGGGACGATTAATACTGTCGAGTCCCTGCAGGCGTTGTAAGCCATTATCTTTAGACACAGTACAGGAACTGATTTCTCTATGCCTGCGTAATAGCACAAATACCCACGTCCCTGCGCCTCCTTGGGCAGTGGTAGTGCCTGTCACTATACCCCTATCCACCTGTAACTCTGCAGCTGACACGTTGATCGACTGGTTCGGTCCCAACGAGCTGAAACATGTTGTAGGAGGGGAACGATGGTGGCAAGTTCGTGGTCTCGATGGAATAGACGCGGAATGGATAACCGAAAAGAAATACCTTAACGAAACAGGAGACTCGGAAAATCCTGTAGGCGATATCAGCGACGATGATGTCAATATCACGCGGATGGAGCACCTTGAGTCTGTTATGGTATGCCAATTAATATACGCCCGTATCGTCGACGTTACTAATCTTCACTTGGCCACTGCAGCTGTACGTTCACGGAGGTATATATTCCCCATTATTCCCATTGACATATATTCATATCGGACAGGTGGATACTTCTGGGGTTCTATCAGTGCGTTCATTGATCTATCAGGCAAGCCAGAGAATCATGGTTGCTTTAGACACCCATAGATATCAGATAATCCGCTACGGTGATGAACACCTTGTGTCCACTTGATTATCTCAACCAACTCACTTCTCTTCAGCCCGTAAATTTAGAGGTCGAGCGTTTGCTGTCAATTATAGGTGAGTCATCCAAAATCATCGCCAATTATGACTGAAAATTTTGTCAGAAAAGCACCTCAATACCCTTGGCCATGCCCATTGCAAGATGTTATTGCAGCGTGTAGGTGCCACTGTCGCCCTGGTCCTTCTATTGACACCATAACTAGACTTGTACTTAATTAAGCCACCTCCTGGTGCAAGACACAGGGCCATCTCTCCTTCAAAGATTGTGCTAGCGGGCGACTCTGCGGGTGGTGGCCTTTGCCTGACCATGCTTACGATATTCAGAGACCTTGGCCTATCAATGCCAGCGGGAGCTGTTTTGATTAGTCCGTGGGTCGACCTTACACATAGTTTCCCTAGTATCGTGGAGAATGCTGATACAGTACGTCTTAGTTTAATATTTATTATTGACATTGCATTTAAACTTTGGTCGTACCAGGACATAATCCCACAGCATGGGTTCCTCGCCAAACCATCCGTTCTATGGCCGATTGAGCCATGCCCAACTATCAATAACCGTGTCGCCCCTTCCAGATCCAGCCCTCCCCCTGAGCCGGGGCACACTGACACACTAAAGCCTAGTGAAAGTCGTGTCAAGAATGACGAATACCGAGAGCATGTGGTTTCCCAGGACAAGAGGGCAAGAACGCAGGCGGAAATGCTTCGAGAGGCTCAAAAGGTAGATCCCGTCCTGAGTGATAAGGAAGGGAACCGAAATTCCAGTTCCCTGGCGAGTGAAAATGGTGTTGAAGAGGACAATGATTACGATATAGATTTTTGGGAACCAAAACCGCCCAAAGTGCTTATGGATGACTGCAACGCCATTCCTCTCGAATTACATTCACAAATACAGCTCTATGCCACTACCGAGTGCGTAGATATATCAATACTTTTGTGTTTTTTGTGTAACTGGCAGCATGATTTGATCAGGCAGCTTACCCACCCACTGGTTTCGCCAATCTTGCAAGGTTCTTTGGCCAACCTCCCCCCTCTCTATATCTTGGCTGGTAATGATGAAGTCCTTCGCGATGAGGTCATCTATCTTGCTCACCGCGCAGCGCACCCGTCTGGCTACCCTGCAAGGCATGGCGTTCTCCGAGATGGTAACCGCCAGAATGCAAATGCCAAAAACTTTACGAAACCGACTAAAGTGTGCTCAGCAGTTCAATCATATTTATCTCACATTGACCTCGAATTTTCTAGGTTCATCTTCAAGTATACGATGGTGGGAATCGTTTGTCCACAACAAGTTACTAACTACTTAACTTATCCTCTATCCTCTTTATTTTTATTTTTATTAGGGATGTGCCATGTTTTAACTGTCTTTAGCTTCACGGATAGCGTATGTCCATATCTTACCCCTGCTGATAATACTAATTGCTTCCGTAGGCGAAGCGAGCATACCGTTCGATCGCGGAATTTGTGAATCACGTCACACAACATGATACTGAGCATGATGTCGAGTGCATCCCTTTCCCTGAAATTCTCCCGCAGTTCACAGAGAACCCCTCCAAACCAGAAGTAGCTAAACCGTATACTTCGCTGTGGGGAGCGGGGTCCAGTAAGGTTCACGGAAAAGGAGTACACATGGATAAAACTTTACAAAGTTCACCTGAGTACCATGGGACCGTCATTTCCCAGGAAATTCAGTACAACGAGGCAGGTATCATGTCGAGTTCCTACCTTGTTAGTGGATTTTACCTTTGCATCTCCACCTTATTCATTCTACCTCATCAGACAAGCGATTCTCGGACAAAAGGAAGCGAAATTCAAACAGCTTTGATGATTCGAGAGCGTGTTGATTTCAGAGGCATAGTACGGCCAATGGAACCTTGTGATGAAATCGGAGCCCTTAAGCTTCGACCTGGGCAAATTGGTATCATTAAAGAGGGCCCCACGCGACGCTGGTTGGAGGGACAGGAGGAGTGGGATACCCGCTATAAACACGCCGCAAAAAAGGTCACGAAACGAAGAGCAAAGTTTGAAGCAAAAGCGGAGCGTTTGCTTGACAATGCACGGCTTCAAGGGCTTAACTTTGTGGGACAGAATGAGCGACCATATCTGCCAAACAGTATCTCAACGCCATCGCGTAACAAGATTGACAGAATACAGGGAGACCGAAGGTGGGGACCTCTTGACCTCGATGATGAAAGACCACCACCGAGCGCCATCGCAAAACGAAGAGATACAGTTTGTTGTTTAAATTCCTCCTAAAAATAATGCCAACTCTATGTTAATATAGTCCGAGGCACTGGCTCTTTTAAAGAAAAGTATAAACCATACTGCGCCCGTTACACACGGAACGGTACCCTCACTGCGAATACTGGATGCGATTCGCGCTGCCTTCGACCCCAATGATGACCCCAATAAGCCACCTGCACAATCTGTCTCGGAACAGCAAGTGCGCACACATGTCATACCTGTACACGGGCTGCGTGTATGGGATGGCATCGTTAGGTAGGTTATGGTCACATAGACTCCCGTTCTTTGACAATAACATTTCCAACCAGATACTTTGGTAGAGAGACGTCCAAGAAAGCTTTGAAGAGTACTAAAGCAGTTGGCGAACAACTGGGAATTGTAGCATCTGACCCCTGAGATCATTGTCTCTCTGATCTGGACATTTTGGCATGATCAAATTTATTACTATTAGTGAACACCGGAACGATTTATTTAATTTTTCGTTGGAATTTAGAGGGATTGGCGTAAAACCGTTGAACAGCACAGAGCGGTACCTGGGAGCTCAGTACAACTCTGTAGATACGATGTCATACGAACTGTTAAGGGGTCTTGTTCAGAAAAGAAACGGAAGTATAATCGGTTAATAAATAATTGGGGACGCACAGACCATGCTGTGACAAGGATTGTGCGTGGGAAGACACGCCTTCCTTAATTTTGAAGTGTTCAAACCGGCTGGCTTTCTGCCATCGCAGCCTCGTTTCCTCATTTTGTCTCATCGTTAGTCGTCCTCTACGCGTCGTTGTCGCCTTTGTATCCTGATCTCCTGTCTTTTCAGCGTTAGCACTACCGAAAAATGCGTGAAGTCATCTCCGTACACGTTGGTCAGGCCGGTGTCCAGATCGGAAACGCCTGCTGTAAGTAGTGCTTTCTCAACCAAACCCTTCCTTCTGTACACCATCGCGAGACTCAGTCCCAATGACGCGTCCATCCTCTCCCCCCCTGCCAATTTGCTCAGCACAAAAAGTGGCGTGATGCTGATCCGATTATTACAGGGGAGCTGTACACTGTCGAACACGGTCTCAGTGTGAGTTTCTTGATTCGCATACTTAACATATCTCACTCTACTTTCAGCCTGACGGTCGTCTGTTGGAGGGCTCCCCCTCCGCCAACGATGGTGGCTTCAGCACATTCTTCTCGGAGACGTCCTCTGGCAAACACGTGCCCCGCTCCCTTTACATCGACCTCGAGCCCAATGTCATCGATGAAGTCAGGAATGGCCCATACAGGAGTCTTTTTCACCCTGAAACACTCCTGACTGGAAAGGAGGATGCTGCCAGCAACTGTAACTTGCAACCAATTTTCGCGTCTCACTTTGTTGTCTGACTACTTGCCTTGTATTCCAGATGCCCGCGGTCACTATACCATTGGAAAGGATAAGATTGATCTTGTGATGGACAAAGTTCGCCGCCTTGCAGACAACTGCTCTGGTCTCCAGGGCTTCTTTGTCTTCCATTCGTTTGGCGGCGGAACTGGATCTGGTCTTGGCGCCCTCATTCTCGAGCGCCTGTCAACGGACTATGGCAAGAAGTCGAAGCTGGAATTCAGTGTTTACCCCGCACCGACTTTGGCCAACTCTGTTGTTGAGCCTTATAACTCAGTTTTGACGACCCACACGACTCTCGAGCACTCTGATTGCTCTTTCATGGTAATTTTTTTCTTGCTTGGTACCAGCCTCAAACGCGCTTATGCACATATTTCCAGGTTGATAATGAAGCAATTTATGACATTTGCAAAAAGAACCTCAACATCCAATCCCCCAGCCTCACAAACTTGAACAGACTCATTGCACAGGTTGTATCTTCGATTACGGCTTCTCTGCGCTTTGACGGCTCCCTCAACGTTGATCTGAATGAGTTCCAGACCAACTTAGTTCCGTAAGGCCGTTGTCATCTTGATAAATACAGGATTACTCAACAGTACAACAGCTTCCCTCGTATTCATTTCCCGCTTGCCACTTTTGCACCCATCATTTCCGCCGAGAAGGCGCATCACGAGCAGAACTCAGTCGCTGACATGACTTTCTCCTGTTTCGAGACTGGCAACCAGATGGTCAAGTGCGATCCTAGGGAGGGCAAATACAGTGTGTTTTTTTTCTTCATCCTACCGTAATGCCAGGTATTGACACTCAATGAAGTGGCTTGTGCTCTGCTCTATCGTGGTGACGTCGTTCCCAAAGACGTCAATGCTGCTGTCGCCATCATCAAGACTAAGCGCACTATCCAATTCGTCGACTGGTGCCCCACAGGGTTCAAACTCGGCATTTGTAATGAGCCCCCGGCCCACGTTCCTGGTGGTGACCTTGCTAAAGTTTCCCGTAGCATGTGCATGCTGTCCAACACCACTGCCATATCCGCCGCTTGGAGTCGTCTCGATCATAAATTCGATTTACTCTACTCCAAACGTGCTTTCGTACACTGGTACGTCGGCGAGGGCATGGAGGAGGGTGAGTTCTCCGAAGCTCGCGAGGATCTCGCGGCTCTTGAGAAAGACTACGAGGAGGTTGGCATCGACTCTGCTGACGTTGAGGAGGCGGAATACTAGGCAGATTGATGTGATTGGCTGGCCCACTTGGGATTTGGGTCTTATTTCCCATTTAATTTTCTTCACGAATTTTCATGTATACCGCTGTCTCTTTTCACAATTACACCGAAGTGCCGCATTCATAACCAACAGACACATTTGATTCGAGAATACGATGTGAGATACTAAAAAAAGTTCAAGCAGCCTTGCCTGAATCCTCCTTCAAGCTGACGATGCGGTTGAGAACCAAGTAATCTCCCTGCCCAAACGATGCTGGAGCTTCATCAGCTTCGTCAAGACAAGCAACGCGTGCATCCTTGTCAAGTGCGAAGTAGGCTACACGTAAACCTTGAAATCTTATACACTCCTTCCCAACAAGTTGTTCACTCGTGGCATGTGGTGTAGCATCATCCCCTGACCGAGTCTCTGTCTTGTTCTCCTTAGTTGCTTGCTCCGTTCGTGCTTTTGCGTCCCGCCTTGTAGTGACCATGGACTGCTTGGCCAAGGATACAAAGCCGACCTCAACCAGTGCACCTTTGACGACTTCCAAGCTGTCTGGTCGAAGATCAGCGACGTCCCCAGATGGGCGGTCACTCTTGAACAGGCGATGAAAGATACGTGTCTCGTCCACGCGTATGGGACTACCAGACGGTGCGTGCTCTGCCACCCACTGAATAAATGTTTTTGGTTTCTTAATTGTGCCTTCATTTTCCAACTTGACCGTCACTTCTACTACCTCCCCTGTAATCAGGTCCGTTTTGTGAGATACATAGGTTATGGGGTGTGGAGCGCCGAAAAGGCCAACGGTCTTGCCTGGCGCAAGACGGAAGTAGTCTTTGGAGTCCTCCAGGCGGAAATCGTCATGTTCAATGTATATGTGACGTGTGAATGGAATGGATGACACTCCATGCTCTGGCAATTTGGGGTGTAATGGCTTCTCCACCATTAAAATATAGTCTTCCGGAAGGTTCTCAATGGTGACCTTCAGAGGTTTCAGCACCATGAGCAGCCGGGGAGCAGTCCCTTCGAGATACTGTCTGACGGTCTGCTCAAATCGCGAGATTTCAATATTCGACGCCGCAGTGGAAACTCCGAGTGTGCTGACGAAGGAGATAATGGCTCCAGGTGGTACTCCACGTCGCCGAAGAGCAATGAGAGTGTAGAGGCGAGGATCGTCCCATCCGCTGACATAACTGCCGTTCACAAGCGCGTGGATCTTCCGCTTCGACATGATTGTCCCTTCTAAACTGAGTCTCCCATACTCGGACTGCCGTGGTCGGTATATATCGACTGCGTCGCAAAGCCATTCGTAGGACTGACGTGAAGCAATAAATTCCGTAGTGCAGAGGGAATGCCTAGACGCGCATGAGAATAAGTGTAAAGTGTTTACGCCAGGTACAACACGTACGATATGTTCTCAAAGCTATCGACCAAGCAATGGGTGAAATCATATGTCGGATAGATCTTCCATTTGTCGTGTGTTCGATGATGAGGCGTATCCAGCACGCGGTATGCTGTCAAATCCCACATCTGGGGGTTGCCATCTTCTAGATCCTGCTTCATTCGCAAATTCGCCTCTTTTGGACGATATTTGCCATTCTTCATACCCTCAAATTCTGTGAGTGATTCTGCAAGGGGTCGGTTTCTGTGAATACACGGCCTAGGCTGTCCACGCTTTTCACCACGATCGACTTTGATTTCCTCCTCTTTTTACGAGTTAAGGCCCGCAGAGTTGCAAAACAGTAGAATGACTCACGAGTGCAATGGCAAACATAAGCCTTGTCCCGTTTGATCAGTTCAACGGCAAGGTCGTATAGTTCGTCAAAGTAGTCACTAGAATAGGTGATCTTCCATGGCTCAAAGCCTAACCATCTAACCATTTCCAGTATACTTTCGAAGTACTTGGCTTCTTCCTTCTCAGGGTTCGTATCGTCATACCGTAGATAGCACTTTCCGTTGTGATAAGCAGCGTATCCAAAATTGACGAAGATAGCCTTGGAGTGGCCGATATGAAGATAACCGTTAGGTTCGGGGGGGAAACGAGTCCAAACGCTCCCCCCAGTGGCAGTAAGGTGTGCTTCGCGGTGGCGAGGGTTGGCCTGAGGATTTTCGCCTGGTTTGTGAAGGGCGCCAAGGAAACCTTCCTCAAACACGCTTTTTCGAGTTGCTGCTGCATCGACTGCAGGCTCAGAAAGTTTGCTCTTAGTAGGAGTTGGCTTGGCGGCCTTGGGTTCCTGTTTGTGAAACAGTCAAGTTGTGTTGTTTCAACTCAGTTGAAGATCATGCACCTTGCCCTTCGGCTTCGCAGACTCCTTAGCACCAAACGTTTCTGTGAAGCATTTCTCTACTGCGTTCTTTATTTCAAGTGGGCTTGCCCATCGAAGCTTCGGTGTTGTTTTGAGCGCAGTAATGACAGCTCCTAGATTTGCCCAACCAACGGTCGTATTTGAATCTATATATTTCGTAACTTGATCGTAGATTTCGTCTATTGTGATACTAAAGCCTGATATGTGTTAGGTGAACAAGAAAAGTGTCGTTACAGTTTGGGATGGCATACCAACTCCACACTCTTTATCAAAGTTACTTTCGTCGAATGGCGCCTTGTGAGTTCCGGCGTACTTTACGGCGGCTTACAGAAGATGTCAGCGATTTGCGGAATGTTCTGTGTGTGCCTCGACGTACCTGTTACCTGATCTACTGTTTTGAGCTTGCTTTCGACGATCGTAGCGATAATGTAGTCCCTTTCCGCAAGGCCAACAGCTTCAGATTTTGCCAGCGCTCCAGCAAGAGCAACTGTCAAACCTGCCCGCTTTTCGTCCAGTTCTCCACTTGCTATACTCAGGGAACCATTGATTATATCCTTGAGTATTGCTGCACTTTTGGGTGATTTTGCAGCTTCTTGTGCTTTGGCTTGAGATAATCCAATAGACTTGAAAAGAGATATCAGGGGATCCGTTACAGTAGACATATAGACACAATGAGCTTGCGGAAGAGAGAGAATTCAGCTGAATTCAGCTTTGATTAGAGTCATCGATCTTGCCAAGTTAGGACAAAGATAAGATCTAGATCGCGCGATAAAAACTGAGTGTTCAATAGAGGATCTGCTAACTTCGTACAGAGTTGTAAGGTTAAGTAGCACGAGTTCCTAGAACTTGCCACTCCCAGATATACCTTCCCGGTCCCTCATGCTCAAGTGCCTTAAACGCTCTGCAACAATGCTCAAACCCCCTTCTCCCAATCCCTTCCAGGGTGAGAAGTAGCCTCCATTCGAGCCTGGGTAATTGACACCACCCTGGGTTGGAATATCCAGGAGCACACGATGGGAGCCTTTAGGGACACCTGATTTAATACTACGAACTGATCCACGGAGTGTTTCTGTGTAAATGTTATCGTGCGTAGGCCTCCCAGTTGTGGAGAGTGATGCTTTATGAGCCGAGCTCTGGAGGATAGGCTCGAAAAGAAGTGCACGGTCCAGTTCCTTCCTAAGCGTCTCGATCTGCTTTTTGATCAACTGCTCAAACGACGGTTTATCATCTCCATCATAACCAGCCAATTCAACTAGTGAAGATACGCTATGGACAGTAAGCCATCTTCTGTATTCTCTATGCGTGAGAAGGACGTACAAGGCTTCTTTGAGATAAGCAAAACTAAATTGCGCCGTTGAGACAGTGATCTCTTGAACCAGAGTATCCGGGAATGAAACATCCCCGTTATTTTTCAGTTTGTTTTGCCAATATCTAGCATACAATGCACGTTCCTCCTCATCGGGGTCATCGAATTTACTGGAAACCAAATTTCGTCAAATATTTCGGTTGCTAAAGTGGGCTGGAGCTAAGCTCACAATTTTCTGTCGAAGCGACTAGGTCGGTTACTCAGACCAGGGTCAAGACGATCAAAGTGGTTCGTGGTGCCGATGACCAGTAGGCCATCGTTCCCGGATAATCCATCAAGCTGATTAAGGAAGAAGGATCGGTTCTCATTATTTATAAGACTATCCAAATCCTCAAGAACAAGAACGCAAGGAGAAACTTGGCGGGCATGATCGAATACAGCGGCCATGGAGCCTTCCTCACCCATCCAACCTGCATGAGGCTATTGAACGAATAGTCTAGTAGGGAAAAATGGGACTAACTCTGGAAGGACTTCACATAAAGTGGGGTGAAACCTTGATCTTCACATGTCTTCATGATGACTTTGAGACTGATGGTCTTTCCATTGCCTATCACGGACAGTCAGAATCTGGAACAAAGGTAGTGGGCGATCCTACTTGCCTGGTGGTCCATACATGATTAGGCCACGCTGCAGACAAGCGTTCAACAGTGTTATAGTTTAGTTAATCGTGAATCCACGTTCAAAAGTACCTTCCAGGGAATGCCCAGATCTTTGTATATCTTTTCAGAACCGAAGAATCCATACACATCTTTCTGTAAAGCTTTCTTAAAAGCGTCCTTGAGAATGACGTCCTTCCAGTCAGCCTTCTGGATTTCGGCCCAAAGCATGTGGTCCTTTTGCCAGAATCCACTGTTAAATACCCATATCTCGTCATGAAGCTGGACCGACCAAGCGCCCGCGGAGAGTAGCAACAATCTCGAAGGGTCATCCGGACCTGGGTTATGATTGAGACCTTCTTCCGACAGGAAATGGCCTAATCGTTGATTCGTACCTTCATGAACGAGGTAACGAGCGATTGCAGTACCATACGCAGTCGGGAACTGTATCATGTATTCGTTCATCTTCTCTATGAGTGGGTGGATTAATATATTTACCTGGACAACGAAAAGAAGGTATTCATATTTCTGTCACGAGGGACATAAGCCACCGAGTCAGATTGCGCGAAGAGAGGTCTTACATCCCAGGAAATCTTGAAGGCTCCGAATTGGACAAGTTCGATCAATAACCCGGGTATGGTGCCCGCACCGCGTGCTATAGCGAGGAATATTGTGTTCGTTACCAATGGCGTGTTCTCTACGGGAGTAGCGAAAACGCCAGGGAGCTTAAGAATATCAAGGTTGTAATCTGTGCTCAGTATCACTGAGTGGTTGGGGTAGAGACGTCGAAGAGCATCGGCACTGATGTGTTTTGTCAAAAATTAGAGCTTGCTGTAACCCGAATTGGTTCAAGTTGTGAGGCAGGAGGGACGTACCCAGCGAGTGTTGGGTCTGTATGTTTGGCCGAGGCTACTACAATGAGCACCTAATGGTAGACTGCGAGATTATGCGGATCTTTACCTTGCTCGGACCACTTTGCGTAGAAGTCCTTCTTGCTGACCTGCTTGCTGACCTGGTTCGTTCCGTCTTCCTTGCCATCGAACCATACATTCACGAAGGTCTCATCCATTCTTAACTTTGAGTTGCGTTGGTTTGACGATTATGTTATGAGAGTTTGACTGGTAGTCAGCGGGTCTTGTCCGCAGTACCAGTACGAAATCTCCCACTGGATCCCCTTGTGTTTGGCATCACTGATGGAGTTCTTGGAAAAAAGTCAACAATCTTACCTTTTGGAAGCCTGGACCGCAGTTTGATGCTGGTGTTGCACGTGACAAAAACGCCTTTTGAGGAAATACCACCATGACTGCCTCTGCTGCAGATGTTCGCAGCATCCTTTCCATACCTGAACCACCAGCAATCCCTGGTCCATCTCAACCGAAGAAAACTGTTGCACCTTCGACCAGAAAACCCGAAGGAATTTCAAGAGAGCTTTACTCTCTTATTGGACCTTCAGCACCTTCTTTAGTTGCTTTAACTAAACCGCGACTAAAGCAGAAACCAAATCTAGGTGGCAGCTCAAAAGTAAAATGGTTAGTTATCTTGTAAAATAGCTCTAGTTATATTTCTCATCAGACGTCACTAGGGAAATCCGGGCTTTCAAGAACAGTGCTCGTGAAGACACACTAGAACTTCGCCACTGGGTAAAGGCATCGACTAAGAGTGATGATGGTGTGTGTCTGCCGATCAGTACTGTGCCATCCGCGGCTCACAGCCTACCAGAATATGTGTTCGCCAAATACAATCTCCCAAACAATGTGTTCACATACTCGCAAGACGAATATACGCGTTTCTTAGAAGGCATGATCTATATCGGAATACACGTACTAATGCAGCCTGACGAAGGTCCAAGATAAAGAGTGGTCTAAAGAAGAAACCGACTACTTATTCCATGTTGTGCGGGATTTTGATGTGCGGTGGTTTGTCGTCTACGATCGTTATGATTTCCCTGGAGGTCAATCTCGGACAGCAGAAGTGCGTTCAATTCCTCTTGTTGAGTTTGTTTGTCTCACCTTATGTATTTCAGGATTTGAAAGACAGATATTATAGTGTTTGCAGAAAACTTATACGAAACCGGCCATGGGCAGGCGATGAACTTAGCAAGAACGCTATGTTGAGTTCCTATACCTTTGACAAGGGTACGTTACCTTGCCCCCAGACTAGAACCACCTTAACGATTGGTCATCGTCGCAGAGCGAGAAGAGACGCGTAAAGCGTACATAGTCAATTTAGAGAATCGCACACCGGAACAGAAAATAGAGGAAGAAGCGCTCTTTGTGGAAGTTAAACGCCTGGAGCAAACCGAACGAAGGTTCAAGAAGGAGCGAGAAGAGCTTTTGAGAACTTTGGCTGGCATTGATTCCGGCCTTCCTGACATAGTAGAAGATGATGGAATGGGATTGGTGAATCTGACCGTTGATACAAAGAAGAAGAAACGTGCTTCTACAGCTATGGACATTGACTCGCCGTCTACCCCTGCAGTCCCGGCCACCCCTATCATCAAGCGTCCACAAACAGCAAAGAATGCTGCGTTCGGTAGGTTACATCTTGAACACGCTTCTTCTGGGCTGACTCGTATCCAAAAGATGCAGCCAATTGCATTATTCGGACAGACCCCCCTGCCACCGTACCGATTACAAAGGCTGCTCACCAGCCAGCGCATCTTCGGTCTTTCAAACTTCCTGTGCCGAAAGCAGCTGTTGCACCCAAGATCACGGCTACCTTGGCAGAGCTAGGGGTCTCCCATAGTCGGCTTGTGATGCCGACTCGTGATAACATTATGCAGCTGGAGTCGCTTCTGGAAGCCACAACGGCTTTGGTAGAAACGAAGCGGGTTGTGGATAAAGTGGAGTACGACATTCGCCTATTGAAGGGCCGATTGGGTATGCGGGAAAGTCAGGGTGCAGAGGGGCAGCCAGCGGCCGCTGAGGTTATGGATGTGGATGAACCCAATGACGATGGTGAGGCTGTAGGTGAGGATGGTCGGGCGCAGAGTGTATTGAGCACGCGAAGTAGAAAGCATGTGAGTGGTGAAATCTTGGTTCTTTTTGGCATGGGTCTGACTGTGATAAAAGGCTCGACGATCAATGTCCATATCATCAGTTGACACTTCAGGGACAGCGACGACAAGAGCAGGTACCAAGCGGCAGAAACGGAGCTGATCGCAACCTAATCTCTGGCTTTTGATGCAAGAAAAACAATAATCATACCATTCATCTCGAGACATCCATGGGCCATCCGTACATGTACAATATTACATTGTCTAATAACTTAAGTGTGAGATCATAGGGGTGTCCGCGATGAAGCCTCAAATGGGTTATTTTTACGTTTCCGTGAAGCGTAGCACAAAATTGGCGATTACAGCAACTTGGAAAGAGACGGATGAGCAAGCAGACTGAGCCAGGAGAAACAAGAAGTACTCAGCAGTGCGACACAAAGCACAGTCTGTTACCAGCGGCTGGCATGTTAAAATATGGTGAGAAAATGGCAAAGCAAAGACACGCACTGGTCCAAATCTGTCGTCGTATGGACCACGTCCGCCGCGACGAATTGACGCAGCACGCCAGTGATAAGTGTATAAAGCATATACCATGATTGCCATGGCTAACATTTCGTCAAAAGTGGAAAAATATGTGAGACACGATACTCACCAACGGCAGAAAACATGGCAGCACTAATTTTTCCAACCTGGAAAAGGCATATTCTCAGACAGGTCGTAGTATGGATCGGACTGCAACGTACTCTATCTCCAAAGTTCAACAATCCAACGGCCAGCCCACCCAGAACAACCGTGAAATGTAGCCATGAGAGAAATGTGCGTTCGTTAGCAAAAGAAACCTTTGGCTCGACACGCACAGGCAGAGCAATGCGTTTGTTGGCGGTCCTTTGAAGCAGAGGCTGGGTGGACATGGTGTGCGGGTTCCAACAAGAACGCGAGAGACTCGTACTAGTTATTTATAAACATCCATCCCAGCAACCTTCTGACAAACGTTCGTAGTTTTTTACCGCATTTGGCAAGTGGCCCCGAGTTCCGATTCACAGCACCGGATCAAGCTACTTGCCCCGATTTCAATAATTTGCTCTCTTGCTTCCCCTACCTACTTTCAAAGCCGTTTACATACATAAAAGAAAACTATATCTTCCTCCCGAGGAAATACCCTGAACAACAGCAAAGCCGCGGCCGGATACACATCCGGATGAATTGAAGAGGGTCACCTGGATATAGTGGCACCAACGTCCTGCTTCGCGAACATGTGAAGAACGGTTGACAGCACTTTCTAGCCCCAGACGTTATCATCTTCCGCCCATCATTCTCAGCCTATCGGGATGGATGCTTGGACCAACACCAGGTGCCGGAGGGGGCCCACCATTCGATAACGGGCCTTGTGGATTAGCGTCGGGGGGAGGTCCAGAGTATCCACCTGGTGGTGGGAACCCTCCCGGGGCACTTCCATTAGGCGGAAAAGGGGGTGCACCGCCAGCTGGCGGGCCACTGGGCAAGAACGGTGGTGGACCTGCAGAATATTAGATGTCAAGATAACAACGGCATGACTCTTGACGAACCTCCGAAACCTGGGGGAGGCATGCCATTAGGAGGGAATGGGGGAGCACCAGGTGGCATCATCGGAGGGAAGCCAGGGCCAGGAGGGAATGGCGGGCGAGCTACATTGCTTCAGTCAAATATGTTGAAAAATGGAGAGACAGAGGGCTTACGGCCACCAAACCCTGGCGGAGGCATAGGTTGCCCAGGGAAACCCATTGGCGGAGGTCCACCATACCCAGGAGGAGGTCCACCAAGATGTTGAGGTCCGAATCCGAACCCCCCAGGTGGTGGACCTCCACTAGTTTCATAAGCGGACGTGATTTGATCAATGATACTTTGTGCTTTGTCGTGGCCAAGTGCTGTGAAAAGTGTTCAGTATTCAGGAATAGACAAATAGAGACTCTGCGCACAGGCGTAGTAATCCCTGACATTGGCAAGATGATTTCTTCCGCTGTTATGTGCCTTCCGTACTATGGGAAAAGAAAAAAAAAAGAGGTCAGAAGAGGGCATGTAATTCCTCGACGACTTCACCTGAAGTTGAATCGTGAGTTAGGAAAACATCACAGTAGTCACAGTAATGTTTCTGCGGTTTGGATTCAGAGTGAGTATGATGAGTAGGTAACGTCAATGAGAATTACTCACAGGCATTGCGGTTATAACGATGAGCGCTCAAACCTTCGTCACTGTCGAACACAATGAGGAAGATAAAAGTCGGAGTTTGAAACGACATGTGACAACTTCACCTTTTGACTTTCGCATGGACACATCCTCTAGCATCCAGGAGCCGTTCGACCTCATCAGGCTTTCTCTTAGTGAGCGTGTTTTTGTAAAGTTGCGAGGCGACAGAGAAATAACCGGAATTCTCCATGTAAGTGACGCGTTGTATGTCTTTACTAGCATCTTATTACCTACTAAGGCATACGATGGTCATATGAACTTGATTCTCAGCGACGTTGAGGAGACTATCATGTTGGTGGACGTAGACGGGGTACAGGGAGGTACTGTTAATGTAAGGGGACACTTTTTCCCAACCATGTAATCCAGAGTAATGGATGTATAGGTTGCGAAACGCAAAATGGAAATGTTGTTTGTGAGAGGAGATGGGGTGATCCTTGTATGTCTCCATGATCACCTTCCTTTCAATATTCAAATGACGCGACTCTCAGGTTTCACCACCTTCACGAACATGATGGATATCATTCCAACTGAGCCTCTTGTGGCAATCATCCTGCCAATATACTTTTCGAGCAGTGCCCAAGAGTTTTAGAATGACCTGTTTGGACTTATGATGTATATTTTTTGGTGGAAATATTCATAGGTCTATTTCCTGGTATTATTGAATAAGAAACGGCGATTACAAGTAACTAGGCAGCCCCGAAATCCAGCGTGAAGGACAGAATTTAAGTGCTGTCCTTTTCGATCCCTATACTGTCATTGTTGTTCACCTTCCACAGTGTGGTTATCAAATGAATATGCCGCTGTGCAATGGATTGGGTGGTGAACATCGGTGGTAGATCGTCGGGCAGTACATCATCCGGTTCAGGTGCGATGGCCCCTGCGGGCCACGTCTCGTCTCGCAACCAAGCAGCATGGATAACTTTGATCTTCGCATGCATGAACAATAAAGCAAGAGAGGAACGGTGGAGAAGTGACAAGACGTACGATGAGAGCCATAGGGAGTCGTTGCTTTAGCCTGCTCCCTGCATCCAGTGACTTCCAGACTCCGTGCAGACCATCATTCCAGACAGAGTCGTCTTTTACGGCATTCGGAGTACGCAGCATCTGTTCCAAACGCTGCCGGGGGGTGGAATGTGAGGCAATGAGATCCGAGTCCTGTGGTGTTGCCCTTGGAGCCAACCATAGCTTTCTTCGGGCGGCATATAATTCAGGACCAGGGGGAGGGAGATCTGCAGCTGCGAGGATTTCGTCGAAGGCCAAGAGCATTGAAGATTGGCATGGATTCAGAACATGACAGACGGATAAGTGGAAAAGTAACAGAAAAAGCATGTCCATCATGAGTCACGTGGCTGTCGTCTGACCAACATTGGACGGCAGCGTCGGGCTGTTAACCCACGACGACCATGTACAAATTGCCAATCTCCTCCACCACCTCGCTCTCCGACGACGACTACGACGACGACACCCTCAAACCCGTCTTCTACCCACCCCAGCCACCCCCGCCCTCTGCTGCACCCGCACAATGGTCTACTCCGCGTTCGCCGACCACATCGGTCGCGCGGGGCTCGCCATTGTCCCAGCTTCCTGCAGAAATCCTCATACACATCCTCAAGCACCTCCACTCAACTCGCGATGTCCTCAATGCTGTCCGCGTCTCTCGCAGATGGTGTGAATGCTCTGTAGAACTCCTCTGGCACAAACCAGTCTTCCCAAAATACGAAACCCTCAAGAAGATGTCAAGACGTTTGATCGCCCCAAACCAAACGTTTACATACGCACGCTTTATCAGACGCTTGAATCTATCCACCCTCAGTGGCAACCTAAATGACGATATCTTGACCTCCTTCGCATCTTGTGATCGTCTCGAACGTCTCACTCTCATCAACTGCGAAGATATCACCAGCAAGGCCCTAGCCAGTGTGCTTCCTTGCTTCTCCAACCTGGTGGCAGTGGATCTTACCGGGGTAACAAACACGACTGATGACGCTCTCATCGGCCTCGCTCTGGCCGCTAAGCGACTGCAAGGCATCAACCTTGCAGGTTGCAGCAAGGTTTCGGATGATGGCCTTCTGGCGTTCGCCGAGAATTGCCCGCTCCTTCGACGGGTCAAGCTTAGTGGCCTGTCCTTGCTTACAGATACATCTATATCGGCCATCGCCAAGTTCTGCCCACACCTCCTAGAAATTGACCTCAACCACTGTTACCTAATCACCGATGTCTGCATTCGTGAAATCTGGATCCACTCGACTCATATGCGCGAAATGCGTGTCTCTCACTGCTCGCAACTCACAGATACCGCCTTCCCAGCACCGCCAGGGTTAATCCCCGCCGATGTTCTCAACCCATTCCCCTCCCAGGCCACAGACACTCCAGCAGCATTCCCACCTCTTGTTCTGTCCCGGCCTTTAGAGCATCTTCGGATGCTCGACCTGACTGCATGTTCCCTCGTAACAGATGATGCTGTCGAAGGGATTATCTCATACGCTCCAAAGATCCGTAATCTCGTCCTATCGAAATGCTGTCTGTTGACCGATCGGTCTGTTGACAATATATGCAAGCTTGGGCGACACCTACACTACTTGCACCTTGGACATGCGGCCAGAATAACAGACAGCTCTGTTCGCACCCTCGCACGATCTTGTACCCGGCTGAGATACGTAGACTTTGCCAGTACGTATTATGTTGCATTTCCCCGTAAGGAGGTTGCTAATCTTCCATCAAGACTGCGTCCTTCTTACGGATATGTCCGTATTCGAGCTGTCAGCTTTGCCCAAACTTCGGCGCATTGGCCTTGTTAGAGTAAGCAATCTCACGGATGAGGCAATATACTCTCTAGGCGAGCGTCACACATCCCTAGAACGGATACATCTATCGTACTGTGATCAAATATCTGTTTTGGCCATTCACTTCCTCCTCCAAAAGCTAGACAAGCTAACCCATCTCAGTCTCACTGGTATACCAGCATTCCGGCAACCAGAACTGCAACAATTTTGTCGAGACCCACCCCAGGTATATAAACTTCATCGCTCGATGCATCTTTTGGACTAATGGGACGGTTAGGATTTTAACACTACACAGCAATCTGCCTTCTGTGTTTACTCTGGTAAAGGTGTATATCAACTTCGATCGTTTTTGAGTGCCCTATTCGACCACATAACCGACATGAACGGCACGGATGACACAGAATATGAAGATGACGATGAAGAGGAGGATTTATACACAGGAGAAGATACGCCAGAGTTAGATGATGGTTATCCCAACATAATTGAAGGCACGTCTCAACGAATGCTCTCTGAGTCCGCATATGCCGCCTCGGCCCGCGAATATCGACAACCTCCCAATCTCCCGCCATCACATGAATTTGTTTTCCGCCGCGACCGGCCAATGCGAGGGGCCACAATTCCCGTCACTCGTTCCACGACTTCGCACGTACCCACATCCGTTAACATCGAAGGTGCAACAAATCGTCTCAACGCACAGATACTTGCCGCTGCGACTGCGCCTACACCAGTGAGACGGCCACCTGGGCTAATTCAAGGCCATCGCTCTATGGCAGATATGCTTCCCATTATCGAGACATCGAACTCGCCGCCGCTCAGTGACGTTGCGTCTAATCGTAGTGGTGGTACAAACCACTCGAACGGCGCAGGTTTCTTCCACACCTACCAAGAAGGTACCTCCTCAGGTGTCTCTCCCCGTGGTAACGGTGCCATGACACCTGAATACAACTTTGCCGAAATTGGACATGGCCGAGGAGCCCAGTTGACATCCGTACCACCCACATCATCACAAGATATTCGATCTACCAGCGACGAGGCCTTTCATAGAAGACAACCTATCGTGGAGATTGAACAGCTGTCTGGCACTCCTATATCAAACTTTGAATTTGGGACCCCAACACGGTCATCCATAAATCCCTCGCTAAATCTCAATGCTATACAGACCCGCACTGTATGGCCAATTAGAGAATTGAACGATAGTACACCACCACCTACAGTACCAAGTAACGAATTGCAGCACTCAAGTCAATCACAGATTACTCCCTCCGATGGACGTGGTAGAAGCGTCAAGAAGAACCTTCGAAATTCGTTCCAAGCCGCGGAAAACTACGCAAGTACCTTCTTCTTTGGGCGACCGTCGAGCTGAAGAGGTGACACCCACCTACCGACCAAACCGGAATGCTGGGAACATCTCGTTATCATTGTGGCTGAATTTTTTGTATCACAGTAGTTAACCATGTCCGTGTAGCCCGATTACTATACCACTGCCCTTGGACTGCGACTGTTCATCGCTATAGCTAGTTCTATTGTTTCCTCATGATGCAAATTGTAAATTGTAACAATGCATGGGTACCATGCTTATCTATGTGTATGATACTAGCGTGGTGTTTGATGTACACGATAAATCTACGGGGTACGTTCGGGTCAAGTAGAATCATATCACCAGAAGTATTCCCCAGAAAACGAAGAATGCAGGCCATGTGACCGCGTTATAGCTACTTCCTTGATTGTTTTGATATACTGTTTTAATCTTGTTGACGCCGCCCACGAAGACAATAGCCATAGCTGCTGGAGGAACGTCCACTGAACAGCCAGCGGTGCAATCAAACTGTTTGTTGGGTATTGCCCAAGACGATGTTGACGAGGCACTCTTTAATATTCCATTTCCGGTACCGGCAAGCGTCTCCCCTCCCCATGCAATACTGGTTTTCTCCTCCATACTTTGGGCGGACAGATATTTCACAGTAATAGCCTTCGCCTTCGGTGAAAAGGCAGTAGCGGGCAGATCAAAGGTTGTGGTGGCAGTGGACACATTCGCGTAGTTAAACAGAACAAATTGTTTCACACTGGTACCTTTCGAGTCGTAAATTGCATATCCTCCAACCGTGGTGTTCTTGTTGGTCTGCGAGTTTGCGATATTAAGATCAGATACGATAACCCCAGTTCCATCAGCAGATTGTAACGCCTCCGCAGTTGCAATGAGGGCATAATATGGTGAGTTAGTCACCCACGGCCCAGGGCCTCCGTTGGGACCTTCGGGTGGGGTGAATAAGTTGTATGAGATGCCTCTTTCTCGGGTATGCAGATATGCAGCACTGTATCCAACGGCAGCCATCTGGAGTGCGTAGTCAATTGTCCATAGAGAACCAGCTGCGAACGTGTCGGAGATGCCGGGAACTCCACCACACGATGCTGAATTGAACTCAGACATGACAAGTCTGGGATGGTTGGCTGACGTATTGGATTGGAGGAGATCGATGGCAGGTTGCTGCCACGATGCCAATCTAACCACTGTGAAACAAGTATTACTTCTGAAATGAAGTATTGCCAACTGACATGCTACCTACCATTCGCATGTTGCATGTAATATGACAAGCCAAACGCAGGCGCCCCACGGCAATTGTTTTGTGGGTAATGTTGTAGGCTACAGGGGAAAAAAGATCCAAGTCAGATGTGCAATACGATTCGCGTTATGATAACTCTCAGATGAAGACCCACGATATATATTTGAGGAATCCATCGAAGGCTGCTAGATAGCCGCCTTGTAAAAGGGCGTCGAGATTCTGAAGAAATCACACGAATTTTATGAATCGTTTCAAGTTATCTATCAGGGGTAATTATCGAAAACCTACCCATTGGCAGCAAATGGTTGGACCACCAATGTTCTTAAGATTCAGTATATCGCCCGCGGAGGTTGCCCTTAGACGGTCAGAAACGTTTCTAAATTCCTGCAAACCCGATTCAGCAGAGTTTCCCGGCGATGAAGACAAGGGGGCCACTGACGTCAATGTAGATGTCCGTGGTGTAATTTTTTATCGAAGGGCGTTGTTGATGGGATGTATATAAATCGGGTTCCTTCAAACAGAAGAATATCAGTAAAGTTCCATGTAAATTTAAAATGGGCGTGCATTTCCCAGGAGGAATCCATCTAAGGTGCTGCCTAGTTCTTGCTCGGCTGCGCCTTAAGATAAATTAATTGATTACTCGCACAACGCTCACGATGGCACCAAAATATTACGTACCAGCTAAAACGGGAACCCTCAAATCGTTGGGATCTCGCAGTGAGAGCCCTTTGGCATATCATTTAGCCCTTCGTCGATGATTTCAAACCGATTTTCATTTGGGAAACTTACCCACAAGGTACTCTGCACCACCAACGCGATCTGCAACCTTTTTCATGACTTTGAAGAGCATCGGACCGAATGTAGCTGACTGATCATTAGAGTTTGCGGCGTTTGTAGACAATTGAAGCATAGGTGATGTGATTTCCGAAACATAGTTAGAACTGTCCATAGAATTACCACCGATACGGAGTCGTAAGGGATTATTCCCAGTACGGCCTCGAATCGCGGCTAGGTAGTTCAGGACAGTGGGAGGAATGGTATTTGTGTCATTTCCGACTAGCAAGTATTTGAGTCATCGGCCATAAGCATAGATGACTATGACCTACAATACTCGTCCATGAAGCTCAGCTCGAGACTGATACCAAGAAAGTTAGATTGCACCACATTGTGGGTTTGTGCGGTCAATGGGACGGGGACAGTGACAGGGTCTGCAACCACAAAGATACTAAGCCCAAAAATGAGTGTGGCGGTAATCAAACGAAGGACACTAGACTGAGGAAACGGCAGCATGAGGAGACAAGGTGAAATTCCATCTTAAACGCGGTCTTAAAAGCCCTTCAAGGTTTGCCGCTATAACCATATGGATATGCATCAAGTACATATGTCGTTCGAGCAAGTATTTCCATTTGGTGGTCAGGTTGGTTCCTGTCAAATTGATGAGAGCTTATGAGTGGCATATTATTTAAAACTCTTCTCGGGCTTTCCCGACTCCGCCTACATATACTATGGTGCAGTCTTATTACTGTAATATCATCATTACTTAGAGCTGTTCTATAAACGGAAAGAAACCTCCCACTTTGCTATGCGACCCACCGACCACGGAAGGTGTGCAGCAGACCTTTAAAACAATATATTCTCAGTAAGTTGAGCCTCTTCTCCACAGCCATCACACACTTCACTCACCCAAATTTGACACCAGGCATGATCTGGCAGTGATCTGGCATGTTGGGGAATAAGCAAGTCCGAGATGGCCGCTGGCTTTTAAATACGGTAATCACACGAACTGAATGCCTGAAACCAAACGATGTTCTTTCTCTCCGAAATCCCAGGACGGTATGCTGTTGGCGCGACCACTTTCTTAACGCGCGTTCCGTCTCCACATCCCGTAGGTTCTGTGGAACTGCGCAACCATCAACCGGCTCTTTATCTCGACGAGGTCGCTTTTACGGCGTATTACCCGGCCGACATTTCAAATAGTAATATACAGTCAAAGGGACTTCCCTGGGTGATCAGGCACGTTACCCGTTAACGTTAACGCCTTCAATAAAGTAGAATCTTGCTTACAACTACGTTAGGCCAGTCACAGAGTCTTTAAAAGGTTTTGCCAAGTTCTCAAGTAGGTTAACGTCGTTGGCCATGCAACAACCACGCGTCTCATTCACATTCATAAGGCCTTCCACGTTGGGTACTTTGGCCTGTCGTTTATTTTCTCGGCTCTTTAATTAAGGCAAGGCAAATCTCTCCCCGAATGTACAGAATACCGATTGTCTACCTAATCAGATTCCTGTTCACCCGAATGCACCACTAGCAAATCCAGGAAAAGCAAGGGTTCCTGAGAAGACTGAGGACTTACCGAAGCAGTGGCCACTCGTCATATTCTCCCATGGACTAGGTGGCAGCCGCACAGCGTATAGGTGCGTTATCAGATAATTGGTGAGAGCTGACCGATAACACGTTCCAGTCAATTATGTTCTCGGTTGGCGGCATCTGGGAAGGTTGTTCTTGCTTTGGAACATCGGGACGGAACTGGTTGCGCATGCTTCACAAGATTACGTCAAGACGATGGCGGTTACCAAACCAAGTCAATACTTTACTACAAGGATGATGATATCATGTACGCGATCATTTCATGCTCTATGGTTATTTGAAACATGATCGTCTGCAGCCTCAATAACACTGATACAATAAAGGCCGTGCCGTTACCTTTGAGGACAGACCAGCTCGAATTTCGACGTGAAGAAATCTATACTACATATCAGAATTTCTGTCGCTTTGTGAGAAACGATAGACCGTCAGACATAGAGACCATCGACAAGAGTGAGATAGACGAACAAAGCTGGTCTAACATAGACTCTGTCTCTGGCAAAAGGCCAGTATGTGTTGACGAGAACATCACCCTTGCTGGTCATTCATTCGGAGGCTGTACAGTGGTTTGTCATTACCCTTCATTTCGAAACAGAACAAACTCACTTCTGGTATTCAGTTATCCGTATTATCCACCAATCCGCCACCCGAATATACGCGTATCCCCATTTCACATGCTTTAGTTTTGGATCCATGGTTGGAGCCTCTCCCTCAGCCTGGACCCGTCCCCATATCGCAAGCCTCTCCCCTCTCTGTGTCAGATCCGTCTCACTCCGCAGTAACTTTCACAACTTCTTTCGATAAAAGCAGTATGCATAGTGATGTACATGAGCCTCAAGATTTCGTTATCCGTCCTCAAATGTTAGTTATCAACTCGGAAGTATTCACACTTTGGAAGGATCACTTTACTCGGCTACAAGATGTTATTAAAGCTTGGGAGCCTCAAGGCAGACGAATATTGAGTCTTGGTATGTTGGATTATTCCCGCCAACAATGTGTCAATCTAACGAGTGTATACTCTCTATCACTCTAGTTGGATCTAAACACGAATCTTTTTCTGATTTCCCCAGTTTACCCATAGTCAGAAATGGTGTAGCTAAGACTCTTATCGATATCGTCTCTAAGCTCTCGATTGCTTTTTTGGATGGCAATCTTGAACATATTTTGGAATCGACTTCAAGTGTCAAAATGGAAGTCGAGGTTGTGGGGAAACGGAAGGATGGTCGGCCAAAGAGGAAGCTAGTAGGGAACGTTGGAGATGTTGTTGTATCATAGTTACTGATGCTATATAGTATAAATTACTAGGTAGGATTAGGATTATTAACCTGCCACGGTCCCTATATGGAACAAGCAGGTCCGTACTAATACAGGGTATCTACGCTTACACTACTTATTCCAAAACAACAAGTATGAGTTACGAGGACTTAGCTCAAGAAGTTTGTGTTGTTTCGTATCAATCTCACTAGATCTCACCCCTGAAATTTACATATTAGGCAAACCACTTTGTTCTCGATAACTACCAAGTCAATATACATAAGTATGGTCAATATACGTGCAGCGAGGGTAGAAGGAACCTCTTTCTGCATTCAGGCTGTTTACTGATCAAGGATGAATAGGTAGAAGACCTTATGGGCATGCAGGCTTGCAATCTACAAAACTTACCTGAAAACTATACTATGAAGTACTGTGAGTTGGGATCACAATCCAGTTGCATGCAGCCATCTAATCTGAGGTGAGCAGATCTATACCATGCTATGACTTGGCCCTCCCTTTCCTATGTCGCAGAAGACAACAAAGGCCGCGTTGTTGGATACATCCTTGGTAAAATGTAAATTCCTTGCTCGACGTCTGTCCTCCTTAGATTGTAATGTATCGAGTGCGAATACAGGGAGGAAGAAACCGCAGAAGGCGAAGCACCGCATGGACATGTAACGTCGATTTCAGTTTTACGATCATATCGACGGTTGGGCCTCGCCAAGAAGCTTATGGTAGAATCTCGTACGTGGTCTCGTTTTTCCATACATGGTTTACTATAACTACTTTGATATTGAAGAGGAGGCAATGTCGACAATATATCGCGCATCATACGTGTCATTGCACGTCAGAAAATCTAACCGAGCAGCCTTAGGATTATATAGAGATACATTGGGTTTCACGGTAAAAGATATTGAAAAAGGTTACTGTACGTCGCATACCCTTCCTGAGTAAATTTCTTCCACTGAACGCTACGTTCAGATGCAGATGGGGAGGATGCATATGCAATGCATCTCTCACTAAACATTTAAAGACCTATCGCTATCTACCAACAGGCACTTCATACTACTACTAATCTACATGCAGACAAGTATTGGATATATTACATTGGGACTGGATTCGTTTATGGCTTCTCTCCCAGCGCTGTAACACTCTGTAACATCGATTGGCTAGACTGCGCGATGGTTTTTACTCGATCATAGAGACTCTCTGATTATCGTTGCTGTGGCGAGTCCCAGTTCATAGTATCCCTCATTCGTTTTCGCGCCAAACATCCCAGTGTGCGCTTGTAATTCGTCTGGCGCCAGGCTATTGGTCGCCGGGAGAAAATAAGCGTATTGAGGCGATATACGCTTAGGGAGGATGGTGAACATTCGTGCTTCGCTAAAGGGAGGCATAGCAGGAATCAGGGTATAGAAGCTGGGAGCAATAAATGGTTGAGCAAAAAGGAGACACGGATGAAGGTCACCGCTCACGCGCGAAATTTGACTCCTGCTTGCTTCTCGGTCTCGATTAGAGTTTCGACGCGTTTCACCAATGCTACCTCGTCCCACAGGGAACCCACGAACTTCAAATGGTCTGTTGCCCAGTTAAATCCAGTGCCAAGTTCTTCGCGCTTGTAATAAGCACTTCCTGCAGCAGCTCCCGCTAAAACAGCACCCCCAACGGCGTACGCCGCTGGCGCTGCCCATTTTCCCCACCCTGAACTTGAAACAGCGGCAGGCTGAGAGGCTGCTACAGATGCTTTCTTCGCACCAAGACCGGCGAAGGCACCGAAAATGGCAGAACCAACGGTCTGCGCAGCCGATGCATATTCCGTTGCCTTTGTAACGGTATTCTTGAAGACATGGGGGTGTATTCCGAGATACTGAATGTTACACACATGAGTGAACCGAATCAGAGGAAAATGGGGACCATCTTGCAGGAGTATCGAAGGCAATGCAGGCTATGATATTTGGCCACAGAGGACATGCTTTATCTGGACGTGCATTTAAAAATTCGAGCACCGTGTCTGCAATTAACAATCCCCCCATGCTGTAGGCCGAGCATATGAGCTGCCAATGAAGAACGATTGATGTAGCTTACCTGTGACCACAGAGAACTATCTTTGCCGTTCCAGCTCCTCCACCTGAAGCTACTTCTCTTTCAACAGTGAGAGTTGTAAGCCAATCTGCAAACCGAATGACTGCTTCCTTCTGTGGGAAAGCGTTGATGTTACTGGTTAGGAATCTGACTGTTTGTAGAACATACCAAATCGCCCTTAGTCTGTAACCCAAGAGCCTCTTGTCATGTTCCTTGGTCCCTGATAAAGTAGTGCAGGTTCCTACCTCATACGCGGGAAAGACAGTGCACTCCGCCCTGATATTGGTTGGGGTCTCAGTCAGCATATGTTGAAGTCGACCTGGGAAGTCGCCAAATGTTTGGTCAGTTCCTTTAAAGCCATGAACGAAGACAACTAAAAGCAGTTGTGAATCAAGGCGTTCTAATGCAGCTTCCACAGGCGGCGGTTCCATGGATTACGGTTTTGAGGAGATGGTAATCTAATAACCAATGTGGATAAGTTGATGTTGGCGACTCGGAGGCTCTGATGTACATGTATTGCAGACGTGACAGGGAAGATCCATTAGATAAGATTACAAGTTACAAGCAAGTTACAAGACCATCGCTCCGCTCCGCCATCGCGACATAGACCACTGTTGTTATCGCCTAAAGCATGCAGAAGAAAACAGGGTCATACGAAAACCAAGATTATAGATATGGACTATACAGCCTAAATCTGGCATCATTTGAATTACAAGAATTACATATCAATTACATAGAGTCGACGTCTTTTACGATATCAACCCTGAGAACAACTCGGAAATGACATGCGAGTCATTCCCAAGGTCGAGACCAGAGGCATACTCTAGTTACTGAGGCATTTCAAAATAACATAAGGCAAGGGCCGACTAGTAAGTACACCGTCCATAGACCGTCTATTAACGGATCTAATATCCTGAGCCGTATGAGACGGTGATCATAAAAGTTTTATAAGGGTCGAACATCCAACTGAAATTCGGTGAATCGATGCCTGTGTGTACAACGTACCAGCGGATGAATGATTTTCACATCCATGTCCTTGGGGGTGATGTGGCGCCGAAGGCCAAATCGGTCATCACATGAACCATAATACAGAAATATAGGGAACAACCACAATCATTACCCCGAAAATATGTTAAAAGGAAGCCAAATAGCTTTTACTGGCTGAGGCTTTGACTTTGATATGGAGCTTGGGTTTGTAAGGGTGGATAAGACTCATACTCTACAGAGTAGTCCTGAGTTTGAAACAGTGACTGTGACAGTGATTCGTCATAGAGTGGACGGGGATTTGAAGATGTTGTATGTCGCTCATTCCCACCAAACATCTTCGAGGAGGAAGGCGTAGTGATTTGTAATGTCCCTGAACGGAATTTATGACCTGTGTGGGTATTCGTTCCTTTGTTGGAAGTTCTTGAAGGCGTAAAGAGCTTCGTCTGGCCGAGACTAACAGGTGTAGTTAAAGTGGGATGTGCCGGACGTGTCCCATACCAGGCCTGCTTGGAATTGCTGGGGGTTCCCACGTACGCAATTCCACTAGCTGATCCATTTATCTGCTGTGGCCTCATAGGACTGTCGTCATCGTTATCCACGTCCATACTTTGAGTGAGCTGTTTCTCGACAGAATCGTAGGAGTCCGACGAAGATGACGAATTTTGGGAGCTTTGGTTTCTGCTATGACTGGGACGCCGTTTATTTCCGGCCTCTACAAGTGAATCAAAGGACGGTGTTGGTGGGTTTACGAACATCTCACGAAATGACATATGATGGGGAGAAGAAAGCGAAGTAAATGTGGGTGTGGATGGTTGTTGTGGGGACTCCCGGAGATTTCGTCCCTGGAACATAGAGGGTGGGACTTGCGAGGAGGTCGTCGGAGGTGGCTTGATGGAGAGCGTATGGGTAGGAAACTCAACATCAGACGAGGAGTCTGTCCCATCGTCATACAGAGGTGTAGGAAGGGACGTGGGACTCGACACAGGTGGCGAAGGAAGCGAGGATGTTGGCTCAATTTCAAGAACGGTGCCTAAAGAGTGTTGAGCTTACATGCACATCACCGACACTGAATGGGTATCTACCTTCATTTTTCCCGCGTGTGGACTGACTTTGTTTATCATAAACATTAGACATTCCTAAGCCAGACAAGCTCAAGGTTTCTCCAAAGCCCTCCTCCGCCCTTCGAAGAATCGGTATGTCCCGACGTCGTACCGGAACAGCGTTGTGAACGTGGTCATGTATGACATGTTGGGCAAGCTCCGGATGCGAGTCAAAAGTAAGGCGACACCAAGACCATCTACAGCCGTGTAGTTGACACTGGCTCCGGGGAAGGGAAGGGAAGTCGGACATTCTCTTACTTGTCGCCTGAAGGAGGAAGTCAATATTATGAGGAACAACAATAATTAACATACTTCGCCGAGAACGGAGAATCAGGGTAAGGTGATCATCGACGGAACAGCAATTGTGAGCTGCAATGATGTGCCAGTTCCCGAAACTGCCATTCCTTGCGCTACATAATTGTTTGTCACTGTATGGTCTAAATCGAATAAGGAAGATCGTCAGGTGATGTGACGCATAGTGTCACTGTGACATATCATTTCAATTTGTGTTTCGATTGCCATGTCGTTGAGCGCCCTCTTTAATAAGTCTCCATCGCTTTCATATCTCGGTCTGCCAAACGACTATACACCATCACCAGAAACAGATCCGATACAATTCTTGGCTAAGCATCTAGGCCAACTCCCTCCACATCTTTTGTTACATTTCAGCTATATCACCTCCGCTAAACAGCGGACTGCGCTTCCACTGATTCGTAATCGACGTTTAAAGTATGCTAACAGTGGACCAGAAATACTTCAGTTCGATGGGGCGAGAAATGAATGGCCAAACTTGTGGTACGGACGTGAGCGACTGGGAATAGAACAGGGTGAGGAGGAGAAAGTTTGGGCTGAGACTGATTTTCTCGGAGGTACTACCAAACATGTTGGAAAGCTGGGTGGGCTTTTGGGTGGGTACGAAGAGGAGCGTGAAGCAGAACGGGTCAGGATATTGAGGAGAGAGCGGGCAGCCGCTGAACAATTCATTCCAGAGGAGGATGAAAGCAGTGACGAGGAACCAGAGAATTTGTTTGAAGATACTGAGAGTCCAGAAGAGGCTAAAGAGATTTTTGAACGCTCAATTCGAGAGCGATTGATATATGGACTGCTTGAGGCAAGTTGATGCAAGGATGCTTGAACATATGTAAGGACATTGACCCTTCTGCAGTCTTTCGATTATGATCAAATCGACTGGGATGAGTCATTGGATGATGCAGACGATAGAGAGGCAGAGGAGCGGTGGTTTGACGAAGATGAGGAGTAAAGAATTTTACAGTTTTGCGTAGTTAATGAAAGTTGGATGTCACGGATGTGACAATCCAAGTTCGATCTTACCCAAGACGCCGAACTGCCCACCCTAAATGTCGATTCTCTCGTCAACGAACTCTGGTCTTGACGGGACGATTTCGCCTGCACAATTCGAAATTCCGGATCTCCCACAGAAGAAAAAGAAGAAACGCCACCGCAAAGATGAAGCAGACGACGAAGGTCAGGTGAAGGGGAAGAAAAAGAAAAAGAAAAAGCGGCACACTGACCAAGCCTCAGCCGAAGAAGTTACTGGTGATGCCCCACCTAGTCACCTTGCGCTTTCTGAAACGGCGCCAGTAAAGAAGAAGAAGAAATCGAAAAAGAAAGATAGGGAGAGACAAACCGAAGTAGTCCAGCTTCCAGTCGAGTCTGGCGATCTCCCATCTCCTACTATGCCAGCATTTTCACCCGCTGTTTCTGACGTACCAGAGGCTTCTGGTTCTTTTGTTTCCTCTGAGAATTTCGACCCATCATTGCTGTCTCATCCTTCGCAACAACACTTCATGCCCTTTCCTTTCCCGGCCTTCCCGTATGGCGCTTCACCCTACATGCCTCCAAGTATGATGGCGTCGCCGACGCTCTTTCCTACACCAGCGAATCTTTCATTTCCTGAGATGGCCTTTGGGTCTAACGAGGATGTCTTGCGTGCTCTGCAAGCGTTGGACATGTCAAAGATTACGAATGTCCTCCGGACTCTTGGGGAAGCTGCTACTGCTGCCAACGATCCCACAGGTTCTGCAACCCAAGTACTCGTGACACCCCTCGGACAGGTTCCCATCCCTTCTACGGCGATACTTGGTAGACAAGAGACAACCAGCAATCAGAGGCGTATTTTGGACATGAGTCTTCCCGGTACTGAGCATCATACCAGCCCTGATCATGCGTACCTTCTGGCAAACAAGTGGCTGAACACAGCCAAATTAGCTGAACTTGTGAGAACCGAAGGTAGGCATCTTTATAATGAAAAAATAACTCAGTTTATTTTGATCCAATCCGCCAGGACTTGTCTACAAGAAAGGGAAATTCTCCGCGATCGAAGAACAGCAACTCGCGGCTGCTATTGAAGGCTTTCGTGCTGTATGATCTACGTTCTACTTTTTACCCACTGGCTAATGCAACCTTTCCTAGATGAGAGACTTCTCAGAGGATCAGATGCAGGAACTTATCTATCCAGCATCGGGCAAAAATAGAGACAATGCTTTCTGGTCGGAAATCAGTTCGTCTCTTTTCGCTCTGTCCCACCGTTATCTAGTAACACGGTTGTTCACACCAGCTACTGCTATACCTCAGCGCCCAATTATTGCTGTTTATCACCACGTTCGGAGATCTTATCATCCCCTCAAGAAACTTGGGAGGTGGACTCCCGAAGAAGATAGGCTACTCAAACAGTCCGTCTCATCAATCCCTTTCATTTTGGCCCGAATAAAGTTTCATCTTTCAGAGCTGTAATGGATCTAGGACAACAGTGGGAGAAAGTAAGCCTCAGAGTCGGACGGATGTCTTCTGATTGTCGAGACCGGTATCGCAATCATATCGTTAACAGAGAACTCCGAGTAACTGGTGCGTACACACTGTATTATTGGGTTCGTAATGTTTAAATGGACATTTTGCAGGCATTTGGTCCAGAGACGAGGAGGAGGAACTTACCCGCATTGTAACTGACATGACAATCAAGCAAGGGAAAGACATCGATAATGATGTCTTCTGGGGTCGAGTGAGCGATCTTATGGGAGGGAAACGGGGCCGCCAACAATGTAGAATAAAGTGGTTCGTATTTTATCTGCTATATTATATATGATCATTAATTATGTCACCATCATACAGGACAGATGCTCTGAGTAAAACCGTAAAAAACGAAGGAACGAAACCGCGGTGGAGTCAACAAGATGCTTACATCCTTGTTCACAAGTAAGATACTTTTATGTTCCATTATCTGTGCCTAACGGCTTTCATGCAGAGTGGACTCCCTCAATGTCCGAGACGACACTGAAATCGATTGGAAAACAATCCCTGACCCAGAATGGAATTTATGGAGTGCTCACACTCTTCAACGGCGATGGCTGACGATGAAGCGAAGCATCAAAGGCTTCGAAGATATCACTCACCAAGGTAAATTTGCATGAACTTTGACACAGATAGGACATTTCTCATCAGTGACATTTGCAGAGATCATGGATATTCTTAGGGTCAAAAAGGCCCAGATGCCTTCCCCGCCTCCATATATCCCCCGGAAACGGAAGGAGCGGAAAGTCACCAGTGCTGCTTCGGTTGTCGAAGACAGCCCTCTCGATACTCCAGCTGTGATAGCAGGATCGAGCGTAGAACCGGATGCACTGGCTAAACCAGCAGTTGTCCCTGAAGACGACGACACGTCGTCTCCCTCGGATTCAGATTAACGGTAGCTCGTTTCCGCTCAGAACAAAACGATGTTTCTGCGTGACGCTTTAAATCTGAATACTATAGATCACAGGCAAACTGATGCCTGCTCCCCAGCAGTATTGTTGGAATTCTTCGCGTTAGATGTGTATCATCGTAACGTCCAGTGTTAAAAATGTTATCAAGTTTTGCGTACACGATGTATTGTTGAGGCCTAAATATGATTGATCCTGATGAAAAGTGGTAAAATGAAAGGTGACATGCATATCTACTGTGTATGTGCAGCATGGCGTGCCTCGTGAAATTTATAAACGATTCTTACTTCCAACCATCATGGTCGGAGAACCTGGATTCTCCTCCAAGACCTGGCTACCAGCAGCATCACCCTCAAGGAGGCGAATGGCTACGCCACTTGCACAAGTTGTGCTAGTATTCATAGTTTCTGTTTTTTCAGTTTGGGTCACGCTCTCCCCAAGCCCATGGCGATATCCAGCACCCTACGTCCAACAGGTGCCCGTTGATGCACGAGAGATCATTGACCGATGTATGTCTCTCAAGGCGATGCCAGGGCCTTCACGAGATTTCCACTCTCGCCATGTTTCGGACAGATTTGAGCCAGGCACGAATGCAACTTGGATTAAGAATGCGACCATCTTCACTGGAGAAAACAAGGGAAGTGTGATAATACATGGAAGTATTTTTTTCGACAAGGGAATTATCAAACATATTGGGACGGTCCCGCAAAACCTCGTTGATGAAACCCAGAATGTAACAGTGGTAGACGCGAAGGGAGCATGGGTGACACCAGGCCTTGGTAAACAGTCTCCGAAGATAATCCGAGTCAGAGTTAGTATTAACATATTTTGCTATAGTGGACCTTCATTCTCATCTCGGTGTTTTGAGCTCTCCTGTTCTGTCTGGTGCGTCCTGAATTTCTCTCTTCTTCGACTCGCCATGTTTATATGATATGAATGCCTCTGTTTTTAGGTGCATATGATCTGAGCTCTGTCCATGGTCCGATTCTACCATGGCTAAGGAGTATCGACGGTTTCAATACCCATGATGATGCTTTCGAACTTTCAATCGCAGGGGGTGTAACCTCTGCACAGGTGCTTCCTGGAAGTGCAAATGCAATTGGTTACTTTCCCCTGGCAAAACCTTCGACCTTTCGAGTCTGACATTCTTCTCCATAGGTGGACAAGCCTTCATGATCAAGCTCCGCAAAACTTCAGAGGGGTCCCCGACTTCCATGATCATAGAACCGCATCCTGGTCTTACGGGGAGTGAGTCACAGGGCGACAATCTCCGCTGGCGCTATTTGAAGTAAGTAAGCAGGTTGCCTATTGTACCCTCGTGATAATGTCCCTAGGCAAGCGTGCGGTGAAAACTTACGTGGATATGGAAACCGTATGGATTCTATGTGGTCGCTGCGATCTGCTTACAATGAGGCACGCAAAATAAAGCTTGCCCAAGACGCGTTTTGTGCCAAAGTTGAGGCAGGTGTATGGGACAGCGCTGGAAGCCAGTTCCCCGAAAGCTTCAAATGGGAAGCCCTAATTGACGTTCTTCGGGGGAGAGTCAAGGTATTTTAGTCTTGAACGTCTTGACTACACCTGACTCTCCTTGAAGATTTCGAATCACTGCTACGAGGCAGTGGATCTGGATGGCATGGTGCGGGTCAGTAACCAAATTAACATTCGTTCTTTGGTATAGCACCTGACCCCACGAATAGCTTAGCAATGAGTTTGAGTTCCCAATCGCTTCATTTCACCACGCATCTGAGGCCTGGCTGGTTCCGGAATTGTTGAAAAAGACCTGGGGTGGTGTTCCTGGAGTCGCCCTTTTCGCGACTAATCACAGGTATGGCATACGACTTGATGGGTGTAAACAAAGGAGCTGATTCGCGTACTAGATACAAGCGAGAAGCTTTTCGTGGGTCAGAATTTGCGCCAAGGATCCTGAGTGACGCAGGTATACAAGTGATCATGAAGGTATTCGTAGAATATCTGTCAGTGATCAACCCGAAGTCACTGAATGGCACGTTTCAGTCAGATCATCCTGTCATTAATTCTCGATACCTGCTATACGAGGCGCAGCAGGCTCATTATTTCAGCCTTCCTGCCAATCTGTCTCTCGCGGCAGTTACCTCCACTCCAGCCACGATTGCCGGTCTCTCCCATCGTATTGGTTTTCTGAAGGAAGGTGCCGATGCTGACGCCGTCATGTGGGACTCCCACCCCCTTCAGCTAGATGCCACGCCCGTCAAGGTCTGGATAGACGGAATGTTGCAAATCCCAGTACCGTCTAAAACTGGCAAGCCAACTAAAGTGGAAGTAGGGAAAGGGAAGGAAGCTGATGAGTGGAAGGAGGTGCCGACGGTACCTACGTGGGATAAGGAACGTAAGGAAGCTTTGAAGTGGGACGGTCTTCCACCTCTCCATGGTCGGCGCAGACATGGCAGAATTGTTTTTACTAATGTTAGGACTGTTTTGGCCAAAGGAACAGATGGGGACGTTCAAGTACTGCTACGTGCAATCAATGAACAAGAAATGGGCGCAGTTGTTGTCGAAGATGGACAGGTTATTTGTATCGGAACGGCATGCTTGGCGACCGCCGACGCCACACATGTGGTCGACTTGTCTGGCGGTTCAATCTCGCCAGCCATTATGACGTACGGATCGCCGTTAGGACTCGAGGAAATTACGGGGGAACCATCCACACGTGATGGTATACCCTATGATGCCTTCGCTAAGAATGTTCCAAAAATACTGGATGATCCCGGAGCGATTGTTAGGGCCATGGATGCCCTTAGGTTCGGAACTCGTGATGCACTGTAAGAGTTAAACATTTTTGCGATGATGGCTCATTTGACTATTAGAGCTTTCGCAGGACAGCACATCGCTCTGGAGTTACGGTCGCGACATCATCCTTGGCCAAGGCTTACTATTTGGACGGCACTGGAGGTCATATTATCTCTGGCTTGTCAACTACCTTCAGAACGGGCTCTGTACACGCTTTGGAGATAGGGGCCATTGTTCAGGATATAGCCGCGTTGCACGTTCATATTGGACGTCCTCACCCCTTAATTGGCAAAGGAGTCAGCGTGAGTACACAGATTGCGGCGCTGAGAAGGCTCCTGTTTGGCTGGGAGACAGAAGATAAGGAAACGGGGCGTTGGTTTAGGCAGGCTGCAGAAGTATACACCAGTTCTGCCGTAAAAGGCTGTTTTCTAACTCCATTTACGTCAGGGCGTGGTGCCATTCGTGGTTGAGGTGGAGAATGCTGACATAATGGCCACTTTGTTGATTTTGAAGGCAGAAGTGGAAGATAGGATTGGTTCGAGAATGAGAATGGTCTTCAGCGGGGCGTCTGAAGCGCATCTTCTTGCAAAAGAGATAGGTATAGCTCTTTTTGTCTGACCCATATCGGGGATGTTCATGATCCATCCGCAGGACAAGCAGGAGTAGGTGTTATCTTGCGTTCGTCAAGACCGTTCCCTGCAACATGGGACCAACGCAGAATGTAGGCACCAATTATCGAGATAACCAGTATAATTCGATGGATTGATCATAATTTCTCTAGCCTGCCAGGTCCCCCATTAACCAATGACACCTCGCTGGTAAAACTTATACACCATGGTGTAACCGTGGGGCTTGGAGTCCGTGATGCCTGGGAAGCGCGGAATGCGCGCTTTGACATGCAATGGGTTGGTCTATTTTCGATGCCAATCCAGATCTACAATAATCATCAATGGCAACTTCTAGGCTGTGTTCGAATCTAATGGAAAGCTTGGTCAGAAAGACTTGTACGCGATTGCCTACACAAACCTTCCAAAACTTCTGGGTGTACGGGATGACGATGAAAGCCAGTCACTCATGGATATGGTTGCATATGAAGGGGGTGGACCGTTTGATCTTTCTAGTAAGGTCGTTGCCGTGATCTCCCCTGGCCGGCAATTGGTGGACTTGTTCTGAAACATACCAGGATACATGATGCATAATTATGACACGCCAGATTTTTTTCAATGTCTATCATTCGCTCCGTGTCGCAGTGTTCATGATGAGTCTACTACTTGGTAACGCCAAGAAGAGCAGCTCCAGTTTTGATCCCGCGCCCCCTAGAAGCAGCCAAGCTAATCCCAACACAGCTAAGCAGGAATCCAGCGAATCTAGGATAAACTTCATGAGCGTTTGCAATGGAAAACCCAGTCTTTTGACAGTGTACCTGAAGAAAGCAATGCGAGATATGGAACGCTCTTCGTGCGGGGTGCGTGATGATGCAAATATAGAGCGAAGAACAGCGGGAGTGACAGGTATACGACTTGTAGAGTCCGAAGGTGGCTGGACAGGCGCTGCGTGTAGTGGCCGAGCTGTGCGAGTTGATGTTGTGGATGCTGAGGAAGACATTTTTTGGTCACGATCGCGTGATGAATTTGTATTTGACGCGCCTGCCAGTTATTTTACCATCATTGAACTTTTTCTTCTTGAATTGTTGCTTTCTCCTCACTTTGTCATTTTGAATTATGTACGTGTCCCGTTGTGTGATTATTGAGCTGGGGGTGACGGACACTTCTCAGTGCTATATACCACTCACTTGATACCAACCCAACCTCTAAGCCTCCAAAAAATGTACGAACATCTGGACACCGATGATGGCTCCTCATTTCATGAGGATATGATTAAAGTTGTTGACCGTCTACCTACGGAAGATGAATACCGTCGTGTTCGACACTTTGTACTTCAGAAACCAAACGAGCCCCCCATAACGGATGATGCACTGGCCACAGTACTTGGTGCCTGTCCTCATCTAGAAACTGTCGTTCTGACTGGTGCAACGGATGTCACTGATAGGACGGTGGTTATTCTTGCCGAGCAAGCAGTAGACTTGCAAAGCATCAATCTGAGTGGATGTAAACAAGTTACGGACGTTGGTGTTCTTGAGCTAACTGCGAAGTCACTTCCACTCCAATGTATCCAGTTGAACGGGGTCACCGGGATTACTGATCCCTCTGTATCAGCCATCGTGAAGACTTGCTCACGCCTCATCGAACTAGAACTCTGCGATCTTCCCCTCGTTACTCCATTATCCGTAAGAGATATATGGTCGTTCTCAAGGTAAGCCTATCGGCATCGTCAATATTATATTTTATACGTGATTGCAACGTAGGAAGCTACGTATTCTTCGATTGGCTGGTTGTCTACTCCTGACAGACAAATCATTTCCTTCCAACTTGGAACCCAAAGTTCTCGATGACAATGGGGAGAAACCATTACCACCTCGGCCTGTCACATGGCTGGATCAGCTGCCTCCCCTCATCCTGCGGCACTCTGCTGAAAACCTGCGGGTGCTTGATCTGACGTCGTGCAGGATCAGCGACGACGCCGTAGAAGGGATTGTGTCGCACGCTTCAAGAATACAAAGTTTGATTCTTTCAGGATGCACGATGCTCACAGATCGGGCGATGGAGTCGATCTGTAAGCTTGGGGAACATCTTGACGTCTTGATGCTGGCACACGTCTCCAGTATAACGGATCGCGCAGTCGTTAGGCTTGCTCGGTCTTGTTGGAATCTTCGATGTGTGGATGTAGCATGTAAGTTCAATTGAAGCTCTTACTCTGGATCCCTTCTGAAGTTGATTGCCCTTGAAGTTTGCCGAAACCTGACGGACATGTCCGTGGCCGAGTTCGCTGCTCTAAAGAGCCTACGACGACTAAGCTTAGTGCGAGTACAAAAGCTTACGGATATTGCCATTTTTTCCCTCGCCGAACATGCGATGTGTCTAGAACGGCTTCACCTGTCGTATTGTGATCGTCTTTCCCTCGAGGCAATACACCTGCTTGTAAGGAAGCGAAAGAGCCTGCAGCATCTGACTGCAACTGGCATTCCATCGTTCAGAAGAAAGGGTATTGAGCGGTTCTCAGATTCTCCACCAGGTGTATGTGCATGTCGACCATGTCAAATCAGAGTTAATATCCAGGCTGACATGTGTGGGTAGGGCGATGACAATGACCAGCGAGCCGCATTCCGGGTGTTTAGTGGGAACAACATATCTGGACTTTGCAAATTTCTAGACAAGGAAGAAGGAAGACGACGCGATGCTGAAACCAAGAATGTTCCATTTGTCGCTCGATCGGATGATAAGGTTGACTTGTATTAGAGTCGCCACCCGCTGAGGCGTGTGGCCGGTAAGTATGAGGATAGGATTGAGTTTTGAGCTCCCAATTGTCTATTTTGCATCCGCTACGACGAAGAATTGCCTCCGTGATGATAGGTGATGGGTATATATAGCATATGGTGACGGAGAAATAGATTTTTCGAAAACGAAGAGAATGATGAATTCTGTAAGTCGATGACGAGGTTTGTTTTACAGTAGCCCCATGAAGAACATTCATCCCTCCCACGTCGCCACGGTCCACCCTAACACCTTGTCTTAGACAGCGCTTTGCTTGTGAAAGAAGTCTGTTTTGGATTGCGCCATTGCGTGTATAGGGGGTGGCAAGAGGCACTGCTGAGACTGGCTGCTGGCCAGGAGAGACCCTGAGCTGGATGAATATATAGAAGTGATTTGTGCCATAAGCGAGGGAGACGACGAGGCAACGGCGGAGGGCGCTATTTGGAGAACCAGGACCATGTCTGAGGCGGGACGTGAGATCTCCGCGAGCTTGCATAGTCTAAGATCGGCTGCCAGGACCAGCCATTTAACCAGCGTTCCTTCCTTTTCTCTCGTGTTACCCCTTCCTCCTCCTTTCCCCTGTGAGTTCTCCTTCTCTTCTATATCTTCTCCTTATCTTATTCTTCGTTAGTATACCGGCTCTGGGGCTATCCATGGACACTCTCCAGGCATCATCTCCGGACTTCCTGGACATTGGCTGTAGACCCTCCGGAACAACCGCGCCGACTCTCCTTTCTCGCAGGATGAACCCTCGACGAAATGTTTCCGGGTTGTCTCTCGTCAATGGGTCCCCGCTCACAACGGACAGTCCTCGTAAATTTACTATAGGAGCCTTCTTACCTCTTCCCTCCATATCTGCATCGCCTGTCTGCACCCCAACCTCCTCCATCTCTCCCCAGGATTCCCTGTCAGACGACTCTACTACCAAGAGTCTCGAACAGTATACCACCGCTCCCAGCTCGCCCTCTGGAGTGTTGTTAGGTATATCGTCTCCCCCGACGTGGATTTCTACCCCGCCGACGCCACCTCCCAAGATGGTTAGGCGCTCAATCACTTGTATTACGCGCCCAGCTTCTCCCATTTCGCCATCGGCCTCCTACCCTGCACCGGCCCTCCCGCATGAGAACTCTTATTTTTTTAAACGCTGTAATTCGGTTCCCTCAAACTCGCGTCGACTTTTCTTTGACGCCTTCCCTCGCTCGCGAACGTACAGTCGCCGATCCTCAGCAGACAACACACCCACCTTTCCGGGAACGACGTCGGACAGACACACACCAAGCCGTTCAAAGCCTCTCTTCCACATCCAGACTCAGGATACCTGCATGGATACAGAGGATTCAAGCCCTCGTTTGACGGAAAGCCCAGAGAGGATGAATGAAGAATTAGCTAGTGTTGAGAGTGACGTTGACTCTGACGACTCCAGGTCTGAAAAGGCTAAGGACGATATCAGGAAGTATTACGCTCTCAAGGAGGTCCTGGACACTGAGGTCGGATACCTCCTTGACCTGAGAGCCCTAGTCACGGTATGCACCCTCCTCGACTCTCCACCTCAATAGATATTGATTAAATTTGTGCAGGTATATCTTCGTATTATTCCGACTCTTATATCCCGGCCTTCATCCACCACCACTTTCGCTCGCGCTTCGTCTTCCTTTGTATCGAGTCCATGGGTGAACTCTTATTCACATATCCAAGCGGCAGCCGTCTCGGCTTCTGGTGCCGTCTCCGAGTCATCGGGCTCCACGTCCCCAAACTCATCTCAATTAAAAGAGCCGCACAAATCCTCTCCGCGGTATCTCTTTACCAATCAGGAGGTTGAAATCCTGACGCGAAACGCAGAGGAGATTCTACAGCTTCACGAGCAGTTCGTCCGTGAACTTCGGTTGGAAATGGCGCCCCTTGGTTTTTCCATGGAGGCATATCCCCGCTCTGATGATTCAGCTTCGGCCCAGAGTCAGGCTGTTCAGAATACCGATGCCGCAATTCGTGTGGTTTCTGCCAAATTTGCCACCGAGGTAAGCTTGTTTCTGTCTCTACATGTTCACTGCAATTAACACCGTGTCCTCCAGGCATCGCGATTTGCCTCTTATCAGGCATTCTGCGCGGGGCATCCAGAAGCCCTCGATCTCGTCAGGAAAACCGTATCTCAGCGCCCCTCAGAGTGGGATGCCTTCGAGCAGCGATGCTCATCACTTGTCAGCGAACTGGAACTTTACACAGCAGCGGATCTGGATTCCTCAGAAGCTACCCCCTCCTCAGCCCCGTCTTCGGAAGGGGCCCCGCTTGATTCAACACTCCCTAACGTCGGTCCGAGCAAGGATAGAAGCCGTGCCGCCTCCCTGTCATCCATTGAAGGTGCCGTCCGCATTCTTCGTTCCCGTGCAAGCAATATACCCTCGAGAGATGGTGTTGCAGCTTCTGTTGTGGAAAGTCGGAAAGAAAGAATGGCTCCCCGTCTTGCATTCACTGACTACGTTATCAAGCCTATACAGAGGATCTGCAAGTATCCCTTGATACTGGAGCAGCTCAAGTCTAGCCAGTCCGTGCGTGCCCTCTTCCCAGCTCACCCCCGTTCAGACTTGGACGTCATCGTCGAGAGTGCCACCCAGGCTATGAGACATGTGGCCAGTGCTGTCGACGAAGCTCGTCATCGTCAGGACGTTGCAATTCAGTCCGCCCTCATCGCTTCACGCATATCATGCACCAGCCCTGCCTTGTCACAGATGTCGGCCCTGTTCCCGGCGTTCCAGGCCATGACACAGACCTTCCTTTCTTCGCTTGGCACGTGCCTTCTTGCTGGGTCCCTGGATGTCATCCATCACTCTCCCAAATTTTCTGGCTCTAGTGTTGTGGCTAAGTACTACGGGGCATTCCTCTACATCGGCGGGTACCTCATCCTTGCGAAGGTATCGAAAGGCAAGGTGTACGAACCCAGGCACTGGTTCTCGCTTGCCGACTTCGATGTTTGTGATGCGGACGAAGCCGATGGTACGTTTTGTCCTATTCAGTATGGTTAACGTTAGCTCACGTCTACCTAAGCTATGCTACCCTGCTCTATTCGCCTGACCTCTAAGGAACATTGGTTCGAACTAGCGGCTGCGTGCCAGCGAGAGAAGGACGCGTGGTTGAGTTCAATACAAGAGTCATGTACGCATCAGCCTTCCTGGATCAACGAACCCACCCCTAGTCTACGCTTTGACGGGAAGGGGGATCTCATTCCCCACTCTCCAGACGATGGGGCGTTTGAAGTCGTCAACGTCCTACCTACTATCCAGTCTATTCCCGAGCTCGCCAAAAATTCTGAATACCCTGGGCTAGCTGAATCGCTTATCAATGCTTTTGGTCCCGACTTAAAACAAAGAAGGTCTCCTAGGCAGGAATTTCTATGGAGACAGGATTCTGATCTACCCAGCCGCAGGTCGTCGACTGCATCTGTAAAGGGCATCTTTTCTCCTGTAATGACGGGTCCCGAAAGTATCGTTATTCGGCGCTATTCCGCCTCGGCACGCTCGAAGGTTGATCATGGCCTTCAAGACATCGTATCTCAACTTTGCTTGACCGCTCGTTCATATGCCAGTATCAAAGATGAAGAGCTCTTCCCCGCGCCTAAGGTCGGCCGAGGTGCCTTTGTGCGCTCGCAATCGGGGCTTAGTATGGCCAGTATGGCGGCCAAGAGTCGTTTGACGAGGCACGAGAGTGTCAGAGTTCTTCGACGCAGGAGTCTGGTTGACAAACTCGATACCCCATCAAGCAAAAAGTCATCGTCTTCCGGACAGTCCCTTTCGTCTAGGAGACAGTCAAAGGCCCTTAGTATCACGGCTGTGCCCGAATCCGACCAGCGAAAACCACTCTCTACTCATTCATCCACTGTAGCGCCGCCTTCTTTCATGTCCACGCCACAATCACCAAAGAGCCCATCTCGTAGCTCAATTTTCTTCAATCCTACTCCGACGAAGCCGACATCTACGCCTGAACCTAAGTCACCTATGAAGACTTCACGCTCATTAGTCAACGGCGTCAAAGAACTTTTCCAATCTCGTTCTTCGTCCACTCTCTCACTCGGCAACACCCGAACCCCGGATACAGAAATCCCAGCATCAACAAAACGTACTCCTGGCTCTATTAGACGATGGGCGAAAGGCTCCCTTCATCGCCGCACTCGAAGTGCGCCTGACGTTCCTGAGGAACCGTCAACCCTTCCCGATATTCACAAGTTACCAGCACTTGACCTCCCTCCGTTTGATCTTCCTGGACTGGACTTTGGAACGCCGATATCATTGACTAGCTCTCCCGAATCCTTTGATTTACCCCAGAAATCAGGGACACCAAGCTCTGACAAAGGCTCTCGGCGAACATCCCTCCTTTCTTCCCCTGACAACTGCCAATCAACCACATATAAAGACAATCATGGACCTTCGAAGCATTTATCTATACTACGGCGTTTGAAACCCTAACTTTTTTTTCTTTAATAGACAGAAATTTCTTATGACACATCGTTCATTTGTACAACAGAGCCCCACACATACCATACGATACCCCACCTTATCGTATAGCTTTCTTTAATGCAATGGTAAATTGTAGTTTCGACATCATTCAAATAAATAGAATTAAGACAGTGTTTAGTAGATACATTCATGCATAGAATACTCAGGTAATACAAATGCCAGCAAACCAGTGCTTCAATCAAGTCCAAATCTATATCTATGTGCTACATTGTTCAGTGTTCAGGATAATCAAAAGAATGAAAGGTATCAAGGTATCAGGCCGTGGGCTCGAAGTAAGGCGCTCCATCTAATGGACAATAAGTAAAGCCTTAACGATATAAAAGTATCAACCAATACGCACTCGTCACGCTGCATTTCTGCCTCTGCTAACCTAAGTTTCAGTTGTCTAACAATAAACTGTTAGTAACTGGGATACTGCGAGTGAACGGAAAAACTGACGAATTTTCTTTTGTGAGGGCATTACGCGCTTCCTTGGTCTGCCTCAGGTCTTTCGACATCGCAGGCCAAGCCTCGTCATCAGGGAGGTTCAAATCGTTGTACATGCCATCAAGTTCTTCATTGAATGCCTGGTGTACTTCATGAAATACGGACTCGCCGCTGAGAAACGAGGATTCCTTACCTCGTACATTATATCCTTTTCAGCTGTCGCATCCGCTAGTAAGCTTTTAACAACCTCAGTTTGCCGTTTCGTGTTCTGAACTTCTACCCTAGCCTTCTCAAGTTCATGGAATCCCTTACAAATAAATATAAGTCAGTGTCTAAGGCCTGTCAAGAACCATACAAACCTCTTTGAATTCAGCTGATATTTGCCTGAGGTCAAGTTGAAGAGCATCCTGATTCGATATCGCCTTTGCTAGATCTTTATCAGCCTCCGTTGCCATTATTTCGATATTATGCGTCACGTCAGCGAGGTTAGTTAAAGGTCGAGTGGGTGTATCAATGGTGCGACCTCGGGGACGAGTACGGGGTGTTCCTTCTCCTTCGAACTGCCGGCGACCTATTAACTGTCGCATCTCTTCCATGCGTTCCTGGGCGGCTTTTGTCTAAAAAAAAGTTTAGAATATGACAACGGCAAAGTATATGACGGTACCCGCCATGGCCACGGAATGCCTTTGGAGAGTCCGAAGTTCTTTGTCAGGAGAAGACGGCCTCGAGTTATATTGATTTTCACCGCTCTGAAGAAGCCCAGCGCCAGAACGCAAGTCGTCCATCTGGAGCTTAATTCTCTTGATCGTTCGTCGAGAAGACTCGATCTGAAGACATAGGATACCCTAAGTTGAAGATACTGAGTCTAAGATCATAACATACCTCCTCCGAAGTGGCTTGAGATAAGTGCACCATTTTATCAATGACCTCTGTGGCTCTTGATTGAGTACTACCTGATAACGCGCCGAGCTTGCGTTTGCTGACTTGAGGAGATACTCGCGGTGGAGAAACAACCCGAGGAGTATTTCGAGCAAGAGGAGAATTCCGATTGTACGTCCTTCGCACTGGAGTAGGTGAAGTTGCGCGAGGAATATCACCGCGAACCGACGTTTTCTTTTTGATGGATAATGGCTCAATGGTAGGAGTAGGAGCAGGCGGTGACGCAATCGTTATTGGTTTAGGCGTGGCATCCGTATTTCCAGTAGGGAAAAATGGTTGCCGCTTACTTCGCGGGATCCCGGTTGGCAAGATGTGATGGCGTGAAAGCGTAGTCGACGGCCGCACCGATGGCTGAGAAGTATTGAGGACCGAGTCTTCGATATTACTGTCATCCATGGATGGAAGCTTTAAGAGAGGTTGATTTGGGGGTGTTTTCCCGGGAGGAAGTGGTGAGGGACTCCTTGGTCCTAGTGGGTGGCGCTCTTGTGAGTATTGTGAGGGGGGTGAACGAGACGGTCGGCTAGGAGAGTCTGAACTCTTGGTGGGTGTTATGGATTCAGGGCGAGGAGTTGTCGACCTGTGGCTGCTGGAATCACGAGATGCCCTGGACAATGGACGTAAAGCTTGCGGCGGCTCTTCTGTAAGCTCATTGTCAAACGCAGCACTAGAGATCATATCAAAATAATCGAACCTTCATATATTGTAGCTTCAACAGGCCTTTCAATAGGTAATGAAGGCATATCTTTTCCATGCTGATTTTTGCTATTGCGTCGGGCCAGTTCAAGCTGTAACGCCAAATCCCTCTCAGAATCATCAAAAGTATTGTTCATAATAAATGAAGCTTTAATATCATCTTCGGGATCGCTTCCTTCACTATAAGATTCCCTTGATGACGACCTTGAAAGGGGGATCGACCGTGCAAAACGGCGATCGGGAGATCGATCAGAGTCTGATGTCGAGCCGTTTGGAGATTTGCCTCTTTTTACAAGCTTTCTCGTTCTCGAGGATTTAGTGCTGAAGAACGAAGTATCGTCATCAATGATAGAGGTAGCCGCAGTTGAATTTGAGCGGTGCGAAAACTTGGTCAGGCTTCCATCTCCTGTAGTTGTCGTCTGGGTATACATGGAAGAACGACTTGTCGTTGATTTCGTGCGTTTGTGGCCACTGATCGAACCGCCAAAAAAATCGCCCACGGATGAGCCGGGGCGTGTGTTGAAAAGATTTCGAGATATGGCATCCAGACCAAAGATAGCAGCTCGTGAGCGAGCGGTAGGTGTGGATGGCCGAGAATTCGAATTTCGTTCGGTACGAAATTCAAAGAATCCGAATTGATGGACTAAAATAATTGACAGTGAGAAAATAGGTGGCGTGATGTGACAAAAAAGGCTACTGACTAGTATCCACAATACGAAATGACACCCTATCAGTTTGCACGATAGCCTCGTCAGCATCGTCGTCAATGCTAGACCTCACAGTATATCTGCAAAGCTGGCCTGCGAGCGGCTGAATTCTTATACTTGCGAACGGAGCAGTCCCTATTCCCAAAGGAATGGGATCCGATGAACCTAGAGGGTCGATATGAACGACAATCTTAGTCTAGCCAATGGGTACCGGTCAGCTAGAGCCTATTTAATGTACGTATCTGACCCACCTTCTTTACCTCTTGTAGAAATGCAGTACGCTGATAGACATTGAAGTAGGTTCGAGCAATGGTTATTTTCCCAACCCTCGACTCTACTTCCTGTTCGTCAGCCCGAAGGACGACCGATTGTCCCAAACGTGACCTATATGTTGCTTGAATATACCAAAGGTTTTCAAGGAATCGAAGTTTATCAGTTGAAGTACGAGTGGGATCCATGTTAATAGGGTGTGGTGGGTGAATCACAGACAAAGCTCTGAATGGTCGCCCTGACCAACGATCACTCTGATCCTGTGGAGGACTCTCAAGATAAAAGTGAAAATCTGGGTTGGATATTGTAAGTGAGGGTCTTCTAGACATCAAAAAAGTAACAAACATACCAGCACCTCCAACGTCAGTTGCAACTACGTCCAAAACGTCCAAAACCCCCTTGCATGTCATGCCACTCTTCTTCTTCCCAACAGGTATTCCACCAGCCTTTGTGACTTTGTCCAGTTCGTCCAACCCAGACAAAATTCGGCCGCTCTTGTCTCCACTTCCGGGACGTTTTACAATAACCAGTTTGTCATCGAACAAAAACAAAGTGCAATGAAGGTTGTTCAATGAACCTGACGAAGCTGACGAGGATGCAGGCGATTCATGTGAGTTATCCACCACATCGATACAGTCGATAAAGCGACGAGAATTTGAGAACAAATCGGGAGGGAAACCTTCTATGGTTGCAGTCAAGCAGTAGAATATCGCCGCGCGTTTGGTCTGCTCGTCAGCCTCGGCAAGGGCAATTCTGCTAGCAATTTCATCGGCTTCCATCAACTTTGCCCTTTGAGGGTCTCCTGGAGCCATATGCTTGAGCATTGTACGGAATAACAGGGTGTACCGGGGAATACGCTGCACTGGCTCCATAAGTAGTTCTCGCAGCCCCACCCTGTTTCGTTGATCCGCTGACTGATACTTAATATGCTAGGCAGGGGAGTAAGGAATAGATGGAGCAACAAAGCGCAGTCTACTTACATCGATAAACGAGGCAAATCTGGATAATCTTTTCGATAGCTCCCGTTCGAAAATTAACTGGGCATCTTCCCGCTTCACATAATATTGCCTGTACTGCTCAAACCCACGCAACTCCCTGAAATGCCGAAGGGCAACGTCCCCAACACCACCCACCGTCCGAGGGCCATTGGGCGCCGTCATCTTTTCCAAGTCGGCCAAGAACGCCTCATTGACTGGTAGTAGGTTGTCGATGTTTCCAAAAAGAGTGTTCGCCTCATAAGCAGGTATTATAGCGGTGTCTTTACTCCGGGCAAAGTTCCGTAGAGGATCTGCGTAGTCATTTTTCAGAATTTGCAGCCGTTTAACGTAGGATCTCTCGCTCGTCAGTAGTTCGTTTACAACAGAGGATAGGGCTGAGGAATCTGTCAGTGCACGTTTTCTGGGCGTTGTTCGATTCTATCACAAAGTATTAGCTGGTCTGTAATTACCGTCTATCTTGACTTAGCACTGTGACCACTGGTGATGTGGCCGTCAAGTGTCATATCAAGTACGGGAGATACTCACCACTTCATCTAGTGTAGAGTCCGTTGTTGATGAAAGTACAGCGGTTGAGGTGTTAGTAGGAAGTGGGTTTCCAAGGGAGAGAACGAGATCCTGTATATCTAATATTCCACGAATCAAATTTAGAAATGGCAAGCTTTCAGTGAGATTCCTACCTTCAGGAAGACGTTTTCCGTTTTCCGAGCCCTCAACTACAACACCACAATAGAAAACGCGTTTCGTCAGGTTGGGACCTGTGGAATCCTTTCGTGTCCTTGGGTAGTCATCACCGCTAGCAAGAGCCACGATTTTTCGAGGCGACGAGCTCAGCGCCATGGCCAGAAGGAGTTGGCGAGGACGGTGGAATGTTCGAAAGTTAGTAAATACACGAGGATGCCTTGAGCGTAGTTCTTGAAAGGCTGTTCCCGACGCGGACGGTTCAACCAAACGAATACATCACATGATCGTGTACTGTAATCACTGCTATTATTATTTACTTATTTATTTATTATTATTATTATTAGTCAACAGATGCCGCCGCTTAGCATGCCACTGCCGGTGTAGTCCTGGTTTTATCGTCGACCTTTATAACCAAAGCGTGTCGAAAAGTCTACGCATCACCCCACCCCTCATGCATTTGGGTTCAACTATAATTAAGTAACCAATTGGTAACCAAGTCGTTTTAAAAATGACTCCCACCTCAATTGCAGAATCTCAGCCGCACTCCTAAGGATGGTCTGACAGAATAGGCGGTCACCTACGATTCACTGCCTGTGTACAATGCAGTACCATGAGTTGAACATGGAAGGTATTGGACGGACAGGTACTTACGGTTTAATGTATTATACCCAAATCGAAACTAAATGGAGTTACCTGACTCTTTTGAGTACTTGAGTACTTGACAAATGCTGCCCAAAACCAACTGGAACTTGAAGTTGTATGCTCATTATTGCAGTTAGGCAACACCAATTCGTCAACCCTCTGTTCTTTCGAAGGTTTTACGGCACCAAAATCATGTCCACAAGCTCTGTTCATCCTGATCCAATCCAGCACCCTTCCTCTTCGAGATCAGCTTTTTCCTCGATAAGTATTACTTTCCTTGGGACAGCATCCGCTCAGCCATCATCCACGAGAAATCACTCTTCCCTCGCTTTGCATTTAGGGCGGGATGTTTGGCTGTTCGACTGTGGGGAGGCCACTCAACATCAGGTACAAAAGAGTAACGTCAAGATGGGCAGGATAGAAAAGATTTTTATCACCCATACCCATGGTTCGTTTCATCAGGCTGTTCGAACCACAGTGATGTACTTACAGTACCAGGGGACCACATTTTCGGGTTGGTTCCACTATTAGCTAGCTGTCTCAATGGTGCTGGGGGCACTACTGATGGTACAGAAGACCCTAGAAGCGAAGTAGACATAACTCAAGCAGTCAGTACTCGTACATCCGACTGACCGAACTTCCTAGAACAATGGCTGATTTGATTTTAGCCTCTCGAAATTTACGGACCATTAGGCACCAGGGCATATGTTCGAAATGGCTTAGTCTACTCCCATACTCTGCTCAGCAGCCCCTACGTGGTCCACGAACTCCGAACACACTCCGATCCCCAAACTGGAGATTTCACATCTTTGACCCATCTTCCCTTCGAATCACCACATGGAAGAAACATAATTCAAGCTGATGGTATCTGGGATGGAATTTTCAAGGACAATTTAATAGCAGTATCCGCTGCACCAATACACCACTCAGTACCATGTCTTGGCTTCGTTGTGACGGAGGCGCCCGTAGCCGGTAAGATCGATCCAAAGAAATACATTCCAGACCTCAAACGGACGAATACACCCATGACCGTCATGCGACGTCTCCAGCAAGGCGAGACTATCACCCTCTCTGATGGAACAATTCTCCATGGCCCTGTACGTAGAAATGGAAGAAAGGTGGTCATTTTAGGAGACACATTTGATCCATCGCCCATTGAAGCCTTGGCCAAGGATGCAGATTTACTGGTTCACGAAGCAACAAATGCTCATCTACCTGAAGTAGATGTTAATACGAAGCATAGTGATACATATGAAAGCGTAGAAGCCAGATCAAAGTCGAGAGGCCACTCGACGCCCCAGATGGCTGGTGCTTTTGCAAAGCGTATACGGGCGCGCAATTTGGTACTGAATCACTTCTCTGCACGATACCCGGGGGGCGATGCAGATGATGCAGTAAAAACCATGGAGGCCATTGCAGGTTTGGCGGCTCAGGAGTTTGGGCATGATGTCCTGTGTGCAAAGGACCTAATGAGTGTTGAGGTAGCGCTCAGTAACCACGAATAGTATGATACAAGATGCTACAATGAGACAGACGATACCCGAATGGAACCTTAGTCATCTGGAGGGTCAGACAAAGCACTGCTCGCATCGCTTGCCTCTCCTTCCTCCAGTTCATCCCTCGATTTTTTCTTTGTTTTACCATTTTTGGGATCTTCCTCCACTTCTCCCATCTCAATATCGTCTTCGGCTGTTTCTGACATTGTTGTGGGTGGCGGTTCTGAGGTGGCCTTATCCTCTTCTCCTTCCTCCTTTTCCTCACTGTTGATCACTTCTGTGGCCACAAGGGTAGCCACAAGAGCTTCTTCAACTGCATTGGCACCATCATTATCCGGAGCAGGTGATGTTCTCCTTGATGGAGCCACGGACGCTATATCCTTGTCTTTGCCCATGAACCGTAGAAAATCCAGCTGGGCAATAATTTCATCTAATGAAGACTTTTGATCACAAAGTGTTCGGCTTTGATTATCATGCTCTGATCGTATTGCCGCCATGTCAGATTCCAGGACTTGAATAGAACTTTTATTTTTTTTGAAAAAAAAAAAAAGGGTCAGTGATGTATGATGCTAGAAGGAAAAAAGAATAGACTTCACTGTTCAAGTTCTTCACGACTTGGCAGAGTGTTGACTTTTTCTGCAACTAAGTCATATTCTATTTTCCGTCGTCGAACCATTTGAGCCTCTTCGAGAGCTAGTTTCAGCTGTTCTATCTGGGCCCGCAGGATCTCGTGCTCGTGTTCTGTTGACGAAATGCCGTTCAACTGTCTATAAGGTTAAATGATGATGCATGATAATACAACACACCGATTTGCTGCCGTTCACGCTGATACTCCTCAACTTGTCTCGCCTCTGCTTCACAAATCATGGTACTTTTCTTCAACGAAAGTTGAAAAGTAGCTAGTTCAACGAGAAAGGCTTCTCGTGCATCATCCAGTGTCATTTCTGCAGAGACAGCGGGGACGATAGGTGAATGAGACAGTGAAGTATAGTTATGGAACTTTTTTATGACGCGCTTTAGCGGCCGTTCGTCATTCGTTATGCGGGCTAGAATGACCTGATCTGTTGAGAAGTTTCTGTCAGTCCAAGTTCAGCCTTGTCTAGTTCAAGAACAGAAACAATGTGATACCTTCTTCATCGACAGTCAATGGAGGAATAACAGTCAATCGAGACACTGAGCCTTGTGAAGGTTCCAGTGCGCCAGTTGCAGCCATTCGAGACTTATGAAGAGTTTACGAAGCAAGACGCTAGAAATTATACGACCTCAAGCAATGTGAGGGTTGGAATCAAGACACTTCCAAATCTGGCAAAGACGACGCGTCTTCGCATGTGGTACCCACTGACTCATTGTATGATATTATGTTCGTAAAAATACAAATTAAATACAATCCTCTTGATGAGTTTCAACATGTGGAAGGCCTTGAGACGTTAAATGAAGTGAGATGGTCCATGTAAACGGAGTGCAGTGCTTGAAAACAAAAAAAAAAAGGCCCCACACGGCAGCACTAGCCCCATTCATCTGGAACGAAGGGTGTAACTAACTCATAAGTATCCTCATTCCCACTCCTCTTATTGGGCTTGCTAGATCGACCCATTACTCGCTTGAATAACCCACCGACAGTGCTACGGTCACGGTCGGAATTGTCTTGAGGGCCATCCTCGAATGGATAGCACGACTTCATCATTTTGGCAAGCTTCCGGTTACCACTAGAGTTGTCGTTAAGATATCGTCGCGAGTCTTCCAAAGCCGCCTGCAAGTACAACGCTAGCTCTGGGAAACTGATAGGCAGTGTCGGGTATGGTACCATATCTGTGGCGGGAATGGTGTAAGTCTTGGAGACTGGGGTATCAGCCGCGTTCCGCAGGAGGGTTGGAATATTGCTAAGCATGTAGGAGTAAGGGAGATCGTTGACACTTCGTGGGCGGCTGTGCTCTGGAGGGGTAGAGACTTCGATTGTGAAGTAAAAAACACTGCGCCAAACTAGGGATGTCTCATCCGGCTGGTGTGAATGAAAGGGAGAAGTGAGTCATCGATAGAGTCACTGTAGTTGTGGCCTTACCTTAGTGAACTGTACAACGGTCCGAAGTTTCGGTGGTGATTTTGTAATGGCAACAGCATCCAAGGCAGGTTCTACTCTGGTTCCGCTCAGCTTCGCCATCAACTTGAGAAGGTGTTTCCAACTTGGTCCTTGCAAATGGAGTGGCCTAGCTTTCCCGTATGGAAGAGATATGATAGGCGGCATGTCGTCCATCATTGGAACCAGATGGTTAAGAATCTTTGGTGCCATAAAGCCTAGGGCTGAAAGCGAGTTCAAGAACGTGCAGAGGGTCATATTCGACTACTCACAGACACCGAGGAATAGCTCCTTATCTACAAATGCGTTGAGGTTCATGGTGCTAGGGCCTGGTCGGGCGGAATCCAGGTCGTTTTCGCTACTAGATTCGGATAAAGTGGTGTGTGAGGATAATCTGGGGAGATGGCCTTGTACATTGGATGACAGTTGTGACGTTGGTGGTAATGACATTGAATGTGACAATCCCACCGAAGGATGAGAGGTTGTCTGCATTGTAACTGAGGGGTTACCGAGAGCCGTAACGTCGCGGCCAAGCCCAGTTTTGGTGGGATATACATCAGCAGCATAAGCAGGGGGCGTTGTTCTTGGGCGTATATGTTTTTCCAGGGTAGTACTCGCCGCGTCGTTACTATAGTGAGAACTGGCACCACTTTGCCGTTCATCAAAAAGTGAATGATAGCTGTATGCTGTATCTTTCACCGTGTCAGGTATAGGTGGGCCCGACGATACATTGGGACTACTTTGAGATGAGTAGTATGGAAGTTCCGAATCTGATGCCTTTGAAACTGCTAGGTTAGGGTCGTGGCCGTTATTTGCCTCGTTGGCTTTTGTTGGTGATGAAACCTGTACAGTGTTACTGTTGACGAGGTATGTTTCATTATCCGCCATGGTCTGATGAATACCAGACCCTGATGCAATAGGTAATGAGCTACCGTCAGCGAAATCTCTCCTGGTCGTTTGCTGATATTCTTCTTTCTTCTTTTGAATATCACTTGAAAAAGTATCCCCTTGAATAGGTAGTGCATGACTTGGTGATAAGCTGGCTGGTGCGTCAGCGCCTTGCAGAACCCGTGGATACAGGGGAAATGCTTCATTTGCAACAGAGGGAGGGATCTGATCTGCTGTTGAGGGAGGTCTCGTTACGCTCGGTTCTCGCTCCGTAGCCAGTGAACGTGCAAACGCTTCGTCATCGGAAAGGCTGTTAACTTGAAAACCACCGACAGGCTTAGTACTAGTTAATCCCGCTGCTGGAACGCGGCTTGATGGAATCGCAGCGCCAACAAATTCGTCCTGGACAGGATTTGAAACCTCTTGTAAAGACGCTTGTAATGCTTTGGCAAGCTCGTCTTCTTCCTCCTGCGCCAATATTTCTTGTGTTTTTTGTTCCTCCTCCATCATGGACTTGGACAAGGCCAATGCCACAGCGATGTCAGCTTCGTCGGCCGGCAGGTTAAAAGAAACCTCAGGTGGTGCTGTGTTAGACCGGCTTCGCTGACCCGAAAGTAGAGCCTCCGGTGAACCTAGTGATGCGTAAGGTTTAGGTGGGATTGGCGGGGGTGCAGCTGGAAACTGGGGGCGTGAAAGCATTGCTATTGAAAGTGATGGCGGTGGAGGTGGTGGAGGCCGGGGGGGCATTGGTGGGGGCAATGCAGGTATCGAACGTGGATAGAACTCGTTGCCTACGACAGAAGGATACAAGGGCATAGGAGGCGTAGATGCAGTTTGAGGGAAATGTATGTTACGGATATCTTGGGCAATGGTCATTCGCGCCCCAGTTGTGAAATAGAGATTATGTCTCTCAGTTATATGAGGAGCGTGCCCGGGCATAAGTACTGCTGGATGAGAAGGAAGGCCTGGAGCAGCTGGCGCGGTGGATGCACGATGCAGATGCCTTGGAAAGTCCACTGGTCCCTCGCCAGATTGTTGATTGCTCCATGTCGCTAAAAGGCTTCACTTAACTGTATTCCAGTACCAAAGGAGTGACTTACTAGTACTGGTGTTCATGAGCGCAAAGGCGATCAAGCGCAGTATCAAGGTCTCAGAAAGTGGAATCGACTTGGCGGAGTTACGAACAACAGTTTATGTGAGTACCTAATAGTATATCTAATGCAACTTTTCTCCGTTCAAACCCGTCTCCAACGGAGGCTGTGGTAAGGGGTACGGTGTAGTGATTCTAGTGAACAGTCGTGCTAACGTTCAATCAATACGGTTGCTTGGTAGGCTTGACAACAACAATGGCTCGAAGCGAACTCGGCAAGCAGTTCGTATTTAGCTGCACAGCGTATCTAGTGCGTTACAATGCAGGCGGGAGACGATAAAATGCTGAATAGAATATGCTGTGATGAATATGCGAATGCTGTATGAAATGGTCTCAAAGCGATGAGGATTTGATGGGGCATGAAATGCATGAAGGAGAACGAAGAAACAAGACAAAAAAATGCTGGCATAACAAACATGTTCGTGAATAGAAAGAGTCATGAGTTGGTCTGGGCGGCGGTGACCTTTGTTGTACCAGCTTGGATTGTCGATGTCTTGAAGCCAAGTTGGCGCATGACAGCTGTATGGAAGCATGTAATTAGCTTCACATTATTCGAATCTACATATATATATTCACCTAGTAAGTCGGCTTTTTGCAATGGTTTCGCGAGGGAGGCAGTGAAAACGTTGCTGGTGTCGTTGGGGTCTGTACCACTATATGCGCTAACAGCAATAATGGGAGTGTTGGTATTCTTGCTGTTGGTACTCCGAATATACCGGGCTGCCCCTTCGCCATCCACTACCAGATGATAAACATGATGTTTGAACCGCGTAAGGACAAAAATACTCACAAACTGGCATCTGAAGGTCCATTAGTATACAATCAAATTCTAGGTGGATGCATTCCTCAGTTTAAATCTTAGTTGAAGTTGATTTCAACTTACTGATATCACCCATAGCCACACTGATGGCTTCTGACCCATCCGCAACCACCACGCATCGACAACCAAGACGAATGAGTAAGGTCTCGATGATCTTAGCGGTTATGGGATTGTCTTCGGCAAGCAAGCAAGTCACAACCCGGTCATTAGGATCTGGGCCCCTTCGCAAATCAATGGAGTGGACAGATGACGGCGGAGTACCATATTCAGGACTGCCATGGCTACCGCTACCGCTACCATGACTGCCGTGGCTTCCATGGCCAGTCGATGAGTTCCATGCTTCAGAACCAGAGCCATCCCCAGCACTCGAGACAGACGCGGTACGAAGTCGGCTGGGCATGGAGTTTCGCCGATCGCTTCCTTCCTTTTGGCTGAGCTTGAAACGTTCGACTGCTCCATATTCCGAAGGCTTGCGATTATGGTTCCCCCCACTACCAGGTGTAGGTGGGGGTAAACTGGTCCGGGAGGGAGATGAAGCGACAGAAGACGCTGAGGTGGAAGGAGATGGTGGGTTAGTAGGAATTATCTTTGGGTCCATGGTCGTGACGACGCTTGGGGGCTTCTTAATTCGCGTAGATATACTCCGTTTCCTTTGGTGAATTGCCAGTGCTGGTGGTTCTGTAAGTGTTTGGGTAAGGGGGGTCATCTGGTCAGTCTTTAGCTTGCGAATGACGTCGTCATTAGCTTGTTTCAATATTGGTAAATTCTTGAAACTGAAAGAGCCAAAATCGTCGCTACCAGGAGAAATCGCTGTTTCTTTGTTGCTCATAGGTACTGGCACGGAGGGAAGCGACGAAAGGCCACCGATAGGACTGTCCAAATTAGGTTGCCCAGTGATCGCGACCGGTTCGTCATCTTGGAATAGTTGAGGAATGGCTCCACGGGGATCGAAGTAGTCGGTAGACTCTGGATCTGTTATTTGAGGTATGAACGCAGCTTCGGTCGTGGTCACCTTATCCCATTCGATGCTCTCGAAAAACGGATGTGTCTTGACCTCAACAGCCCCATTTGCCCCAAGACGCTCATTGGGATCGAGCGTCATAAGAGACCTCATGAAGTCTCGTGTCTCGTCTTGAAAATCAATCCAATCCTCGTGCCATTCAATATGACCAGAAAGGATGTTCTCGAAGACTTTTTCTGGAGTGTCAGCATGGAAAGGGGGTATCCCATACAGGAATTCATAAGTAATGACTCCAAGTGCCCACTATCACGACACATTGGTAAGAAACATACGACGAGGAGAGGGATGTCTTACCCAATCAACAGCAGCGTCATCACCTCGCAAGCCTAAAATCGTCTCCGGAGCAAGATAATCAGGAGTTCCAACAAACTTCTGCTCTCCAGGGGGTGTACCACTGCCACCAGAATTAGAATGTGAACGAAGGTCATTTGTGAGTTCAGTCGCGAAAGACTGTAGAGGGCTATCATTCGCTTTGACAGACCGCCGCGAATGAATCCCTGAAAGGGATTCTGACCCGCTCGATTCAACATCATCTGTGGGCAGTAGATGAGGCGAGTTCCCCGTGCGGGTAGCTGATTGCGCCCTCTGTGAGAAATACGAACCTCCAGCGATTCCGTCAGGAATGATCATCGGAGATGACAAATACGCAGAATCCATGGATGGTGGACGAGAACGGGAATTGTATCGGGTCAGCTGCCTCCCACTCGGGCTTTCTCTAGTCTGCCGCCCAAGTAAACCGATCCTACTAAGGCCAAAGTCTGTCAACTTTAGATGACCATGCTGATCGATGAGCAAATTGTCGGGTTTCAAGTCACTTAATAATTGCCGGTCAGCTTAATCTGACAAATAAAATGTGTATAATTTACCGATGAACTACACCGCGCTGATGGAGATATTCCAGGCCGAGGACTACCTCAGCGATATAGTTTTTCGTCCACTCCTCCGGAAGGCAGCCCAGAGACTTAATAAGAGCCGCACAATCGCCTCCGTTAAGATATTCCATGACCAGGTATAAGTTTTCCTTGCTCTGAAATGTGAAATAGAGCTTCGCCACGAAAGGCGATTCCGATTGCTTCATAAGGATCATGCGCTCAGCTTTGACGTTAGTGATCTGATTTTTTGCAATCATATCTGCCTTTTTCAAGACCTTGATAGCATAGTAGTCTCCTGTAGCCTTCTTCTTCGCTAAGAAGACGGATCCAAAGGCACCTTTGCTAATTGGTTTGATGATGTCGAAATCCTTGATCGATGTGGGCGTAGTGCGAGGTAGGGGTGCCGCTGAGGACTGCCTCGGGGAGAGGGGGCCAGTAGGGCTCATGATAGGGTTGATGGTGGAATGTCGTCTGTGACTACGCTTCGTTGATGTTTCGCGCGTTAGAGATGGACCCTCGCGTGCTGCGAATAGTGGCGATGCCGGCGGGGTAATGATAAATTTGGGCTCTAGAAGATTCTGAGCAGACTTACGGGTCTTCATATGTGTGCTTGGAGCGCCATCATCAAGAGTCATATCAGGGAGGTCGGGGGATGAGGGGGCAACTATAGGGGCTGCGAGTGCGAGGGGGGAGGAGACAGATGATGGAGTTGATGAGCGTGTATGGAGAGATTGCCTTGGACCGTGTATAGGGATTGGTGCTGAGGGCATCGGAACTGAAATAGGTCGCACATCTGCAGGTGTAGGAGTTGGTGCTGGAGAGGCGGACGCCAGTGGAGTAGGGCCGGAGTATGCTTCGCGTGTAAAAGCATACACTGATCTCGTGCTGGAATGGGCGTCCGCTCCACCGAGTTGATCATCCTCACTACTATCCGTATCGCTCTCATCGTCCCCTTCATTAACAGGGCCCAAAACCTCACCCACGCGCTCCTCCCATTCATGCCAAATCTTCTCTGCATACCGTATCGTATTCTGCATACGAACGACGTTATCGACCTTTTGCCGCATGACCCGCTCTGCGTCCTGAATCAGTTGTCCCAACGCAGGATCCTCTGTAGTAGGTTTCGACCAAGTACGAATTTGGGAAATTTTTCGCTCAGAACCAGGCGAAAGGAGTCGTTGACGCTCAATTGGCTCTTTGGCTTCTTCCTCCTTCAGCGCTGGCACCGCTACCTCTGAGGCTACTTGAAGGATATCCTCCAACTGATGAAGTAGCTGCTTTTGAAACTTTTTGACACCGAATCGTTGCATTTTGTTGGCGCGGAATAGTTGCAGAGGAGATGACACAATAGGGGAAGCGGCGGGGGTAAAAATCGGCATGCCACGGTATTCTGGTATAACATGAGGAGAAGAACGGTCGACTGCAACGATGAGGTCGCGAATGGTATTCCGCAACTCCGCAATAGACTCGTTGCATTCAACAATCTCTGCCTCAAGGCGGTGGGTTTCTGCGCAGGTCTCGCTATGTTTTTCGAAATACCATTGAGGTATCTGATTTTCGCAAATGCGGCAAAGGATTGGGTCGACCATGATTGGACGAACAAAACTGAAAGGCGTCATTGGCTCATTGTGGCTGCGGTCTCCGAAATTGGGAGCGATCGAGGAAGCGGGTTCCGGTGCAAGGTCGTCCGCCGCAATTTCAAGTTGCAATGAGTCGTGCTCGTATCGAGGTGGTGCAATTGGTTTTACAACCCACATAGTATGAGATGGTTGACCATCCTCGCGGTCAATCATCAACATCCCCTTGCCCTCCATCTGCTGGAATAGAAATCCAGCATTAGGGTCCCGCTCCATACTTGGTTCAATTTGGATTCTGAACCGAACTTCCACAGTATGAGAATCATCTTCCCGGAGACGTTGTGTCGCTTCCTTGAATACACCCCAATCGCTTGGGGCAAGCAGATTTGATATCCGAGTCCCAGCCAGCAACTCAGGGTCAGTACTGGGCAAGTCATTGATAAACCATTTGCTTAAAAGTAAAAAAAGTGATACTCACCCAATAACGACTCTCCAGGCATGATTGATCCAAATAAAGTGGTCCCCATCGAGACTTAGCTCCATCACTATGTTCTGATTGTGTGCCGTCTCAGCCTGCAACCTCAAACGCTCTGTAGCCAACACCCGTGCGGACTCGTTGTCCCTATTGGGAGGAGTAGTGGTAGTTATGTCTGGAGTATTCCGTAATGAACTGGATGCCGAGAGGTTCTTGGGCTCTTCAGCGCGTGACCGGCGCGTTGACCCTTCGGGTGGGCTTGTTCGAACTTTGGTCCCCTCGATAGGGTTGAGCTTGAAGCCGTCCAACTCCATATCTGTTCGTCTTGGTGGGGAGTGAGGTTCATTGGCGGCCTTGGTGACGAAGGTGAGCGGTTCATCTTCTTCGTCGTCATCGTCGTCAAAATTCCAAAACTGCTTTTCAGCCTCCCACCATTCAACCACACGGCTGAGGCTTGCCACGGCGAGAAGCACCTGAACGTACCAGTTCCGGCCGTGCCAATCAGGATGTTCATCCCAAGCCTTCCCAATGTTCTGAACTCTTTGCACGAGCGCTTCACACACTTTCGGTTGTGCTGTGAGCTGGGCAATAGACATTTCGGTGACGTCGGTAGCAACTCCGATTATATCGTACAGTGCAGTCATTATGGGATCTACAGGGTCGTCGACCAAAATTCGTGAAGTACGTCGGTTGGCTGATGTAGGTCCAGTACCAATGAATTCGGAGAAACTTGCATGTGTGGAAAGTGGAGGCAATGGAGAACGAGAACGAGACGTAGAACGAGAGCTCTGGCCGGAATGTGTTGGACGAGGAATTATATGTATCGTACGCGAAAGCCGTCGGGAAGAAGCTCCGCCTGTGCCCCAAGATGACGAGCCAGAGCTCGGATTAGTGGGCTTACGAGATAGTGACGACTCAGGTAATAATATGGTTGATGAAGCGGGGCTGGATGCAATAGCACTTGAGGACACGGAAGTGCTCAGTGGGCGATCCCACGGAGTAGTATTCTGGCGACGTAAAGTTCCAGGGCTCGTTTGTGACCCAGAAGAAGCTACATTAAGCCCAGGTGATGAAGCATGGTGAGTCAGAGGTGGTGGATGAGGAAGCTTTTCGTCAGCTAGATACGCACGTTGACGACCATGTTGACCGTACTCAACCTCTGCCTCATATCCACCGTCCGAGCTGTAGTCATCGGCTTGAGAACCAATCTCTACACCTTGAAGTGTGTACAGATCGCGAATGCGCTCTGAATCAGGGGTAAGAGAATCATGGTGACGGTCTCTGCCTCGTTCCCGATCCCGTAGTTCACGTTCTGTCTCATGATCACCCTCTCTCAAACGTTCCTCAAAAAAGGCCGTAATGTTGTTTGTGACACGCTGGAGCTCCTTATCGCACTCAGCCTTGGCCGCCTTGAGGCGTCGCGTTACATGGCGTCGAACGAATGGCATCGACACAGTGTTTGAGCCAGAGCCATGGCTACTGGTAGTGCTATGCTGAGTGTGCGGAGGCGACAGGACTGTCTCTGGTGAGAAAACTAGAGGACTGGGCGGTTGTCTGCGCTGGTAGACGGAATCGGACATGAAGATGGCGGTAGACCAGCGAGAGGCGAAAAAAGCAGCCCAGTAGAATCGCTGTCAATGCACAACACAGATGGACAGTATGATGGGGATAAGATAGGAGGAATGATAGAGTATGTGAGATATTAATGGGTACTAACGCGACATGAAGAAGAAGGAAGTGGGCGCGGAGACAGGGAAAGGAGGTGGGAGGCTAAGGGATATATTCTCCAAGGTTGCTTGATCACATCAGCAACTCTTCATCAGGCAACGAACCACGGTCAACCCAAGGCTAGCCCCTCACTCTCTTCCCTGTTTTTGTTCCTCCAAGTTCGTCCTGTCCTAGTTGCGCAGCTACCCTCTACACCGCACTCGTCGTTCCTCCCAGCTTACATCCAGCTTTGTCGCATCCGAAACATAGAAAACCCAATATCTCTTAGCAGTGGTCACAGGGTGCACAGGGTCCTGTCCGGAGCCAATTTCGATCTCGGTTAACGCCGAGGCTCCAGATCTGCTCATTCTCTACCACGTAAGAATTCAAACAACCTTCCTAGACATTCCTTTTGATTTCTTTTCACAGGTCTAATCCGGCCAATGCTAAGCCTTCTTTGCCATGTTGGCCGTCGCTCAGCCTCAGCCATTCGCCCTGTCGCTGTAGCTACTTTTTCTTCGGACACTCCTACACCCGAAGGCAATCTGTTCCTTGTGAAAGAGATGCTCGAAGAGCAAGCCCAAGAACAGGAGGAAACGACAGCTCAACACCGTCCTTTTTCTGGTGGTTGTATGTATATTATTATCGCCCTCCACCCGCCTTTGACTAACATACCTCCAGCGCAACAGCGCACGGAAAAAGAAATTGCCAAATGGAAGCCTTTCACACCAAATACTGTGCGTCATTACTATTTATGAGGTGTTTTGTCCTTTAAACGTTTCTAGATTATACGGCCTCGCGATTTCACTTATAAAGCGCGTTTCAACGCCCCATCTGCTGTCAAATCTCGCCGAGCACAAGTTGGCCTGCCTACTACTGAAGCTCGCATCGATGATGTGTTCTACCAGTACGAAATTGACCCAACATCTCAATCAATGGCTCCTGAAATCCTCTCGCACTTTGTGTCCGAGATGGGCAAAGTTTACGGCCGCAACTTCACGGGTTTGACGTCAAAAAGCCAACGGAAAGTTGGCAAAGCCATTCGGAGAGCAAAGATGATGGGTATTATTCCGGTCCTCAGCCGGTCTCGAGGACTGATATCTCAAGTGAGACCAAAAAACAACAATACGAAATAAAATACGTTTTCAATAGTAGCTAAGGTTAACTACCGTTTCAAGACCATGGTTCTGGGGGTCCCTCTCATAATCACGATGCCTGAACGTCAATCTTCGATTTGGACCCTGTACATCAGTCCATGAGCTTACCCCACAGGTCACTGGACCAATGTTACTGAATGTGAGCTTGCATTGATATAGCCAGAACCTCGATCTCGATCTTGCAGAATCAGTCCAGCAGCGGAGCCTCAAGATGGCCCCAGCTCCCCCACGATAAGAGGTCTCGTGCTTCGATGTCCATCGTACAGTGTGAGACAAGTTGCCACTATCTTTGCAATCATTCATGACAATGGTCTGCACTAATGTGAGACGGAAGAAAGTACCCATCTATCGCCGTTTTCGTTTGAAATATTGGAAGGGAAGCGAAAGGTTGCACCTAAAGAGAAGACATTGCCGACGGTATAGAAGCTCAAGGCACCAGAGGAGCAAACCCGGATCCTGCTTTACACACGGTGCTAGTCTTGTGATGCTATCGCAATAGCACTTTTGTCCTTCCCATAGAATGGAAATATACTCCAGCGGCTCTGATTCACGCGTCGCCAGTTTGATACGAGAGATAAATTATTGCATATACATCTACAACACACCAAGTCTATAGCTCCGCGAGAAGCATAGTTCCAAGATTCTGGACGACCTGATCACCCATCGCCTTCTCAACAACTTCCTCCAAGTGTCGTTTGGGGTCCTGTTTGCCGACATGTCGTGTTTTCAGCTGTTCAGGAGTTAGCGTCGATTCTTCCTGCACAGATTTGTTGTACGCCTCAGAAAGGGCAAGCATCGACTATAGCGAAGATCAGGGTTAGAATATGATGTAACTCAGGTAAGATATGAATGCAGTACCTTAATCGCCTTCTCGTTGGCCTCTTTATGGAGATGGAAGTCTCGCAGTTTCAGCCCCTCCGTCCAATTTCGTTTGTGAAGATTCATCAGCATGGACTGTTCTAGTTCTGTTTTTCGGTAGTTGACGGCGATCGAATAGTAATGACGGTTCAGACCGTGAATAAGAGCCTGTATCGAGGGTTTATTGATATGGCCAATATTGGATGTTGTTTGACGCGGTTCGCGACCAGAGATGACGGAATTAGGGTTGATGAGGCGGAAAGCGTCAATGACAACTTTCCCCTTAACTGATTGTATGGGATCAATAACGACGGCAACTGAGCGGGAATTGAGAGATTCGAAGGACTAAATAGAGTCAATAACGAAGCTTTTTGGGACAAAAGACAGTCACCTGTTGTGTGTTGATATCTACACTTGACAGCCAACAACCAAATCCTGGATGTGAGTGGTACCAGCCAACAACCATTTCAGGCCTGTGATGTAAGGGTTTCGAAAAGTTATGAGAAGGCGATGATCACGTTGCCCACCGTCCAGTCTGTTTCAGCATCTCCACCATTTTTGTTTGAAAGACGTGGTCTACGGATTCGACCGTAACTGTGGTCCCCGATTGTGGCATAGCGAAGACGTCGATAACTTGCACAGTATATTCATCAACAAACTCTCCCAACATAAGACCCATGACTTCCATAGGGACTCCTGCGCGGCCGTGTTTAAGCATCTATGCCAATTTCAACGATAGTACTAAGAATGTGGGTGACGGCTGACCTTTAGAAGAGCTAGTGATGATATGTGGATGACTTCGCCGCTGAACAGAACGCGGCATGATCAGTGGCGAATCGAACACAACGGGGGTATTTGCTACTTGTCTGGCGTCGCCGTCTCCGCACGTGGTCCTTGCTGTCCCTGCCTGGCCTGTGCTTGCGACATCATACGTTCGAAATCTTGGTCCATTGGAATGAGAAGATTGCTTTAAAGGGTGACGCGTCGTTCACGCGGGCGGGATTTGTAGTTGTATGTGTATATGTGGCAAGATCATTAGTGTCACGCAAAGCTACCTCGATGTGGCAATAGCAGTTTCCCTCGATCACTGAGGCCATGCCCTCTAGTGAGCTCTCTAATGCACTCAACCCCTACATCGCCCAGTCGCGGTCTCGTGCGTCCCCATCCAACTATGCACCGTCATATAGCCCTGTAGCCCCTCTCTCGCAACCCTATGTTCCCCATAGGAGTGAGTTGGAGTTGGCGATTTCAGAGCCCCCACCACCGCCCCCGCTGTAAGGTGTCAGAGCTGCCGAACACCTCGCATTCATTGACCATACTGTAGTACAGCTACTCAAAATCTAGTACCTACTCGGCAGCCTAATCCTGCAACCCTACAAGCTCTCCAAGAACTACTTCGCACTGTTGCTTCAACACGTGAGGCACAGGAGACTGAACGAAAGCGGCATATGGCATGGGAGCAGCAACAAGAGGCAAAGTCTGCACAAAAGCAAGCAGAGATGGAAAGAGCCCTGCTTGAATTGCGTCAAGAACTTAACACCCTTAGATCCACTGTCAATGAGAACACGAGGCCACCACCTGTGTCGGGCCTTTTGACACCTCAATACAATGTATCGCCTCCATTGGTTCTACAAACCCCTCAGCAGCCTGCCTCCCCCGTATCTCCTGTTTCGCAGCCTTCGTCCTACACATACCCTACATTTGTTCAAGGTTCCTCCTGCGAACCTCCATCCATTCAACAGCCATATCATAATCATTTTCATATGGTGCCTTACTCTGAACCTGTAGGCGTTGGGACTCCGGCTCCGTCGATGACCCCATCTCCATCACCACAACTCGTCGCGGTTCTGCCATCTCGGTCACATCGCAATATCTCCATTGCCCCTGTCAACGGAAAGAAACGCCACAAATCAGAACTTTCTAGCGATGAAGAAAGCAGCAGCTCAGATAGTTCTCGCTCGTACAGTGGTCGGCGTTCGAAACGTACTAATCATCATGATAGACGGCTCCTTACGATTAATGTAAGTGCAAACCGAAAGTCTTACTTTGTTATTCCTGACATTCGTCCTGCAGCATGCCATGCGTGAACACATGTTACGCGTTATGCTGCTTGAGAAGGGCAAAGACCTACCGGATAGTCATACAGAGGGTGTGGAACTTGGTAATAACGACCCAGTCCGCTTCGTGTGGGACAAAACGACGAAACAATCCGTCCATAATAACAAGATGAAAACACGTGTTATAGCGCATATCAAAGAAAACCGCAGACTATACAAGCATGTCCCAGACAAAGAATTCAGCAAGAAGGGCATTGAGACTGCCTTTGAGGCGGCTTTCGTCACTTTTAGGACGAAGTTCAGAGCTCAGCGAGACCAAGCTATCGCATTGCATCATAAGAAGCGTGAGGATGCTAAAGCTCGGAGGTCCAGGCACTCGTCACGAAGGAGGACGGTAAGCAGGTTCTTCATGATCTATGCAACTGTCATAAAGCCGATCGTATCTATGCACAGAAACTGAGCAATCGTGCTGAGGCGAGAATGAAAGTGGAAGCCCTGCAGCATGTAACTTTTGACGGTGCATTTCAACTCGACTGTATGTCCTCAGAAGATTCGGATGATGATGGCAATGGTGGCCAAGTACTACGCACTCGCGGATACGCTTGGCGAAGCGCGCGGCTAAATAGATTTTATAGCATACTCGATGACGAAGAAAGATTAGACAAATTCTCCATGCCGAAAAGAGGTGTTGGTAGAAAGGAACGTTGTGCTGGACCCCCCAAAGAAGGCTTCCCAATGCCACCTCCACGCGTGGCTTCATGGATGATCAGTCGACGATGGATCAAAGCCTCCCAGGTGCAACGCTCAGATCTAACTAGTGTTCTGAAGGGATTAATAGAAGATCCACCTGGATTCGATTGGGACCATTTCGACGTGCTTGGAGAAGAAAGCGAACTTTCTGGGGATGAGACGCAAACATTTGATGCTCAAAATCCCTACGTTGCTAGACATCATGGCCAAAGCATGTCTTCCCTGACCTACGCATTGACTTAGGGAACCCTGGCTATTTGATTTGTGGTACAATCTCTAGTCATTGGCATATTTCATCACCAGCATCCGTATTTCGTGCATACTTTAGAATCTCGTCATCCTCAATATAGACTCTGCCTAGGATTTTCAAATTTGAACAGCCCAACATACTTTCTACGTCGATATTTAACCCTTTACATTATTCACTTGTGGCATACCATCCAATACCGTCAAATGTAGCAACTGTCATACATGTTACATAATGAACCAGCCTGTTCGCTGTTCAAACAGGTTCAAACGTTCACCGCTATAATGATCCCCCAGCCGACTCGTATGTCTACCTGTACGTTGCGCATGAACTACTCTGAATCTAAGCGTAGGACAGACCCCTCTAGTATCGGCAGAGCCCGACCGTATATGTAGGTACCCGTTTTCCATCTAACCTGACGCGCCTTCTCATGAGACACAAGACTTCAGACGTGCGAAAGAGTTTGTTGAACTCCACGACCAAGTACAGGTATACCATTTTTACGAAGGTCAAGCTAACCGCTGATCAAATGACAGACGAGCACCGATCTTCTTGACTCACTGGAGACATTCCTTTCGACCTTTCAGAAAGACCTTTCAAAAGTGTCTGGACAAATCTCAGAATTACAAGACAGGAGCAAAGACATAGAAAACAGACTCAAAGCCCGCCGCGTACGCTGGACTTACTTCTTACGATGTATAGCAGTTAATTTCCCTCTAGAAAATCGAGAAACCCCTTTCTAATCTCATTACCGACATCACTATACCCCCTGCATTGGCAATAATTATCTTAGACTCACCTGTTGGGGACCCTTGGCTCGAAGCAATTGAAGACTTAGAGAGGCGGCTTGAAACAACCAAAGCTCGCTCCCGTGTAAAGGCCGCAAGAGACTTAGGGGAAGTTGCCGAAGGGCTACGGATAGTGGTTCGTACTCAATGCCTTCCACGTATTGCCAATCGAACGATGTATTCGCAGGCTGCAACGAAACTGCGAGCGTTCTTCCTAGCGTTGTTCCAACCAATACGAAGTAATGTCACAACTAACATGCAAGTTATTCAGACTTCAGTACTGCTGAAGTACAGCCCACTTTTTGCCTTTCTGCACCGACAGGCTGTCAATGTTGCGCACGAGGTACAAAGGTCTTATATAGGGGCGGCAAGGGTTTATTACGAAACTGGCTTTCGAAGATATACACGCAGTCTCACCTGGATCAAGGTGAATTTGGGTGTGGTATATTGTATCTTGACATTAATATGAACTTTAGGCTCGCACTGTTGACAAGCATGAGTCCATTGTGATCAGCGAGCGGGCTAAAGATCTTCAAGTAGACCTTGAGCGCCTTGAATATGCTAAGATTGCTGGGCCTGGTGTTACATTGGCTTACATGGCGGATGATAAAACGCATGTAAGTAATTTCATAACTTTCACTCACAATAAACTAATGGGGAGAGAAAGAAAGAACCTGTAGAGGCCCTATTCCGATCATTACTTCTCGTTTTCATGGATAATGCCACTGCGGAATACACTTTTGTAAAGACGTTCTTCTCTGTCGAAACCTCATTACCAGCTGGATTGTCCAACAACTCGCTACTGTCACCGCCTACACTGCTATCTCCGGACAGAGCCACTTTTGCAGATCATCGATCAACTTCTGGGTCAGATTATGGAACGCCGCGGGCCAGGTCCACCAGCATTATCAAAGCTCTAGCTGCTGCCGAAACGTCGAGAAAAGAAGAACAAGCCATTTTAGATGCGATATGGAGGCAAATCATGGATCCTGTACTTACATATTGCGATGTAAGCAGCCCTAGCCGTGTTAAGTGACTGCACTCTCATAATTTTAGCAGACATTTCTCAAATCGGTACTTGACCCGGTACCACCTGCCGTCTACCTTCTCACAATGATTCGTTTAACCGAGGATGTCGTCTTGGAGGTGCAGAAACGAGATTGCCCGCCAGTCGAATTTTTTGTTTTTGGCCTACGGTTGCAAATGTGGCCTGTATTCCAAAAAGTAATGGCAGAGAATGCTGAAGCCCTGAAGAAACTCGCAGAAGGTATCAGTGCGGGATATTTCAGCCGAACTGTTGCAACAACAGACACTAGTGTTTCGAATGTATGTCTTTGATTACTTTTTTTTCCAAAATTCGATGTCTGATTATATATCTCAGATATGCAAACGATATACTGCTTTGTTTAATTCATTCATTCATTTGACAGAACAGGAAGAGGAAACTATGATTTTTTCAAAGTAAGCCTATTTTTTGTCGCCCAAGGTAGTTATAAGAGTTTGTTGCCCTAGTCTGCTTCGTTTGCGGCAGGAGTTGGCAAAGTTAGTCTTGAAACACACCAGCTCCATTGGTGATGTTGTTGCAAAAGCCACTGCATTGTCAACCACTTATGATCTTCTTCTTCAAGGCTTGAGTGTAGGTTGAATACTTCTGTTTTACCGGAAGTGGTCTGAATTTGATCTCGTTCATTTAGAAGGGAACTAATTTATCAGCGCATCCCAAAGCACAACAGGAGATCGCATACTGGGCGAACTTGGATGAGGAGGCGCGAAGGAAAATAGTATCCGCAGGTCGCCAAAATAGATAGCGTACAGCCTCGGAAAGAATTGAAAACCCTAAGCAGGCTATGTAAGCGAATGACAATAGAGCACTGGTGCCAACTCCCTGCTTAAGAAGCCACCCACAATTATATGTGACTTGCAAAACTGCTCTAATTAACCGGATTATAGTAGATTTCTAGCGAAAAGTCCCTATTTAAAAGTCCTGCACCTACGACTTATATGGAGGAGCACTAGTATTAATCATCATGTTAAGTGTGATAATATGTGGATGGACCCATCATCTCACCGATGGCCAGGTTTTTGCAAAGTTGGGAAGGAGGCCTTTAAAAGGCTCCCATTCTGCTTGCCAATGCCTAGTCTATTCAGTACGTCCCGTACTTCACCTGAAGCACTAGGTGCTACGCGTTTCTTGTTCCTCGACCGCGATCGTGTTTGTGTAAGTCGAAGATTCCCTCCATCACTCGTTGAAGGAGCATGTTCGAGGGTTGATATTGATGCGGGCCGAGCCAGAGCGGGATTTGACATACTGCTCCGACCTTCAAGGGCTCCTCTGAGGTCTGCAACGCCCACACCCCTTGTCGAGCGTGCCAGACTTTGCTGCGAGATGTTCTCGATGTGCATCAGCGCTGGAGAAATTTTAAGTAACGGAGCAAGACCATCCCCTCGCATGGTATTCTCGAAAGAGTTCGAACGCTCGACGGCTGCGATGAGAGTAGTTATATATAGCAAAGAGAAGTTATACAAATACTTACACTCCTTGAGGGCTGAATCGGCTGTCCATTTCATCGAAAGTCGTCGTATGAGGCCTTCTCTGTCCATGCCAGTTGCTTCGTGGACACTTGAGGTGTTTGCTATGATGGCAAGAGCTACATCGGCACTGACCCCTTCCCAGATTGTGGTTGTCGCTTGGCCTTGGCAGAACTTTATAGGATTTCGAGGAAGGAGATTTGCCGTAAGATGCAAGTGCGGGAGTCTTGGGAGACTGCCAGGTGCTTTCTCCAGTGCCTACGCCCAACATTAATAGGAGTGAGTGGCTAGTTGCTAGGTATTACATACAGTTTCGGCCAACTGCACAAGGTCTGGGGCATTCCACACACTCCCCAAGACCAACCACACTTGTGCAATGACCTCCCTTACAGCATGGATGCGTTGGGTGGTGCCGATATCTTTGGTATCGAGAGAAGCTGAGACAGCAGCGTCTAAGGCCAGCAGCATCGGAACACCTGTCAGCAGACCGCGTACTGGGAGCTCCTCGTGTATAGTTGTGACAATATTCAGTATTAGTGCATAGTCGGCCAGACATGCTGAGGCTGACGTGAGCTCCACTGGTGTCTGATCTAACAAACGCTGAACGACGGAGGCTTTTCTCACTCGAGGACTCTGCAGGGAAAAAGAGCGACGGCCATTCACTTGTAATTGAGTCTCGGACTCCTGTCCATTGATTTCCTCATGTTCGACATCTGGTGGCACGACTTTCAAACATGGAGATTCGTCCCCCGTCGAATTGGAAGGTGAAGTGGAAGAGCCTGAGGTCAATCCCAAAGAAGAAGATGTGGCGAGGATATAGAGATAGGCGTGGATAGTATTGAGGAATTTATTCCCACGATTCCCTTTGTGAAGAAGAAAATTAACCTTTACAGCTTGTGATAAAGGACCTTCAGCAAGACCTTTCAATCTTTTGCCATCAGCAGGCGTGTCGCCATGCTTGGGCATTTCCTTCGATAGATAGAAGATTAGGGCGTCACAATAATCGGCCCGCACTGCGAAATCACTGTCGCAGAGCAGACTTACAGTGTCTTGCCAAATGTCCGTTGGTACCGGTGTTCTTCGAGAGGCACGTCCATTCGCGGCGATCTCTTGCTTAAAAGCTTCAGCGGCTGAGGAACCTGAACCGTTCCCCGATAAATCTATTTTTTCAGCGGCTTCACTCTTATCTGCAGCCTGAATAAGGCCTAGGAGGGCAGCTAGTAGATATCGAACAGTTTGTGTTTTGCTTCTTGCGGAACCAGCTTTTCCCCGGCTGAGGACCCCGTGAACCTCAACGATCACTATACGGTTTATTATTTCTCCCTAGCGGGAGGTTAGTGTTGTAGGACACGCAAGAGTTCGGATAACTGACCGCGAGATCTTGAATCTGATCTGAGTAGTAAACGTGCCGACCAAGAGATGAAATACACCCTATCAACGCTGGCAACAGAGTGTCATCGGGATCCAATTCCGCCCGCCGTAGGAGTAAGGTTATAACATTTGCAGTAACATCGGATGTTGACAGATTTACTAAAGGAGTTGGCGAGTTAAAGATTGTTGTGGCCATTTCTGCAAGGACAGCGTGATATACTGCCGGTGATGACGTTTCCTGAATTCGACAGAATTGCTCAACCAACCAAGTCGGAACGGCATAGCGGTATTGATACTGGGACCATTCGGCCATTTTGAGAGAGAACCAACAGCAATGATGTAGACTATGCCAGGACTGGGCCTCATCAATGCTGTCGAACGAGGAATGCATGATAAAGCCTAGTTGTGCACTATTGGCATGGCTGACTAAAGAAAAGAGAGAACGTAAGGAAGCATTTGAAACATCTGCCATGGATGGGCCTTTGTCGCCGTCAACGTGTATGTGGATGGAGGCCGCGCGACGTTCGATCGCAGGTCTTGTCCTAAATTCTGCTAAGTAGGGGGACGAGGGTGCACCCTTGGCGACAGTGGCCCTGGTTGCAGTGTTAGAATTAGAAAGTGCAGTTTTTTTTATCACTTTACTGTTCATCCAGAATGTCTATCTCGGTTTCAAACAAGGTGATTAAGATGGGTCGCATCAGTGTTGATACTTGTGATTTGAACTGAGTAGAGTCGTTATATAAAGCCTCGGAGTTGAGTGCTCCAGAAAGAGCAGCAAAGCCTATTAATCGAGTACTAAAGTTGCATAAATATAAATTCTCTGAGAAAAGAACACATATATTTCTAACCGGTTTCGAACCTCCTGATCGGAGGCGGAAGAACAACTCAGCTCCGAAAATCGATGAAGGGCCGAAAGATAGCTGTTGGTCAAGTTACTATCAGTTCCAATCAGATGTCCGTCGGTGTATGTCGTCCAGGAGGTGAACTAGAAAACAGACAGATGGTCAGAAATAGTCAGAATGGTGCTTCGAAGAAGTCGTACAACACTGGCTGTTCGAGCGACAACCTCCAGGTCGGTCGGGACTGCTGCCATTGTAACATCCACACATGCTATCAGTGATGGAGAAAGTAGAGCAATATCTCGCCGGCATTCGGTCGCGAGTGCACGCAATATGGATAACGTTATAAGGAGAGAGCTTGAGGGAATCAATCAGTCAGGCTGAACAGATAGGGTTTCGTTGACGCACGCCCTGGTACGAATGTTTCCAGTGCGAGCTTTCCGAGCCTCATTTCGCAATCTCTTTTCTATCTCGATCCCAAGTTTCGTGAGTTTGGAAGGGTGATTAGATCTGGAACATGATGTCTAAATGGGGGGATGAGGGTAAGATTGTCATGGGCACTCACGCGTAATAGGTGAGGCGACTAAGCTCCTGCGAATTTGGTGAATAGTCAGGCCCTGCCGTCAATAGCGCAGAGGCAGGGGGATAACATGAATTTAGTAGCTGCACGTGATTGGGGGTGAAGAGATGGTGCATTGTAGCAGGAGTTGGAAACGAGCGTCAGGTATTGGGTTGGGTGCAAATCTTGGAGTAAATTAGCATGAGATATACACAGACGCCATAGTTCGTGAAGGACGGAGACAGTAACACATGAGACGCATAAATGCCAATGCCTCAACGTCACAACACAGCCGTGGGGATTGAGACTACCGTGGGAATATATTTTATCTATAAAAGAGGCAATTTTTTTTCATCGATATCCACACATACATGAAAGGTGATTGTCTACTTACCTCTACTTTTCTTGATGAAATTTTGCTGTGCACCAGGCCAAGTGCATTCGTGTGCTACGACGACAATCTCCCTGGCTCCCTATTTACGCTTGGGAGTCCTGATTTCTTTCTTTTCCCTTCGTGTTTTCTTACGTCCATCGACTAACAAATTGTGCCTCTTAGGTCTCCTCGCTATATTGAATCATCGAACACTCAGACTACAGTTAATAACACTACAATGTCGAGAAGATATATGTTGCTTCCCAATTGTAAGGTCTACTGGGCCCATAAATTTGATCAACTCCGAATTCAGGGTTGTTTATCGCGTCGATGATACTTTCGCTCTCGATAACAACACATGAATGATCCATATACGATTCTGAAGGTCCACCTTGACTTCTCTTCCTCGGAATAGGAAGGGAAGTATTGAAAATTCCATTGCAACTGTATATCTGTGATACAGCCGTAAATTCATAATCTTGCACAGGAAAAGACTGATACAAACCTGAAGTGCTGGTTGGTTTGTTATGATGTCAAGCCTAAGGCCTTGTCAGCATACATGAATGAGTAAGGTTATTAGCGCGTACTTGATGCCTGAGTGGACACTCCAGATTGAAAATACGGGTTTATTATGATGGTTAGCGTCGAACACCCAACAGTTATCGAAGCCGACGCAACCTTGACAGCCCAGTTCAGCGAAACTTGAATCTGGGGAGCCTTTTCCTTGATACGTACCAGTGCCACAGTATTCCTGCGTTGCTGTTTCATTGATGCTACCACCAATTGACTTCGCTGTACGGAAATCCATAGCCGTCCCAGTGACGTCCAATAATTTTCCGTTAGGTATGAGCTTTCCGTCCGTAGCTACAAATTTGGAAGCGCCAAATTGAGTGTGATGACCTACTAAATCTTGCGTTTCTTGATAGGCTTCAAGGTTCCAGTAATGATGTCCGCTCAGCATAATAGGCGTCTGCTTTGTGGCAACAGAGTCGATGCTAATTTTCCAGGTCGATTTCCGTTCCAGAGTGTATGTCACCTGGTGAGTGAGATAAGAAAAAGAAGGGCGACTGATGACAGTAGTGCTCACCGCTGTGATCACCGTCCCAGGAAAACCCTGTGCGCCATCAGGGTCAAGCAAGGTAAATGTCACTGAACTAGAGGATTTTTTCGCGATGGTCCAAGTACGTCTATCATATCCGTCTGTCCCACCGTGCAAGGTGTTATCACCTGTTGCGAAATGACACTTGTATAACACAGTGTAAAAAGGCTGCGTGTTTACCTTCATTCAGGGGTACGTGGAATTTCTTTGGCCCTGATGCATTTTTACTTATCGGTATTGTGAAGGTTCCGTTCCTGATCCTGTTAGCATATCTGTAAGAGAAAATTGCGCCTCAACAACTATCCGCCTATGTCAGATATTCATCGTTCTACCTCCCAACTATAGGGCCAAAGTAAGGGTGGCCGTCCAAATCACTTTGATACAACGTCTGTAGACACAACATCGTTATTCGAGATTATTCGATGAAATCTCGTTGGACGAATTCTTACATGGTCGTCGTAGCCGAGAAGTATGTCCCTGAATTTACCAGCCTAGACACACGTTTCAAGCAATGTAAACAGAGGCCATTGAACGCACTGACATTGTCTTTAACCCAGAAGTTTGTCACTGTGGCGCCCAGTGTGATAAAATCAGCGCGTGCAGATCCATCGGGTGCTCGCAACTGCACAACTTCGAGGGGCTGTATGAAAATCAGTACAACCCAATCAACCAATACCAATCATACATACGTTGCCTGTCACAGAGAGTGAAAGTACACTTGCGCTAGGAAGTAAGAGGCAAGCGAGAAATAATATTGCTCGTCGCATCTTGGTGGAGTATGAGCAGTCTTGAGAAGTTTGCCACCTCTTAAACCCCGAGCTGTCTTTGAACAGAGGGAGCAGCTGATGATGAGTGGCCCTCGTCTACTCACTCTTCTGATGCCAGTAGTTTGCCGAACATAGCACGGGGCGACATAGGCCGCTTTGGAAGCCTACTCCATGATGTTCAGAATTCTACACATTTAAGGAGATAAATAATAAATAGTAGTAAGGATACGTGACATCGACTTCATTGGAACTTATCTGAGCAAGTATGCTACCGGCTGAACATATCGTGTAGTAATTTGGTCGTCATGTCCATACGAATTGTATACTCTCGTTCAGCTCGTCGCCTCCCAGCCTCAATGCTATCCAACACCCATTGGGGCTTAACGACGCGGATCTTATTTCGTGATTTCGTCGTGAGAAGCTTGTGGGTTTTCGAGCCGCTTAATGGCTGCGAGGTCAGGATATGAGTACATCCGGACGCAGTGGCACTTGGAATATAATTTAAATCAGTCAGGTGGTTTCGGTCGGCAGAGAGAGATGTACTGACACCACCTGTCCTCCGGCCCGGATGATGATCTTCTTCATCTCGATGTCCGTCGTATTTTCGAGGTAGCCGTCAATATACACGCGAACCCCACTCATAACTTGAGGTTGAATAGACTCAGAATTGGCTGCCCATTGCACAGACAGTTTGTGTTTTCGGTCTTCGAAGTAAGATCTACGATCTCTCTGTACATCACCGACCTGGTGCCCTGTTGCAGTGGATATTACACGGTCTATGTCAAAGAAGGAGTAATTGGAATAAGCCTTATGCAAGTGTTGACTACCATATATAACCATGAATCCCTCACCAGAACGTTGGCCAATATCAGAATGTGTTATTGGATTTGACTCATCTGATAACGTGTCCAGCAGAAATTTCGTCATAGCGGAGGTGGCTGGTCTACTCCCGCCGTGTTTTATTTTCTCTCTGGGGCACCATTGAAGATATTCATCATGAAAAGAGGAGTATGGATCGGCGGGCACAACGCCACTCACAACTTATCCTGATCAGTGTCTACCTCATTTCTCAGGCGATATGGCTTGTATTTAGCATCACTGCGTTTCTTCCCTTTCTCTTCATGCCCTTTTTTCAAACTTGAAGCCCTAGAAATGACTGGGAAGTATTGTTCCATAATGGTGGAGGGCGGTATTTGATGCGCTCAGGGCCGTTGGTGTAAAGGAATATCGTTAAGAAATGGTCAAGGATAGTCGCGGCCAGGAAGAATTGTTTTCATCAAATCACCAATTGCAAATATACAGGTTGAAGTTGAAGCGAGAACTTGAAGGTTATGGTTCAAGTTGCAACACCTCCATTGTCCGGATGAAGTAGACGTGTAGATATCACGTGCTTCTGACGTGATTTATGATTAACAAGTCGCAGAAACTTTTCAGTCACCAGCTGATGCTGGTGTGCGGCCGAACAGCAGCGTCTCCTATCACCTCTCCCTTTCGTGCTTTCCGTATTTACTTTTCGAGAAATATGTCAACGAGGTTATACAAAGATGCCGTTGATCATCTCAATTCTCTCCAGTCCAATGCGGCTGTACTCGACGCCGTTCGTGCTTCTGGAGGGCGGGTTAGTGAGTTCGCCATCCCCGAAATGCTGGAGTATCTGGGTCGGATAGGGTATAGTGTGCGTATAGGTCAGGGGTTTGTCTTGTATTCGATTAAGCCGATACCCTTAGCCCAGAGACCTAAACGCACTGAATGTCATTCACATTACTGGAACGAAGGGTAAAGGCTCCACCAGTGCGTTCACAGATTCTATTCTGCGTAAGGCGCTTCCAGGCGCCAAGATTGGTGCGACCAGCCTTACTCAATACAGTATCAATGCCTAACGAAGGTGACGCTGAGTAGGCTTGTATACGTCCCCCCATCTGGTTGCGGTTCGTGAGAGGATACGTATCAATGGTTCACCAATTTCAGAAAACGAATTTGCAACCTACTTTTTCGAGATTTGGGATCGTTTGGTCGCAAATGATATTGTAATGCATGTTTTTTGACTTTCCATTGAATGCATTTAATTTGCGAGCCACAGAGGCAGTCGCCCAGCACACCTTCAATGCCAGGGTACTTCCGTTTCATGACCTTGCTAGCATTCCATGTCTTCCTTTCTTTGAAGGTGGATGCCACCGTACTGGAAGTTGGTGTGGGTGGTGCCTACGATAGCACAAACATCGTCCCAAAACCTATTGTTACCGGTGTGACGGCTCTGGGTATTGACCACGTATCTGTTCTTGGTAAAACGCTACAGGAGATTGCATGGCAAAAGGGCGGGATCTTTAAGGTCTGCCATCTTCACCTGTACACCATCATGTATTCTAACAATTTGTTTAGGAAGGTGTCCCTGCGTTAACTGTGAATCAACCAGCAGAGGGCCTAGGTGTACTGGAGGACAGAGCAAAGGAGCTGAAAGTCAGTGTTCGCTGAAATTTATTCTACTTTTTGTTCACCTATAACATCTTCAGGCTTCAGAATTTGTTCTCGTACCTCAAGATCTCCGGCTATCTGCCATTGAGCTGGGTAAATTGTTAATGAAATAAGTGTAGATTTTAGCTCTGACATCAGTTATAGGCCTCGCTGGCTCACACCAGCGTCAAAACGCTGGCCTTGCCACTGCCCTTGCAATGTCGTTTTTAAAGTCGCAAAACTTATTGGAGATAGAAGGTGGTCTACCAGAAGCAATCGCCACAGGATTGAAGGAAACCAAATGGCCCGGGCGCTGTCAAACTGTTGTGGACCCAGAACGCCGTAACGTTACCTGGTACTTGGATGGCGCACATACCATTGAAAGTCTGGAATGCTGCGTGGAATGGTTTGCTTCTCCGACAGTGGGGCTGCCTCACTTAGGGGGGTCCAAGTATGTCATTGCTGACCTACGGAATGAGAAAACTAATATTATGTATCTGATTAAGACCTGTTCGCGTGCTAGTGTTTAACTGCACGAGTGGACGATCTGGACCCTCTTTCCTTAGCTCTATGTATAACAAAATATCTGCTCGGCTCAAGCTACATGGGTCCCAGGAATCGGCGGATACGTTTTTTGATCGTGTCATCTTTTGTGCCAATGTAACGTATGCAGATGGTCATTTTAAGGGCGGTAAGCATTCATAGCTTTAAGAATTTAAGACCTCTGATTGATCTTGTTTTCAAGATCTTACAGCGGTTGCAATCCCACCTGACGATCTAGCTCAACTGAAGACTCAGCATGAACTTGCCTTGGCCTGGTCATCATTAATTCCAAGTTTCCCTAGCTCTGAGATCCACGTACTCCCCTCGATCGAACACGCGGTAAAGAAAATCGAGAAGATGCAGCTATCTGGGCCCGTCAAAATATTGGTAGCAGGCAGCCTTCACCTGGTAGGCGGTTTGATTGAGGTGTCAGGGCTTTCCAATCAGGCACTGTAGTCTACGAGCAGCGTTTTGAGCCTTCAACAGGTGCTCATTGAGCTTAGATTATATTTATAGTATAATATGGTGCGCGCACCACATTGTATTAACGACGTCCTCGCCCTGTTGATGGTTCTGCACCATAGAAATGAATTGCCTTGCAAATGAGTGAGCAATACTCAAACCACCATGAGCTGACTGCAATACCTGCTTATCAAGAAATGAGCGAAGTCGGAGCCTTAACTTTCCGGAAACTGTTATCGAGGAGTCTTCTAGTGCTAGCTGCAAGAATACGTCAATGTCTATCGGCTGGATCGATATACCTGTCAGATCGACTCGTCCATGAGAAACAGGACATACTTACTTCATATCGCAAAACGCGAAGATGGAGATTGGCATTGCGCAATATTTTCTCTTTCATTCGTATTTCCCAAGCATCATTGAATAATTCTACTGGTTTTTTAGCCTTGGCTTTGCTTGGAGTTGTTTTCTTTCCGGGATGAGGGTCACTCGCTATGGTAGTATGCATCGAGACATATGGCGTGGCCACCGTAGGATCAGGGGTTTCCCCAAGTTCGGAAACAAAGTGAAGATAGGCATCATCATTGTCCCAAAGCTCAATGGACCTGTTGTTATTACAAAACATGATAGAATGGTTGTCATCACTGGCTGAGGTCAAAGAGGGAATGTTTACTGGAGACACGTCGAAATTTGTTGTGGTGCCTCTCGTCCTCTGAGCGACTGGGTGTAGAAGATCTCTTGTGCTGGCACCCGAAGGAATGAAACAGGATGTGATAGTTGACAATTCGGCATCACACTACATGTTATAAGCTGATGCCAAAAACACCGACTGTAGCACATACCTTTTCTGGAAAACTAGATGTCCCACTGATTATATCAGCTGTCTGTGCAGCCAGTCGTTGTGGAGGCGAAATATGTGAAGAGTTCCCAAGCAGGCCACGGTACAAGTGGGAGCTTGAACCAAGCTTTGATGGGGCGAGTTTTTGAGTGAAGGGCAATATTCCGTCATCACTGTCGTCGCTATTGGAGCGTACACGGCTGAATAAATTATGGGTTTTTTGATGATGGTGTTGGGCCAGGGCACTTTCTCCAAAAGCTTGGGTTGGTGGCAGGAAGGAACTGTCGAAATGTGACCTAGTGGCCCCCGCTGTCTGTGTAAGGAACGATGGTTCTGAGTTCTCAATGCCAACTAACGATGGGGGGACGCCGATAACCACTCGTGCTCTGCCCAAAATATGGTTGCGGGTGTGTTCAATGTTCTTGACAGTTTCTTTACATTGGACCCGTCGGCTCTTTTTCTTTGGAGCAGATTCTGCAAGAACATCCTCAAGATAAGTCTTGGAGTTTAAGTCAACGGATGCCCCCAATTTTCCCTTTCCCCTGGATTCAGGATTTGCTTTTTTGTAAGAGTCAATTTCTTGGGTTATAAGGATTCGAATGGTTTCATCAGAAAAGGTCATTTTCTTGGCACAAGATTGGATGTGAAGCATCTTTTGGGCGGCGGTTTTCCTTGTCGTCCAGTGGATACCACAACTGATACATTTTGCTAGCCTTCCAAGCTCAACATCTGAGAAATTTGCCACAAATCTATGGGTTGATTTCTTCTTAGACTGAACTTTCGGTTCGGCAGTAATACTGACACTCGATGCTTGACGAGTGAGTGTAAGGTTTTTGGCGGCTATATTGACGGATGCGGATTTACCCAGGAAAGCGAATCGGGCGAGGCTACTTGTAGGGTTTTCATCTTCACTGTCGCTCTCGGTGTCGTTAACATTGGGTATACTTTCCGGCGAGGGATTACGGGGGAGAGGCATCAATCTCGTCTTAAGGGTATAAGCCTGTGTGGTATTTGTAGGGGTAGCTCCTTTATCACCCAGTTCAGCACGTTGAAGAAGAATAGCTCTAATAGCACATACCGCCGTAGCCTCTAGCTTCATTCTGGAGAGGGATATAATCATGTTTATTTGAGTTCAGAAGCTCCGTATTTTTGTTAGGTCCACTGAGAACTTCACCTACGTTCAGGGTCAAACAGAACGCACTGGGTAATAATTTGAAGCGACTACCATGGTCGTCAACCTCTCTGAGCACGCTCAACGCAAGACTACCCGGATTTCCATCCATAATATTAATAGGTGTAGCCCGGGATTTCTTTGCGGGGCTGCGTCCCCGGAGATACCTGTCTCGTTGCCTTAACCTGAGCTCCTCTCGTTCTGGTTCTGAATCATCAATGACTTCGACTGGAAGGCGGTGGGCCATTGCGGGGGAGTATTTTGAGTGTGATCGTAGTACAGAAAGGTTCCAGGTAGTGGGGTCAATGTGTCTGGCGAGTAACGCTCTGCAGTTGAGAAGCAAAGCGGTGGCAGGAACAAAGTACATATGTTCCGAAAAGCGACGTGACTCCGTGACCATCAGCCGTAACGCGACGCGTTATTTACCTGTATTTCTGCAATGGTTTCTGAGCCTCAGTTCATCTACCTGTAATATCTCTCACAAACTCCCACCAACCAGTCATCGGCCGCTAATAACAGCTTGTATGGTGAACACCAGGTCAATGGCAACAGGCGTAATTGTAGAACATGTATCACCGGCAGAACTATACGATGTAATGTCCGCTGCATCTTCCCAAGATCCTTCGCAAGTACAGGCATCCAGTCAACGTCTCAAACAATTGCTTGATATGTTCGGGACTTTTGATGCTCTGCATGAAATCGCCTGTCAACGGACGGTCCCCTTGGTCATTCGCCAACAGGCCATCATACAATTCAAGAACGCAGCTTTGAATCATTGGCGATCACGAAAGTCAGCATTGGAAGTTGATAAATGTGGCCATTCTAACATTTTTTTCTCAGAGTACTTAATGACGAGCATCGCATCCGAATACGCAATCGATCTTTGACACTGCTTGATGAAGAAGATGAAACTGTGATCTACCTTCTTCCTTACGATTGAAACATTCCTAAAGCTAACATCCTTTTTGTTTTCCTGAAGATCGCTCACTGTAATGAGGTAATTGTAGCCAAAATTTCGCGTCAAGATTTTCCGACCAATTGGTAAATCGAAGCATTTACCAAGTTATGTTTTCGACTGACCAACCGTTATCATAGGGGAAACCTCATCAATGACCTTTTGGTGGTAATTGACTTAAATCTACAAAAACGATATGGAGCGATGAATCAGGATCCTCACGACACACTGGTGTTACGAAGAGGCTTCAAGCTTCTCAACGTGATATTAAAAGAGTTCGCCAGTATAAAGATGTTGAATGGTGTCAAAACAATGGGGAATGTACGATACCACTTCAGCATAATGTGTATGTTTCACTGAATTCACCTGACTTGCAGCTCGTTGCTTCTTTGTACCCCGTAATTTACAGGTATTACTCTCAGATGGCTGCAAGTCTGTCACCAAGCACGATTGCTCCAAGCACGATTTCTTCCATTCGAACCTATGATGTCATCCTTCTGGCACATCTTGTCTACAAGTGTCTGGTGAAGATGTCCGTTTGGTTATGGAACAGGATAGATAAAATGCCCAAAGAGGAACTGGAGAGGAATCGCGCATCGGTGAGCAATTATTTATAATCTACAAAGGTATCGAATCGACATCCTCACCCTAGATTCACGAGCTCTTTCAAAACTCAGCTGTTCAGCTCAAAGCATTGACCGAGTTACGTTCTGATACCCTTGTAGCTCTTATTCACGCCAATCCAACGTCGGATCCTCAAACTCAACGTTCGATCGAAATTTTTTCCCGACACATCCGTGTTTTTGGCAAATTTTTTCGGCGCCTGCAGCAGCTTTCGCCATCTCGATTCGTAGCTTTGCCTATGTGTAGTGATGTGATCCTTTACTACTGGTCTCAGGTTGTAAAAGCCACCAGCGGCCCACCAGGCTTAATTTCAGGTATGTGTATCCATTACGTGACAAGGTGAATGGTAAGCCACATGCTCTGTTGTAGACTCTAATCAAGTTGTATATCCTGTCCGCTACCTGGTGCAAGGGATGGTTCTTTTCAAAGAAAGCCTTGCCCAGTGGACACCCACTCGCCGTGACGGCACTCCGAACGAAAACTGTATGTCACAATCATCGTCCCAGCATTGGCCTAATCCCACCGTCAGCATTGTCCAAGGAATTCATAGAAACTGCCGTGCAATTACTGGTGACTCATTTTATGCCACTTAACCCAACGGATTTGGAAAACTGGATGGCTGATCCAGAGGAATGGGTAAATGTTGAAGACAAAGAGAACGATCTATGGGAATACGAGATTCGAGTACGTCTTGTATTCGATCCGATAAATACAAAACTTATTTTACCCCCCCTCAGCCTTGTAGCGAACGTGTATTGATGCAACTCTCCAATCAATACCCACAGTTTGTTATTCCTTTGTTGGAATCTACATTCAAGCAGATTGCCGGTAATCTCCATCATTATCAGCGTGCCGTGGCTCCCACTCATGTTCGCCTTTAGTTCAGGCACCTCCAAACGACCTTCAAAGTGTCTTACAAAGGGAGGCACTTTATTGTGCTCTCGGTCGATGTGCCACCCGCTTGAAAAATGTTATTCCCTTCAACGAATGGCTGGAGCACTCGCTTGCATCTGAAGCTCGAGAAACTAACCCAAAGTTGGTGGTCCACTCAGTTATTTTGCAACTTCCTTACGGCTCTCAACTGCTTTCAGTTATCCTATCATCAAACGACGCATTGCATGGCTGATTGGGAAATGGGTCTCCGAAGGCTGCTCTTTACCCAACCACCCTAAAACCTGGGAGGTCTTGGTGCACCTTCTTAGGGATCGCGGACCAGGAACGGACTATGTTGTACGGCTTACAGCAGTCGTAGCACTGAAGGATTGTCTCGATGTAATACCATCCATATGACGTCATCCACCCTATTAATGTTATCATATTGCAGGTTCTTGAGTTCGAACCTCAGTCCTTCGAGCCATATTTACCGACCGTTGTATCAGAACTCATTGAAATGATGGGTGAAGCCGATACCTTTGAGAGCAAACGCCGCATCGATCATTGCCTCAATGTCGTTATAGAGCAAGTCAAAGAACTCGTGCGTCACTGCATCATTTCTCTCGTGGCTGGCTGATCGAGATCATCGTAGATCGTTCCATTTATCGCTACAATTACAGAACCACTACCGAAACTTTGTGAGCCCTCTTTATTACTAAGAGTTTGTCGTACTGATTTTGGGTTAGGGACGGAGGCTGGTGAACAATGGCTGTTCAAGAGTTCCCTTCTTGTTACAATGTCGAAACTCATAGAGGTTAGTAAACTTTACATTTTAGGTCCAGATATCTCACTAGTGGACGGAGTAGTCGGTAAAGGCCCAATCCACACCTTTAGGAGGTATCGTCGTACCTCTAGTCCGTGAGAGCCTGTCACCTGGGGTAAGTTTATCGATTTAGTTCTCTGTATCCACGAACTTAAATTTCAATCACAACTAGGCTATGATTAACCTAGACGATGATGGTCTCACCCTATGGCTGACTGCTTTGCGAAACACGGTCACACTCACCAGCGTTAGTGGCGCCCCTGCACTCTTTGACCTGTTCCCCATTGCGATTGGACTTTTGTCAACGAATTTTGACCTCCTGGGTACAACTATCAACATCATCGAATCATATCTTCTCCTTGACTCCCCTGCAATACTTCAAGTACGTATTTGTTACCTTCTACGCATCTTTTAAATAATATTCCATAGGCGTGCAATGTACAGCTATTCACCGCTTTCCTGTCAGCTTTTAAAAACGAGTCTGTTGTATCGATGAATGTGAACGACATGATGCGCACTCTAAATCTTCTCATACAAACGGCTCCATCAAATCTATGGGGAGAGGCTATGCACACCTCGGGACTTTTTGCACATATTCTCATGACGCTAATCGAGGGAGAGGTATATTACAACTTTTCTCTTTTCTAAGTTATGTACCTTGTATTGACCAGATAATCAGGCGACTGCCCTTCTGCACGCTGAGCAAGTTTTGTTCCTTTCTCGGATCGCAATCACGGATCGTCAAATGTTCCTTCAACTAATCAGTGCGACCGCACCAGTTTGCAATCAAGAAGAAAGTTATCTCTACAGCGGTATGCTTGATCAGTGGTTCGGTAAAGTAAAGCTCTTTATGTTTCTGACGAGACAAAACCGTTCATTGTTCTTCTGTTCCAGTTTGATAACATGAGTGAGCCACGCCATCGCAAGCTCGCAGCCATGGGCATGGCCGCCCTTGTGTCCACAGGACGTTCTGAAATACTTGGAAGACTTCCTGTAGAGATATTTAACATGTGGATCGACGTCTTTTACGAAATCAAGGAGGCACAAACCGCCAATGCCAAGGAAAGGAGCAGGTACTGGAAACCATTTGCAGGACATGATACCCTCACTCATTCTTCTCCTGTTTGTAATAGCTCGCCAGCTCCCTCACCAGACAGTCTACGACGACATTGGGAGTTGAACGAAGCACCCACTTACTTTTATCAGAATACAGAAGGCACCCCGGAGTATGACCGGCGTAAGGCGGTTCGTCTCGAACTATCTGTGCCTGTGGCATTTGTAATTTTGATTGTTATCCAGGTATATGATCGGGATGCTGTACGAACAATGCACCTTGGCAACTTCGTTGCCACTCACATCAGACAGGCTGAAGCCGTGTGTGGAGTGGAGGTATTCAAGGCACAGTATCTATCAAAAGCCGACCCTTCCGTTCTCGAACAGATACAGGCTGAGCTTGCTCGTACCTAATAAAACTAACCATGGCAAGCTCTACATGTTTCATAGATTTATCCCACTTCCCGATCTCATCTATTATAATAGTCAAGATACTCTCACGCATCATTACTGGATACATGCACATTTAAAATACCCTAAAACACTGGTTCATGACGTAGAACTATCTGACCATCCCGATTCGCTATAGCTCCCCATTGAGGCAGACCCAGAGATGCTGCTAAATTCGTAGTCGCTGCCCGTAGCATCACTCCCCACTTCAACTGTATACCTATCGGCATTTGTTACACATATTTCACATCGCAGACAAGCCCAACCATGGTCGTCCTCTCCCCAATCTGCCACCTGCATTAACCGTTCTGCGATACAATGATAGCAATAAATATCTCCGCAGGAGGCAAGATATGGATTGTAGATAGGAAATTCAGGAGGTTCTGAGTCCGAATCCATAGACGAACCGTTAATAGATGATGCCGTTATGGCTGTGAGGGCGTTTGAAGACTCGGCAAGATTCAAATTATAGGACGCGTTTTCTGCACAAATTGCACATTGGTCTTGAGGGAGAGACCAATATTTTCCCCGTTTTTGGGAAACTTTCCCTGTTACGTTTTTCGTGCTCCTTGAAGAGGTATCCGCAGGATTTAAGAACGAGTGAAGGTTGGAGGTGGACATATAGTTGGAAATACGATTAAAACGTCGCCTTATGCTTCTTGCGCTGATCAGAGGCAAAAGGAAAAGGAGGAATTCCTGTTGGTACTTAAGAAGGTCGGTAAGAACATACAAAGAGAAGGGCTGACGGTAAAAGTATGCCAAACTATTTGCCGGTTCATAAATTCATAACTGATATCGCGCTTGACTAGCCTTCGGGATGGTATAAGGCTCATATTGAGCACACGATCAGCGATGGACCGATATCTAATCAGCCTCAACAAAGTAATACCAGATATTCACAAGACGGGAACGAACCTTCCATTCCATAAGAAGGCTATGAAGCTAGATAGTGTCAAAAGAGTGTACGACGATTCTAGGGAAGTTAAGGTATTCCACGCCTTTCGCCTGCGGTCTGAAGATGGGGCGTCCGGCCATGCAGAAGATAGAGCATGTGAGCGAATCTTTGTATGCAGATACGGTAGAATCACGGTGAGGGCTCCGTGGAGCAACAAAGTGCGGCGGGGAAGGCCAGAAGCTAGTTTCTAGTGAGACTTTATCGGGAACCATGATGTACTAGAATACAAACGAGTGAGTCTGCCTTGAGACGTTGGGACGGAGTACCGGAGGTCTTGTAGTTTGGCGCCATAACTCGCTCCAGTATTCCACAAGGAGAGTTTGTATACGGTTAACTGTATAAGCAAAGTAAGCTCTGGCTCAAGGCGAGCTTTCCATGAGGCCTTATGAACATATTCAGCATTATTATAGCGCCACTGGAAGGATATGTTACGCTGATTAAAGAGAAAGTCCTGTCGAGAGGATCTTTGAGTAGTTGAACCAGCTCCTGATCGAGGAGTTCCGAGTCGAGTTGGCCAACGCGGATAACCCTAGAATCCTGTGACGCGTCCGCAGTGAATTTATCTCGTATTGATGAAAGCACTGGCTGCGCTTTATTCCACGCATCCTCCCAAGACGGACGACCAGGCATTAAGAAAGTTCAGGTATGTAGGGGGTAGGGGGACAACGGGACTCGAGTTGATTGGCGAGTGCCACGTGACCGATAATTATCAGGAGTCATTTGGTGGGCAACTTGAATTCAAGTCCCACCAATCCCATAAAATGGCGGAATTACTCCAGCAACTTATCCTAGACACCCTCGACTCAAAATTTACTATACATGATACACGAACTATCACAATACCAGGCCAGTCGCAGCCCTCAGCCTCACACGAGGACCAGATCACAATCCTCGGCGCACTTAATTCGTTATTGAGCCGTGAAGTTCGTACCCATCTCGTTGGCTAGATTCAAAATCTCTTACACCCGCACAGATGATTGAATACGAAACACACGAAATCGCGTCTCACGCCCTTACTACCGAGGGTTCGCAGATCGTGACCGAGGGTTCTCATGAGGCCCGCGTATGGGCTGCGCTACCAGCAAAGGGTGAGGGGTCACTCACCCCGGGGCAATTAAAAAAACAAGTTGGAGATGAGACTGCGAAAGTTGGCCAGGGACGCGCGTTCAAGAACGGATGGATCGGCAAAGAAGCTGATGGGCTCGTCAAGATTGTCCTCTCCACTCCCAATTGTCGCCCAATCAATCGATCTGACCTCGAATTTCCAGGTCCCTACCATCCAAGATGTCACTCAAACAGACCTCCAAGAGATCGCGTCGACTGGTACCGTTAAAACTGGAGAGAAGACTCTGGTAGACCTACGAAAGCGAAAGCTGATTGTTCAAAGGTGAGATCACGACCTTTGATCTCGACCTGGTTAATATAATTCCCGTATCGTAGGAAGGGACAGTGGTTCACAGTTCGCAAAGGTTCAAATTTCAGCACATCAACAGCAAAACCAGAAACGGATTTGACTGTCGATATGTTGACCTCGTACGTTGAGGATCACCTTTCAGTCTTTTTTTTTTTTGGTTGAAACCTGATGACCCCAGTGGTACCTGGAAAACCTCGACCTTTAAAAAATACAACTTTGAAGCGGAGGGCGCTCCAACGAATGGTGGTGCTCTTCATCCACTTCTTAAAGTCCGTGAAGAAATAAGAAATATATTTCTAGAAATGGGGTATGTTAGTGTCTACACATCTTAGTTGAGTTCTCACCTTCCGAATAAGGTTTGCAGAAATGCCAACCTCGTCCTTCGTTGAATCTGGTTTCTGGTGTTTTGATGCACTCTTCGTGCCCCAGCAACATCCTGCAAGAGAGCTACAGGATACTTTTTATCTTTCTGGTACAATTAACATACCATCCCCTTTGTCCTAAATTAAAGTCACCTATAGATCCCAAAACGTCCCTACCACCAGAACCAAAGTACTACAAACGTGTTTCAACGGTGCATGAACATGGTGGTTTTGGTTCCACCGGGTACCGCGCGCCATGGTCGCACGAAGAATCCAGCAAACTTCTCCTGCGGACACACACTACTGCATCATCAGCTCATATGCTCTATAAACTTGCTGCAAAATGCAGGGGCGAGGATGTTGATGGGGATGCAGGAGAATTTTCCCACGGTTCCAATATAATAGACGACGCCAAGGAGGGTTCCAAGGACGACGGGTTCCGACCAGCAAAGCTGTTCAGCATTGATAGGGTTTTCAGGAATGAGACCATGGACGCCACACATTTGGCTGAGTTCCACCAAGTAGAAGGCGTCGTTGCTGATCGGAACTTGACCCTGGCTGATCTAATTGGTGCATTTCACATATTATTGTGCGGTTGGTTAATCTAATGAACGTGTGGCCAGGTTTCATGAGAGTATTCTTCAACAAGATGGGCATCGAGAAAGTGAGATTCAAACCCGCTTATAACCCTTATACAGAGGTAAGCATTGGATATATTTTCTTTCTGATTACCAACTGAGTTGGCGTAGCCATCCCTTGAAATTTTCGCTTTCCATCCCATGCTTGATCGTTGGGTGGAGGTCGGGAACAGTGGAATGTTCCGTCCCGAGATGCTGGAACCAATGGGTTTCCCTAAAGATGTGCGAGTGCATGGGTGGGGCCTTGGTTTGGAGCGTCCAACGATGATTAGGTGAAGTGGCAACCACACTAACTGACCGCTAACCGCTAATATATCGACTACTCAGGTATGGCATCAATAACATCCGGACGCTCGTGGGCCACAAAGTATCTTTAGAGGGTATTGAGAATTCACCAGCCGTCATGTTTTAGAGTAGATCCACTCAAATGATAAATGTACCATCTTCAATTGATCTTCGTACGCGGATTTGAGAGACTGACAAGCCAGGTACATACATACAGAACAAAAAATTAACCAGAGAAAAGCGCGGGTACACATCAGAAAGAAAACACCGCTGCATTCTTCCTACTTCCAAACGCGTATACAAGAGCCTGGCTCATGAACAATCCGACTGTGATGCCTATCGTAACAGCAATCATAGCGCCCCCAATGTCGATTCCGTTTCCATTGGCAGTAATACCGCCAGCTTGAGACAGCCCAGACTGTCACTCACCTCATCAGTGGCGCACCAAACAATACAAGACACCACACTTACGGGAACCAAGAATAGGACACCGGTGACCATGGAGGTAAAAGCCGTGCCACCCATTTTTCGCGAGTAAATATTGCCGAGGAGTCCCACTGTGAATGCGCCGATAGCAGATACAACGTCCGAGCGATTGAAGATGTAATGGTTAGCAATTTTATTCGATGCGTAAGATGCGCAGGATATGATGACCATAACAGGTAGCTGCTTGCTTCTGAATGGTTGTAAATTTGCAAGTGAGGAGAGGGTGGAGAACACGGGGACAATGATGTATACCGTCCAACTTGGAAATGGTTGCAGGTACCATGGGAATGATTGGGGCCGATAGCATCCAAGAACAATATCAAGCTCGCCAGCTGCCACTGCATGCGTAAAGGTCCACGTGCCGACCAACGGAATCGTGCTGTTCACAGTGTCATTGTCTGCAACCCAAGTTCCGGTGAGGGCGATGGTGGTCGAAAGTGAAGCTGCAAGATCGTCCAATTGATGTCGAGTGTGGCGATCGAGCAGAAGAAAGAAATCTGACCCGATTTGTAGACCAAATCCCTGTAAAGTGGGGGATGAGTTCCATGGATAGGAACGCAAAAAAAAAATGTACTAAGAATAGTGTGTAAATAAGTGCATAGACCATTTTGACACTTCCACAGACGATATTTTTCGAGGCAAGCTCAAGTGAGCTGCTCACTGAGTGACAACGGACGTGAGTAGGTACATACGAAGGGTATAAGGCAGCTTCCTACAGATTAGGTACCCAGGTAGGATACCAATAATACCCGCAGATGAGATTGCGGTGTAACAAAATATGTTACTCCGGATACTGCTTAGACCTCTGGCAGCAAAGGAAACTAGAATTGCAATTGTAATTCTGCCACAGACCATTGATAAGTACCTGAAAGAGACGGACGACGGAAAAGACGGACTCAAAAACATTTGCGTACAAGACACTTTTTGCAGCGATGCTAAGTTGGAGGATAGAAAGAACGAAGGCTCCTGTGCCCGCTATCCACAAGTCGACAAAGGAACCTCCAAAAGCCAAGGGGCAAATCAGGGCAGACAGACAAAAAGCTAAGAAACAACGAAAGAGAATTGAATACAAGGGCGGAGCATTGAGAAGAGCTTCCAGATCGCTAGTAGCCCGTTTCGCACTAATCTCGTCATGCACAACGGACCGATAGATTAAATGCACTTTGTGAAGAGCTCCAAGGGAAAGCCTGCCACCACATTTGACAAAGTGTGTCTCTGAGCACCCAAGTTCCTGGTCGCCAAAGGAGCAGATGATGACACTTGGCAGATGAATAAATTCAGCCTCCACTTCGAGAATACGCGCTGCTGCTACTAGTTGGGATTCTATCCTGTGCGAGGGGGCACCAAAAGTCATCAGAGCCTTAGCGAGCTTGATGAGAAACTCTTGTCTGTTGATCATCGCTGTGTGCATAGTTTAATCGGTTAAGACATTAAGAAGGAAACGAGGTGAAATACAGGTAACATTGAACTCAATTCTGATACGGGTAAGATGCTTGCGGCGAGCTCTGTAGTCCATCTGGCGAAGTACATTCTTTTCCACATCGTCAGGGTCCTCCAAGTATTTTGCTTGAATACCAGTAATTCGGGGATCATCAGGATCAAGAGGTTCTGAGCCAGTCGACATCATGGATGCCATTGAGTCTGCACGACGCATATCATGACGTGCACTTGAATAGCCATAATCGACATCGGAGTTCGCATCAGAGTAGTTCCTATTCATAGAGCCTTGCTTTTCCGGGTCAACGTTAGGGCCACCGGCGTTAATAGCATACAAGTCCAGTATATTCGAGGGCACACCACGTCTTTTGAGCGCTCGTTCGGCTTGGGGATCGATTGTTTCGTCTGGTTCATATTCACGGACAGAAGGCTGCTCTTCCGAAAAGCTGACCCCTCTGCGCATGGCAGAGCGCTTCGGGCGTGCCGGTACGGGAGTTAAATTGGAAGCCGCATTTTGAGGTGGTTTGATGTCATAAGGATGTTCATAGGATGAAAGTGAATATTTTTTGTAAGGGTCATTAGTATCACCTTCTACGCCATTGAGAGTGGCGTCGCTCTCCGCAGACCCACGGCGTGTTTCTTGCCCGTCAGGAATAGGGGGTATCAGGCTGTTGTGACGAACAGAGGAAGTATTGGAGGTCTGGTTGACGGTGTGGTTACTGTCGTAGATTGGGACATGCCACTGTGGTTCCTCGCCATGTTGAAGAGTAGGTGTGTTATGCGCCACGGAGCCAACATTTACATATGGATTGCGAGACTGGCGTGGTTCTGAGAAGTGGACTTGAGATGCCCTACGAGGAGGAGGAAATATTATAGTGGCAGGAGAGATAGGCTTCACTTCGACTTCGCTGTCGCTGCCCGTCGGCGAGGAGGTCTCTGAGACAGGAGAACGACGCGGAGATGGCATGGCTAAGTTCAAAAGTTGGCAACTAAAGCTTGGCTTCACTTCATGACGCGTTTGTTACATACAGAAGCTTCTGACAAATAAATATCTATCCTGTATACTCGGCAAACTTGACTCCAAACTGATGTTCATCCGCGCCCTCGATGTTCTTGAACCCCATCTTCTTGTAGAATCCCCTCGCCTTCTTGTTCCTTGGATCCATTCCAAGCCAGATACCATCACCGTCGATATTCTCGCCCTTTAGATAATCAATCGCTGTCGTGATCAACTTCCTGCCCCATCCCTGTCCCTGATACGCCTCCAGAACATCAATGTGCAAGTGGGCGGCTGCGAACGCAATGTTTGCGTCGGGGGCCGTATGCATCTTGGTGAAAAGATTCATGAAATACACGTCGGCAGGTCTCTTAGCCAGCGAAACAGGGTACTTTGCTGCTAGCGCCGGCCACCAGTGCTCTGTCGCGTACTTCTCATATGCACGGGTATCCTTCGACCCAAGGATGTATCCGACGACCTCATTGTCTTTCTCCTCGTCAACCATCACGAAGCCCCATGTCGTAGGAAGCTTTACATACGGAACGGCGTATACAAGCCCGATGAGATCTGGGTAGTCGTGTAGATGCTCGGCAGAGGTACCTGCGTCACCTGTGAGTAGACAGATACGTGACAGAGCAGGTTCGTCCATTTCAGTGGCTCTCCTGATGATGATAGGCATAATACTAGTCCTTGCTGCTTGTTTTGCGATGGAGTCAGTCTCTTATAAACCCGGATAAAGCTCGGACGGTACTAGTTTATTTATCTCGTGACCGGCTGGCATCTGACTCGCTCGCTGGGTGACGCAGGAACGCAACATTACAAGTGGTACAATAATTCATGAGCAGAACTTGTGCACCTGCAGTTGTTGATGGTCACCGGAAAATTGTCGGTGGCAGGTAAGTAGTCATGGATGAATCTGCGACATCAATTCTATTGCAAGTTAACAATTTGATGGCAATTTAATATCGTACAAATAAGAAATGGATACCAGAGAAACTGTGTACTTCAATAAATTTCGTCCAAATGTACCTGTACCTTCAGTCAGATTACAGGAGACCCGCGTTCCTTAGGTCCGCTTGCAACCTCCTGTCGTGCTCTAATGCCTCCTCAATCAATCTACTCCGGTTGGGGTCATTGGGATCGAGAGGGATCATAAGGTCGGTTTCAAGAGCGTGTTCCTCATCTTGCCGCGGCTCCGCTAGCCCTTCCTCGGCACGAGACGCTTCGCGCGTTGCTTCATCGTCTTCTGTGCTACGTCTTCGTCCCAGCCCGAAGCCTTGACGCAGGAGTTCTAGGCGTGAAGTTCCCCGTAGGCTAAAGTTCGACTCCATACGAGAAAGGAGGGAAAATGGGGATGTGGTTTCAGCAGGTGTATTTGAGCTGTCACGCTGCGAAGCAAGAATTCCCCTTTCCCAGCGTTTAACACGCCAAAATCCGAGCAAAGACGTTAGGAGAATGAACCACCCTGTTTAGACAATCAACATCAAAGTCATGAATGTAACGAGGTAGCTACTCACCAACTGTCATGAGGAAGAAAGAAAGCCATTCAGTGGTGGCGTCTGCAACCATTGCGCTAGCTTGTTCCTCGGTAATGGATGAGGCGCTATACGTGGTAGTGTTCGAAGCCATGCCGTGGTGGTTATAATACGATGGCCTGTCTTCGGTTGGTGTTGGGCGGGCCACCTCACCCCAGCCACCACCAGTCCAACCTTCAGCCCCATTATTAGCATTATCTAGCCGCCCCCTAAGCGCGAAACCATATTGGATAAGTGTTACCCCCAGACCCGCTCTAGATCCGAGCTTCGCGGCGTGGGTTGTGTGCAGGAGGTAGGTGAGCAGGAAGCCAATAAACTGGAAGGATATTGATACAAGCATGTTCCATAGGAACGAGAACAAGGAGCCGGTGGGTAGATTATCCACGATGATTTCACCAATGGATCCGGGGGAGAAGGGGGCGTGTATCGTTGTTTCCCAGTACGGTGGAACGGAATCTGCCTGAGCTGATGCATAGGACGGCGGAGCCTCAGCTCGGGCCTCTTCTGGCACTACATATGATTCATCGCCTGAGAAAAATCAGTTACAGAGAAGCGTCTTTTGTGTGTATCACGCACCATCTGTTATTGTCACTGGGGGGGTTGGCTTGGCTGTAACATTGGCAAATACACCATCGTTGTTGGTTCCACCGCCGATGGCGCCCACAGGGCGTTGATGGGCTAAACCAAGCCGCTGTGACAATTCGACAGGGAGGACAGCTGCAGCGGATCTCCTAAACCAATTCGGGCGCGGGGCATGCACAGAGTCGGGTGCAGATTGAGGAACGAGGCCGTTGGAGTTGCCAAAGTCATTTGGCAGTGCAATGGTCGATGGCCGGGGTGGGGAGCCAGGTGGTGGGTAATCGTAGTCCATATTCTCAAAGTCGTACGTTCCTGGTACACGGGGGTGCGTGTTTGCAGGGGGAGCACGGACGATCGAAGGAGACGTTGGGTCAGGATTCAGTGGGTGAGATTCTGAGGTGTCATGGACGTCGTCCTCCTCAAAGTAGTCAAACGCCGCCTCCATGTCATCCTGACCGTCCTGGTCTACTCTGGAATTAAGGGCCGTATAGCGAGCCGACATACAATATACAAAGAGACAAGATAGAGAGAATCAAGGAGTGAAAGAGTATTTGTAAAGTGAGGACGTGGAAGGAGGGGTTGATGTTCAAGGCGATGAACTGACATTCAGTGCAACCTCCACATTTGGCATGTTTGTCTTAGTTTGTTACGGTGGCGGTATTTCCTTTTTCTTTCACTAATCGGTTCAGGTAGTCTGTCCTTTCGATTCCAGGCTGTTCTATTTCGCGTTGCATCTGGGTGACCTGGTAACATGGGGATCTCTCCGGACTCATAGAGGCTCAGCCCAAAACCTCTACTAGAGCTAACGCAAAAACAGACCCCACAGTTATCAACGTTGATGATACAGTATCCTGTGTAGTGTATCGGACAAGGTTCAATGCGACGCATTGCCTTGCAATTCTCAATTGAGAACTGTCGCACGCCCAAATGGCACTGTAATGCAGTTACCAGGGGTGTACAACGCGTCCATGTTTAGCTTAGAACCCCATTTCCTCCCAGGTCCGTATGGTGACTTGGGTTTCGTGGACTCGTCCACCAAACACTCATCATCAGAAGGCATTTTATCTGAACGTTTGGAATCGTGTAGAACAGCGAGTAATGATTCTAGCTCTCCGAACTCTCCTTGATAGGCCTCATCAATCACCGAACGCGTACGCTGGATACAGACGCCATTTGTAGAATTCGACTAAGGAATTGATGAGGCTGAGGGTGGACTGGGTAAAGCCATTGGAGGGAGGCAGTTGAATGAGGTTCATCGCAAGTACCTATGAACGAACTGGAGTGCTGGGTATATAAGGCAGTCAGTAGGCCTCGACCAGAATAAGATCAATGAGGTCGAGATGCCTATAACTGCACTTCCGATTGGCTGCATCCCTCGCTCACCCAATCGGCGCTTGTCCGCGCATCACGTCATAGCCGCAGCCCAAACTTCTTTCCTTTACTATCTCGTAGCTGATGGTTCAAAGGAATCCATACTATGTAACCCAATAGAAAAAGTGTTCCACGTTATAAAAAGCTAAACATCAAAATAATGCAAGTTGACTCTACTCCAATTCTTTGGATTTCAGTCTTTCGTGACCCCCTGCAGTAGTTTCGCCGTCGTCCCCGCTGATCGCAGTACTTGGACGCTCCGTGTCCATTCTCAATTCGAGATACGTGGGTTTCGCGTCAGCGGTATCTTGTTCCACGCCATCTAGATCATGGCTTATGTTCCCTAAGGTGCTAAGTATGACGTCTGAGCTGAGTGTGTTCATTTCGCGAATATACCGTCCATGATACCCTGCGTTATTTTTGTAATGAAGGTTAAAGGGTGAATGCTGTCGCTGAGTGACGGGCTTGGAGGTGGGTGCCACCATCCCCGTGCATTGGTGGTGGCAGGTAGCTTCTGAGCTGCGTTCGCGAAAGTCGAGAAACTGCCATTGCCTGTAGTCAAGTCTATGCAATCAAAGGTAAAGATGAAATATACCAATCAGCAAGCGAGGATTGGGCCGAGCATCACACTTAACGGGATGTTTATAGCAGATATAACTGAGCGCGGTCTTTTTTGGCAAGTGTTAGTATACCGAGTGTAGAAGCAACTAGCACTCACTGTAGATAGAATATCCCATTTACCTATGATGTAGATGGATTGATGAAAGGGTTTGGCAGAAGGTACCACTATGTACCAAGTTTGCAATCGAGATCAAAATATAATAGAAAATACCTGAAAAATATATATCTTCCAAAAACGCCCCTCGACTGATCAATGATTCTGACCTTGACGAAGAAATATCTGCAAAAGTATACTATTTGGACCTTGGTTGCACTGTCTTGTCGCGAACGCTTTCGACAACCTTACATAGCGTTTGAGTTATGTTGACATATAGCTGATATGCTATTACGCCGGAGAGAGCAAACAGAAGGAAAAACAGGATATACAAATTTCGATTGAAGAAAGCATATGCGCGAAGTAGAAGGACAGCTGTTGTATGCGCATACGTAAATTTGTTTTTTGATAAGAGACATTGGTACTCAAGACGAACCATTGAGCACCAACTTGATTCCACATTGCAAGCGCAACCGGTATCTATTTATTGGTCAAATTATGAACATAGCGTGAGAGTGACACTAACCTTGAATATCTTCTGGCAGATGTCCAGCGAGTGCTCAGAGACAAGCTGTAGAGCAGGTAGGGTATAGTGACGATGACCCAGTATCTACCGAGAGATATCCGAGTCAGTGAACGTGGGTATGGAGACATAAAAGAACATACCGGCAGAAGAGGTAAACTACTTTGCCGGGATTGAAATGCATGGCTCAGATCTGTGAGAAGGTTAGGGAGGTTAATAATAATAATAAACCGGGGGCGTAATAGTAAATTGTAAATTACAAGATGATGTTCTCTAGGCAGGTTGATAATCCAATCCCAAATGACCACAGCATCTACGTGAAAGAGTAAAGGCGTTAAGCACGAGGACGATAGTTAGGGGAAAACTTGATACATACACATGGCTAGGAAATTCGATAATCATCGTTTAGTGAGTCATATGGAGCGGGTGAGGTGGGCAGACGGACCACAAAAGTAGACTTGGGTGACATAGATAAAGTGCTCTGCAGTAGCAGGGGAGCCACTTACGGGGGCCATTGTGTTGGTGGTTAAGGATTAAGGAGGGGTGGCCGCTCGCCAGTTTATATAAGAGTAGGGCTGCTGACAGTGAATTCGAGTAACCGCCCGTTGTTCGCCCAGCCAAAGTATCCCATAGAAGTTTAAGTATATAAACCCACAAGCCAGCATAAGGTGTGGCAACAAAATTAGAAACCAAAACAGGACCTGTATACGCCCACAAACGCTTTGTATCAAATACCATAGAGATCCCAACGGTCTCATACACCTGTTTGTATGAGCATCATCACCAAAACAAGTAGCATGGCGGCAATTATTAGACACAGGTTAATCTCAAGCCAAAAACGCCCTACTTTAACTGGGAAAGAATAATGTCATGAATACCGCTCTTGATCTCCACAGCAAGGGGGAGGCTGGAATGGCAATGCGACCCTGTGACAAGTCATCAAATACCTTGGGGCCTACAGTCAGGTAAGCTGATTTTAGCCCTCCTTCGGGTACCATGCGTGCAGTGGGATGGTGTAGTACCAGATACCTTCGACGTCTTCCCAGATCTATGCTTATTCGGATGCAAACCAGTCACTGGATCAGCCTTGGAAGACCTTGTTCTCTATTTTTCTGACAGTGGCGTCGAAGGTCTGAGCAGTGGGAGGTCTGCGATGATGAGATTTCATGGGAACTGCGGTGGCAACGGAGTAGAATGGAGAGGGGATTGTGAGATGCTATTTCGTGGCCTAAACAAGGACCAATGAGGGTCAGTTGGAAAAAGTTGATTCAACGAAGGTCTATATTTGGCCATCTTATCTTATCTTCATTATGTAATATTTGTTATCTGCTTTTGGTTCATCACCGGCCCGGAGACAGGCTTGCAAGTTTGAGCCAGCCAAGCAGTTGACGATGACTCTCTTCGCCACTATCCTCAGCCTGCTCGTCATTCCTTTTGTTGCTGCAGACGTTTCCCAGCTCAGGCTCTTCCACAGACTTCACCATCCCACGGCTGACCAGGCCCCATTCTCTGAGCGTGGACACGTCCTTATTGCCCAAAACAACTCTGTCTCCGTACACCTCGCCTCGTCTTTCGCACAAGACTTGTCATCTTTTGCTGAGGCACTAAACTCCATCCAGGACACAGATCTTCTACTATACCAGGTCGCACTAGAGCGTGAAGGAGATGCGACAGAAGCCCAATGGGATATCTCGTCCGTTAAGGCGGTACGTACCTTCTGGACTAGTCCGGTTCCTCGTCTGCTCGTGTCCTAGTTTACTTTCCTTTACAGTGCCACCTGGTACAATCTACTTCTGAATCTATACACCTCCACACCGTAGATACCCACAATCCCAAACCATACGGAATTGACTATTTCGTCTCACCCATCCCACATGACGGTGCGTGCCCACGGTCTGGGTCCAAGAAATCGGCCAAGTACGCCGCGACACCTTCCTCTTTCGACTCTTTCGTAAAAGTGCAATCTATCGTTACCCTCAAGGGCTCTAACTTGCCTCCCCTGTAAGCCTTTCGTAATTTCATTCTCATTCGTACATCTCCTAATCCAATCTATCCCTAGCCCCCAGCTGGCAACTCCTCCACCTATATCTCCTGAAGGGGAGCAGATCATCCCGGTGCCTGAACAGACCTTCCTTCAAAAGTACTGGATGTATATTGTGGGGGTACTGTTGGTCACAAGTGCGTTTTTCTATATTCCTTGTTATTCTCATCCTCATGAAACCTTCGTGACAGTGCTTGCCGGCGGAGGAGAAGAAGAGAGGCCGAGAAAATGATATTCACCCTCCTAGCATCGGTAGATGGTATGTATTTAGACAACACACACCATACTGAGGTGTAGAGTACATGGAATGTCGCTCGAGGGTCGCTGTAACTTACACAAGTTTTTCAAGACTTGGGGATAGTCCTTGGTTAATGACAAACAAGTCTGCCCATATATTCTAATCAAGGCACGATCGTCGTATTCCTCACAACTAATTTCGTGCCTGAATTCGGACCATTAGTCTGTTAATGATGTTCTTTGTATTCTACGGTTTTGCTCCATCACTCGTCATTCGTCCAGACCTTCTGCATCTTCTTTTTGAAAGGGTCAAGCGTTAACTCGAGTGCAGAGCATGGGTATCCAATTTCAAACTTCGCCAGGACAGTGGGGTGAAGGATACCAAGGCTACCAATCTCCACGTCACGATGGACATGCAAAGCAGCCTTAATCTCCTCCTTGATAGTGGACAGTGTGCTGCCGGTCTTCGTAGGAGGGGGACGATAATATATGGTTGCTGCACGGCCAGGGAAGTACACAGGATCTACGAAGAGCTCCTTGTGAGGCAGACCGACATATGAATGCAGAAAGAGACCTACCGCTGCTCTCTTTAATGTAGTAGCCAGTTTCCGCCTTATGATCCCTGTTTCCGATGAGTGGAATCTCGAGCATCTTCATCGCCCGGTTGAGCATCCCGTGAACGACTTCAAAGCCAGCGGTTTTGTTGCACCACACGGCGGCTGCGTGCCGAACATTACGTGCCTGACGTTCGCGCGTGGTGTCTTTGAAGACCACGTCTGAGGTCTCGAATATTTTCATGGGGAGGGGATGCGAACGATTTTCACGAATCGTCTTGAGAAGCCCAGGAAGGAGCGTCGTACGTACGACCTGGAACTCGAGTGTCTTTGGATTGGCAATCTTTACGGCAGTGTTCCCGTCGTCGACGTGATTCAGGAATTCAAAGTTCTCCTCGTGCGAGCACTGTTGGCATAGGTCAATATTGTGGTACATATAGTGAACCGATCATACGGCAAAGAAACATACAAGGATCAAGGGAAGGACTTCGACCCACCCGGCCAAAGCCCATTCGAGGCGTACAATGTCGCTTAATTTGCTAATGGCCAATGGCTGCGCGACGGTGCTGGTGGCAGGGATAGTATGCGGAAGGTTGTTGAATCCATATGCAATCGCTGCGTCCTCCATAATGTCGCACTCGTGGAAGATATCAGGTCGAGTGGCTGGAATGGCCACTTGTAGTTGATCAGGATTAGAGGGAGAGACCGTGCTGTGCAGGCCCATTATTTGTAAAAGCGCGGAGACCTCGGCACTGGTAAGGGATAGGCCTGTGCAAGAGTTGATATAAGAGGTGTGGGCGGTGGTGTGGCGCTCAGTGATGTCAGGAGAGATGCGAGTCTGCCCGTTAGGGAGGACAATCTTGACAGGTTCGATACTACAGTTACAGTGGTGAGATGCTGAATAGACGCAACCAAGTTAGCACCTTACGAGTAGGGAGCTTCACAGTATTCAGAGAACATAGTAGCCACAATGTTAACAACAATGTCGAGTTTCGTCTGGTCTGTTGCTGTAACATCGATGAAGATATTTTTCGTGTTCAGCGTGATTTTGCTATGCTCTGAGTTGATGATTGGAGGCATAGACAGTACTTGATCCACGGAGTCGTATATGATGGGATATACAGAAGAATCGCGGATTATGGGCAGATATCGGGATAGATGTTTGTCCGACTATGAGCGCGTCACAAATGGTAGGCTCTTACAAAAAGTATGGCGCACCTCGTATACAGTCATTAATTCTTCCGCAGTATAGGCTGTGTTCTTATTAAGTGGTACAAACTTGATATCCTTGGGAGATTTCGCTTCATATCTGAAGGGAGGCTTCAATGTATCCAGGTCATGTGTACCGATGGAGACCAGCTGTCTCCGTCGGCCAATATTTTGGTGCAGCTTGTCTTGCAGGTCGATGAAGGATGCATATGATTGTGTAGTAAATTTGACATTGCGGAGGATAGCGCAAGCGAAGAGCGGTCTAACTTTTGTCACCTTTTGATGATCACTGAGATGTATAAACAATTGAGAGGACAATGGCTAACCTCGGGATGGCAAGTCACTGTTAAAAGCTGAGATTCACCTCCCGGAGGATAAGCAAGCCTGTAGCGTGGAGCATCGGTTTTCTGGAGGAAAATGCGGAGTGCACGGGCGATCCCTTCTATGCAGACGAGGTCGTATCTAGATAGATCGTAGTACGATGTAGTTGTGTATAAAAGGGGAGTTAATCGTGATACCTATTTGCGGGAACCTCAATTTTCAATTGCTAGAGCGCGACCTGTGTTGAGTGGGTGAGGATCTCTAATACACTAAGGCTTACTGGACGTTCTGCGGGTAAGCCAGCTTTGATCGCGGCTTCTACTTCTGCAGTGGTCTGTAAATATTTTATTTGTTTATTTTCACACTTAATGGAGAGCGAACGCACGTCTTCGTCAAGCTCTAGGCCATAGTCGAAGCAAAGCTTGTCGAAGTCCTCTGTGGCTGTAAAAAATCATCGGTCCACATTCAGTTGAACATGGTATAATATCTGCGTACAGTATTCCTGTCCAAGTTTCCCCCAGAGATCGGCCTTGTCGACGGCTACAGTAGGCATTGTAGAAAAATTGGAATCAAGGCAGAGTTGAAGTTGGCTGTGAATCAGATCGTGAGTCAAATCGGGGAGTAGGACACCGGACACCCCGATTGCCTTTTTCGTCTCGACCCTTGACGATGAAATTTCTTGCTCTCCTCAGTGGTGGCAAGGACAGTTGCTTTAACCTTCTGCACTGTGACAAGAATGGCCATACACTTATAGCTGCTGCTTCCTTGGGACCTGAGCCAGGAAAAGGTACAGATCCATTTTCTTCATCCAACCAGATTATTTCAGATACATTGAGATCTACTAGAGGAACTCGACTCTTATCTTTACCAGACTGTTGGCCAAGACGCGATAGAATTTATTGCACGCGCGCTGGAAGTCCCTCTTTATCGACGGTTCATCACTGGAGATGCGGTGGAGCAGGGATCTGAATATGGAAGCAGGACCTACAAGGATATCAGTGGTGTGGAGGGAGACGAGACTGAGGATCTTTTTGCATTGTTATCCGATGTCAAGGCACGCACCATCTCCCTCAAACTTTTATCGAGCTTACCTCCACACTAGTCTCATCATCCTGACGTCCAAGGTGTATCAGTAGGCGCGATTTTGTCTAACTATCAACGCATACGAGTTGAACATGTGTGAGCCCCATTCTGTTCGCCTGGTTTCAGTCTAACGACGTAAGAAGATGCCGCCGTCTTGATTTAACACCTTTGTGCTACCTCTGGAATAGAGATCAGGGGGAACTTTTTGCTGAGATGATAGACACAGGAATGGAAGCCGTTCTCATCAAGGTTGCTGGAATTGGATTGACCACCAAACATCTCGGGAAAACACTTTCCGAGATGCACCCAACTCTTCTGAAGCTGGTAGGTTCAAAACCATCAACATTATACAAGCTATTAACGGTTATCTGTAGAACTCACTATACGGGGCTCACATTTGCGGCGAGGGTGGAGAATACGAGAGTCTGACTTTGGACTGTCCGCTCTTCAAACACCGTATTGTATTGTGTGTTCTTCCTTTTTATTCACAGGGAAAATACTCAATCCTAATACTGGAATAGGTCTGAAGTTGAAACTGTCATCCATTCCGATAACGATTTCGCGACGGTCGCATTTTTACGAATTAAAAAGGCAGTCCTCGAGGCTAAGCCACTCAGCACATCATATAACTTACGAATTCAGCCAATATTGGATGATAATTTCATGTCCCTTCGCGATGCGGTGTCTGCCCAAGACTCACTACAGCCCACAAATATCATTAGACTTGGGCAACAACTTCATGCTGACCGGCTATCTATCAAAACTACGGAAAGTCGCAGATTGGGGTCATGGATAGCTGTTGCTAACATAGAACGTGCACTGCACAACCCCGGCGTTGAGATTTCTGTAGAAGACGAGGTCATATATTGTTTTCAGCATCTCAAAGGTCAGTCGGATTGCTGTTTACCACCCACGATCATGTTCCAACCTAATAATTTAGCGCGCCTTAATGAGCATGAGCTTGATATTTCGAATTGTACCAATATCAATATTTTCCTCTCCTCCATCGATCTCTTTGCGCGTGTCAATGCAGTATATTCGAGATTTTTTGGTTCAAGTCCACCAGCTCGGGCATGTGTGGCTGTCGACCTTCCGCATCCAATACGCGTCCGCCTCGATTGTATCGCCTTTACCGAAAAAACTCCTAGTGATCGTCAAGCATTACACGTTCAAGGCCTGAGTTATTGGGCACCCGCCAACATTGGGCCTTACTCTCAGGCTATAACAGTATGCACTATCCATTTCCACCATACATCAGCCGCTTATCCTATATTTAAATAGGCGGGGGAACGGATCTTCATTTCTGGCCAGATTGGACTTATTCCTAGCCAACTTGCACTCCCATCTCCAAGTTCATTGGCCGTAGAAGCGGCACTCTCGTCACAGCACGTTTCCCGTATTACTAACGTTTTAAGAGATAATTCTGGTCTGGGGTGGGAAGGACATCAACAATTGGCTTTATATTGGTTTGCCGATGCAAATGATCTTATGCGCATTAAGCGCAGTGAAAGTGCTCACTCCGAGGTAAAATCCATTCTGTAGTCTGTGGAGTGACTCTAAGCCAAATTTAGGTTCCGACTTTGTATTCAGTTGTTAAAGCACTTCCAAAAGACGCAATGATTGAAAAACAGGTGCTAGTGCATACTGGACGCTGTGCGGTGCTAGATGAGGACGAGGATGATGATATAACTATGAAGCCTCAACCACCCATATACGAAAAATGTAGAGGATGCTTCTACATCATGTGCTCTCGTCTGACCAGCTTCTACAGTTTGTACTGAGTTTCCTGATGGTGCAGTCTTGTCATGGGAAATCTCGCGTTTCGAGGGGAGTGACGCTGCTTGTGCCATTATCTGTGTGAAAGGAGGAGGTAACACAATATGCATACTCGGCGTGGATCTCACTAATTTTCTGCAGATAGCCCATTAGTCTTAGACGGTGCTCGCGCTTTGTGCAACTCCCAACCAATCTCAACACTCTTCAGACGCAGCCTCTCTGTTAGATTGTTTTATGTTCCTACCCGTGTTGATCCATGTACGTGTGACACCCTTCAAATACCAATGACGACTCGCTTATTATCCCCTCAGATACAAGTTTCGCCGACATTATTTTTGGTGGCCAGATACCTCCAACAACGCCCATACCATGTCGCTTCATCTCAACATCTATTGCAGATGACTGGGATTATGTATTGTGTATCATTCAATCATAACAGTAAGATGTGTCCGACTTGGTACATTATGTGGTAAAATCTGCAACGCGGACCCTGGTACATGAAATAAAGGAGAAAAAACCAGAGAGGGAAACGTACAACGTAACGCCACTACGGGTTGGTTTCTTCACGCAGAAGTTGCATCTCGCCTAGTCTGCGTCGCATAGCCTTTTCAGTTGGAGTTGGCGATACTTTTCGGACAATTAGTGCCGCGATCAGTGTACAGCATCCACCAAAACGCAAAACCCAGCCAACACCTGTCTTCCCAAAATAGGTGTTTCCGTCGGACGGTGCATCTGGGGGTCCACCGTCGACAACGCGGAAAATGGCACTTGTCACCAGAGCAACCTGTCGAAAGATGGGCCTAGTTTTTCTGTGAGAAATAATATACGACGACTTACGATGAACTGGGGCATGACAATAGCGAGATTGTGTATCCCGAGTACAGTTCCTCCGGCCATCGGGGCGATGGGGCTATCTTCCGGGCCTGTTTCGTATGCATCGAACGATCGGCGGCGAAGCAGCGGTTGACGTTCATCGACAGCACGACGGGGAGTCGAGGGGCTCGAAAGGACTCGAGTATGAGATGGTCTTCTTGATGCTAAGGCTGCAGTTGGTGCAGGCTGGTGTCCCTCTTTGAGCACCTAAAATAAGGTGAACAAATGGGTCGCTCCACCTCAACAGCGTAACTTACCTCCATAATAATCGCGAATGGCACCCACATTGCCACTGCCCAGCAGATCCCCACTAAGCTGATGAAGATTGTGGCCTGTGGAAGAAAGATTAATGATGTACCTATTACAGTTGGAAAAAGATAGATATACTTGGAAGACGGTGGTTATGAAGAGGGTTGAGAAGGTCAGAAGGCTGAATAGTATTAGCGCGCCAGTCCAAATATTGCGCAACAGGAATGGCATTATAGGCAGACGAAGGGGTTTGCCTTGACGCGCAGCCTCTACTCTCCACTCCCGGACTGTGCCGTGAAGACGGCTGCTCTCAGCATCCTGATCCACATCTTCCTTATGTGCTAACAACCGACGATCACGACTTGCGAGGTGTGGAAGAAGAGTCCCCGTGGCCACACCCACTGAAACAATGGTTAGAACCCGGCGACAATACGTTCTATCACGCGACACATGCCTATGCTATACAGGAGCATAGCGAACTCTCCTGTTCTTGTCGCGTATTCGGGGTCAGGCTCTTTGCCAAGTTCATAGGCCATTACTTGGCCCATATAGGTTGTCCTAATGTAATTCTGAGTTCGTGATATCCAAACATAGGTTACTGTGACATACGAGTAGAACAGAAACGGGAACCTGTAGTTTAAATAGATAAGAGGCTGTTCAATACAGAAAGTTGCCAAGGTCCGTACCATCCCATAAAAGCAAAGAGTTGAACATAACAGACGCGACGTATTGGTTTTGGAAGAGTGATAATTGCAGAATGAATCCCAAGCAGAACATCCTTGAATTTACTGATAGTTTTGTTAGTTAAATAAAAATACGGCGATAAAATAGGCTGACTTTGCCCTCCTGTGTGTTTCATGACGCTCTTGTTCTTCGTGGAAGTAACATGTCATCCAAACAGTGATGACAAGTACAAATATGCAGATGACGCAAAACTTGCGGAATTGGTCGCCACCTAAGAGGCGTATGATGGGCAACCTGGCAAGGGGCAGGAAACCTGGATGGGCTCAGTTGTAAGTGTAATGATCATATTGTAAAACCCATCCATCGCATACCAAAGCCGAAACCGATAATGTTTCCAGCGTTGGTCATTCGTCCATGCCATGCGTTACCCGCATTCAATTGGTCGGCTGGAGCAATGTCGAGAAGGAGGTTTCTTAAGGAGGCCTGAAGGCCATTAAGGGCAAAGTCCAAGATATAGAATGATACGACCGCAAAGCCAATGGCCGTGTTCTTTGCCTACGAAGTGAGGTAAGAATTTAAGGCGCTAAAGATGTGGAACCCACTACCTGTACGTTTCGCTTTTGGTCCCAGTCACCCACACCTCCTCCTAGCAAATCGACAAGAACATACGCGATCTCTTGACAGTAGGCAAGTGTAAAGGTGGAGATAACAAGAGCGATAGTAGATAGAATGATCCAATATCTCCGCCGGTATTTCGAAGTCGAAGAGTCAGATAAAGCACCTGGATGGCATAAATCTCTCAACCTTCATGATAAGTGCAGGGTATAAGGAAGCACACCTATGACTGGCTGTGCTATGAGCCCACTGATGGGGCCCGCTAGCCATACGAGAGACGTTACATGTTCTGAAAGCCCAAGACCGAGCAGGAACGGTGTGCCGTAGCTGTAGAAGAATGGTAAGCTCTTGCCACCCCTGCATATAATGCAACTGACCCTAATTCGACAGTCCAAGCAATTTGGGCCCCAGCCATTGAAATACTCAAAGTAATGAGATCCCATGTGGTCAACCGACGCTTCCCAGGCTCAGGCTTCGCCTTGACGATACCGCCCTCGGGAGGCAGAAGTCGCTGGACCCCATCGTCGCTCGGCGTCACGGTCCTGGAACCATCCGTTCCCGGCGTTTGCCTCAACCTTGCACTTGGCCACGGTATCTGTGTTGTTGGGTCCGGGTCACTATCAGCACTGGGGGTGATCATGCTAGGTGCTGGTCAGGACGTGGCGTGAAACGAACATCCGGTCTGTATTTAAGGGCGACTCATGGTTACCTAGCCTTGCACCATAATCGGCACTCTCCGCACATTTGCCGAGTCAGCAGCCTTTCATTCCACTTGTCGTAAGCCAACCTGTCTTGGAACCTTAAGTTTTACAGCTTTCGGTCGCACCACAAGCTATGTATTTATACATACAACTAGTAATAACAATCAAAGCAGGATGAGACTACTACTACGGGTAGATAATACAGACAATGATAGTACAGGCGGGCCCACTCTACAACTACGTATAAGTTATGCACCACGAACAGAAGCCGCCGACATGCCTCGCCGGTGGCTCGCAGAGCCAGGCTGGTCAATAGGGGGTAAGGTTTTTGAGAGAATATGGAACGCTTTTCGACGGTTGGCCACGGGTGTGGTTGATTCCTCGGTAGCCCCAGGTGGTTCCGGAAACTGGGCGTATTGGCTGGGCGGACCAATATACGACTCGCCTTCTTCGTTCACACTATGGTCCGGACTAGTTAGGGATGGTGATGTCGTTGATGTTGATGACGATCGCGTAAGTAAAGGTTGATACGGCCGTGATGATGGATTTGTACCTGCTCTGTGCCGACTTTCGGGCTGGGTGTGTATGGTGTGAGTAGGGTTGAATGTAGTCTCGCCAGTAGTGCGGAGTTGGGCCGCTGATACTGAGGGACGTAGGCGTCTGGAGTTGGACGAGGGAACAGGATTCAATGCGGTTATGTCGTCGCCATTGGCGGATGGTCCAGCCGACGCGAAATGTGACCCATTTTGTGATCTGTTGTCAGTTGATGAGGTTCCTGCGCTACCACTTCGATTTCGAAGTAGATACTTTTCCCTAGCATCTGCATCCCTTTCACGCATTCGAGTTGCGATAGGGGATAACGCCGATGCAGGGTTAAGAGAGGAATTTAGCATCAAGCCAAGGTTGGCTGTGTGAGAGCTTGAGCCGGAAACTGTAAGTGTGCTGCCTGTCGCGGACAGCTGCGGAGTCAGGTGTTGATAGTACGAGTTCGATCCCGTAGAAGGTTGTGAGGGAGAGGAAGAGGCGGAAAAGGATGAATGGCTCTGACCAGGCGCCAAGCCAACACTATCCAGGTCTCCGCTGTCCGAGGCCGTGGTGGTCGATCGACTTGTTCCGGACCCGCTTCTCATTCTAGGTAATCCGGCGCGACTCCGTGAGGATATATTTGGCATGGGAATGGGTGAAGACCCGCCCCATTCATTGGCTCTTTCCGCTGCGTGAGCGGCATTTCTTCGCGATTTTTTGTTGTTTTCGAACGCCAAGCGAGCTGTATCTTGTAAGGTATCCTTCGTACTAAATCTAAATAAAGCAAGATTGACTAGAAGGTTAGAGTAGAATTTGATGCTCCTCACGAGTAAGCATAATCAGAAGCGGTGAAGCCTTCGTTATTTCGGGCTGTGAATTGACATCCGCGTTCAATCAGCAGTTGTACAACCTGCAAACGAGTTAGGATTTGTGATTGGGCATGGGAACGTATGATCTCTAACCGGTATGTGACCCCATGAGCTAGCACTACGATGGCCATTGACATATCATGTAACAAAGATGGAAGCAATAACATACTAGTGTAGTGGCGTGTTGCCTTTGTTATCAGGGAGGTCAGCATCTGCTCCGAGGTCACAGAACATCTGATGATAAATTGCGCAGTCAGCGAACAAAGATAGATTGAGATGTGTTTCAGTGAGACACACCCTCACGAGTTGCTCGTTACCCTTCAAGGAGGCAAGGTGAAGAGCGGTCTTGCCTTGAGCATTCGCCCAATCCAGTATGGTAGAATAGCGGTCATAGTACAGTCGCGCCATTCGTAATATAGCACCGGAGCAGTCTTCCGAGTCCTGGGATGCATAGGAATTGCTAGGAGACGGCTTGTGGTCCGCTAGGAGCATAAGGATCGTGTTGTTATCCGAATCCTGAAAAGGGCGGGGATTATGCGCATTCGGATGGTGGCTTGACATGCAACGTACTCTGCTCAGTTCCTCGTCGTCATGACCTGCCGTCAACAGGAACTCAAATGTTTCCTCGTGGCCCAGTACAGCCGCCCATGCCAGGGACGTATACCGACGTGGTGCAGAGTCTGGGTTGCGCATGTTGGTCCTCTGGAGGAGACGCCTCACGAGAAACAGATTGTTCTCTGACGGTGGCAACTCATTAGCACCAACGTCAAAGTCCGGATGAAAGTATTCGTACCCTTGACGGCCCTCCGCAGCCTCGCAGTGGCATCCTTCTCAGCCATTTCGCGAGAAGCGAGTGTGAGGGAGAGGAGAGGGCGGCAATCAAGAAGAGAAAGAGAAAGAGAATTGTATGGGGACGAGTTGTCAAGAGGCACAGGACTGGAGATCTTGAAAGAGATCACGTGAAATATGCGGTGCACTGAAGCGAGGCGTGCCTGGGCGGCAACTTGGACCTCGAAATTCCGAGGTTTCCTCTCCTCCACAATGCCCAAGGTCGTCTCTCGCTCGGCCGTCTCGTCGTCTACCGACGGTGAGTTGTGCATCATCTATCTTCTCATTGTGGAATCCTTAGTATGTTGCAGCGCAACCCACCGCATCTTCCGCAGCTGCCCTGCGTGTGTATTGTAGGCTATGATTCTGGATGCCATCATTCAATTATTCGCTCACGTCGACCTCCTTTTTTTCCTTTTTCAGACTGCATATGTGGCGAGTTTATCGTAAGCATAAATGAACATCTCCCACCCGCAAATTCTTGCTGAGTTCCTGACAGCTTGTCATTGACAAGAGTTTGGCTACCCTTCCGCGTCGGAAGACTGATAATTCCATTATCATGCGAACTCAGGATAACGATGCAGGGAAGGCCAGGGTTTTCAAATTAAACGCTGTCTCATCAAATGAGGCGATCCTTATTGAAAGGTGCGCGCTTTGACTGAAACGATTCTCACCAACATGAAACGTAGCTTGACTCAGGCCTGGCGGCCATGAACGGCAGTACAGCTTTCACTGTCCACGTTGCTCGTTGGCAATTGGGTACCAATCTTTACCGCCACCCGTTAAAACAGCACCGTTCTTCTACATCTTGCACGGTGCTCTAACTCAAAAGCAGGGACAAATTCCACAGGGCGCTTTGGATGGGAGCGAGGACGCAACAGAGTGACATTGGCTGTCAAATTTATAGGATGTACGAATGTAAACTACTAGACATATCCCGTTTCTCCGCGGAGAAGGTCCCTGAAAAAGCTTGGTTAGATCACGATTTGACAAGATGATCAAAAGAGCGTTGTGAAGTAGGCTCAGCTACCGTTGTAGAAAAACTCATGGGGAAAGCATTCATATGAACACGATCACTCATACAGTGTGAATAAAGTTGACATCACCGCCAAAATAAAACAGAAAATGAGGACATGGTATCGATGGTACTCACCAGGTGGTTGAACGCGACGCGAAGAGCATATGGAAAGAACGAAAAAAAGATACTAGTTTTATACCAACTGTTATTTGGCATTGATTGAGTTTAAGGGCATGGCCAAGCAGGTCAACACAAGATGTATTCGGTTCACGCACGGTAGAGTTCTCGCCAGGCTCGAGCTTACACCTTTAACGCGGCTACCAAAGCTTCATTTCTCAAGGACGCTCAGCCTGCAGTTCTCTCTCTGAAAAGTCATAATTTAGGACCGCGAGCGCCAGACTCGCGTAATAAATTCAACACCCTCCAAGTGGAGAATCGCCATCATCTTGGCTTCCTTGTGCAGAGCGTTGTCAAATTATTCAAGTCCTCGAACCCTGTCGCTCTGCCATGGAACTCCCCTCGTCCAGGGAGCTCGAGCTCGAGGCCCTGCTTCGTAAACGTGACACCCAGCTTGGAGAGCTTACCGTGAGATTCACCTTACCCTACTATTCATGGGGAACTAACTTGCCATTGAACAGGATGAGCTGACCCACCTGCGCCAGTTCTCATCGCCCCAACCTGGGCCTTCGGACAGTGATCCTGTGACACTCCCACCTAACTTAGTATCCGTGTTGTTACCCCATCTTCATGCGGCACCGACCGTCTTGGGCGCGACGTCAGGCTCGAATACCGTGAATGCAGCTCTTATTCAACGGGCCCAGATACTCCAGGAGGAAAATGACGAACTATATGACCTTTTGAAGCGGGGTGAAACTGGCAAACTGAAAGAAGAGGTGCACGGACTACGGAGAGTCGTGGCCAAATTGGAAGGTGCATTACGAGGTACGGTAATCGGCAGTTTAGAGTTACAAAAATGACCCACGTGTTCCCCCCCGCGCAGAATCCCATCAAGTCATAACATCCCTAACGTACGTGTTGCCTAATATTGTTCCAGCCGTACGCGAGCGCTTAGCACCTCATAGTACGGAACTCGACAAATCTTACGAAGCCCTGATGGCTTCTGCACGGGCAACCGCCAGTACGAACAACAGCAGCACCAAATCATACTCGAATTCTCCGAACACGGCATACCACCCTATGTCCACACCCACAGAGAGCACTGGGAACGGGTCTGCCCCACATAAGCTTCCCCCCACCGGGCCAAGGGCATACAAGAAGCCCCGGCTCTCAGACACGCATAAACAGCAGCAGCGCTCGCCCCCGCACCACCGAGAACGCACGTCCCTGCCGCCACACAAGCCCTACGGGCGCTCGCATAGCACGTCGCGCGGGACGGACACGCGGGAGTACCCCCCACGCCGGACGGTAGATGCACGCGGTGGAAAGGGGGGAAACAACCAGCCGAAGATGGAGGTGGACGAAGATCAGCGGGCAAGGCCGCCGTCAGCCGTACAGGAGCGGGAACGCGGGGGGCGTGATAGGGACCGTGATGCGCACAGGTCTCTTCGACGCAATGGTGGTGGTGGTGGACGTGGTGGACGGACACGACATTACGAACATGGACCTGGAGGCGCCAATGATTCTGCTCATGGCGGAGATCGGACGTTACGCGAAAGAATGGGACTATGAGCTTGCGTTTGGGCGTTTCGGGTGGTTTTATTTTATTGGTTCAACTCAATCTCTCGTTCTTTTCTTATCTGGACAGACCTAACTCCTCGTCGCGTTGTCTTCAAAAGTTGCTTCTTGATTTGCATGTTTGTTGTAGTATATCCGGTACGACTGTTTCCTTACTGCCGTGCCTCCTTGTAGCGATAGCTGACATTGTCGTTTGTCACAGCTGTTCTGTATTCCTATATCCTGGTCGTCGACTATTATTATTATACGCGTAAAACTTGTATCGTGCACATATTATTCCGTCCGAACCGCAGTCAACTTCGGCGCTCCCTCCCAAAGCGGGAATTTGTTATTCGGGGCATTTTCCCCGTAAGAGGACAACATGAGGAGGGAGTTGGTTCACACACGGAATTTGAGTTTTGACTCGACCTGTCGGGCTGCATGATGCTGTCAAAGAATAAAGCAAAAAACAAAAAAAAAAGTAAATGCAATCCGGGAATGGTAAATCACCGTAGACCCTGAGGACATGAGGCCCGTGAAGCAAGGTGATCGGGATTCGGTACACGAAACGCCTAGAGGGCATGGCAGGAGATTCCGACGCGCCGCGCCGTGACGACGGGAATTGACCCTGAATTGAGCGGTATCGTGATCTGAGTGAGATTATTGACAGGTGAGGCGACATCTGGTCGCGATCCACACGTTTCATGATTCTCCAAACAAATGAATTGCAATTTATTTTGCAATGTGTTGTGATACCTATCAAGGAGGGTAAATTACATATTGTACGGCGGGTCGGGTTTGATTAAGAATTATACAGTAAAAATAGGGTATGTAGCCCGCATGGGATGGTTGGTGAGTACAAGGAAAAGATATGAATGAGCGTGAGAGGGGTAGGACAACAGGATGCATGAATGTTGCAGAGATTATTGGGTCCGTTGTCATTTGGTATGTCAAGTACAACTGATGGATAATGAATGAATGAAAAGCCGTAATGGGTGGCGGGTTAAATGAACGTTTGTATTGTAGGGTGGGCGGAAGAGGGAGAGACCCTGCCAAGAAGGGTAGGCAAATGGGAAAAGCCTGTGGCCAAAATATGTCCAAAAAAAGGATTATGCTGCTGGTCTCCGTTTTGAATTTCGCAGTGAAAAGAAACGGAGGCAGGTCATGCCCATGGATTGAGTTATCTCTGCGGGACTCTGCTTTGAGAGTATGCGCTGTTTATGTGCCGTGTTTGTTGCCTCGCCGAGAGGAGGGAGAGAGTCGAGCTCAGGGAGATGAATGGGTGTGATCGCGACAGGAGTGCGTGGAGGATGTTTGATGGTGGATGGTGGGCTGAGGATGAACGCCGGGATAGGCGGCACGGGTGGCGGCGGTGAGGCCAGTGTAGGGCTTGGGGGCGGGGAGAGATAAGGGATGGCGTGGGAGAGAGTGCGGCGATGGGGCAAGACGTCACCAAAGTGCGAGCGTGAGGGTGAGGAGAGCGGCAAAGAGCGTGGGGTGGCCGGGGGAGTGACGGTCAGATTGGAGCGCGTCCGGGTGATGACCGAGTCACGGCTATGCTTGTCGCGAGGAATGTGGTCGTAAGAGCGAGCGGTGACGAGGGGTCGCTTCACACTTAGCCCAGGCGGTGCTGCAGGTGCATACGATGACGACGATGACGACGACGACTTGTTGCTGGAGAGTGTACGCTGGCGGGCACGGACATGGGGCGAGGGAAGGGGAGTGTAGAAGAGTTCAGGGGACGGCTGGCGGGGCGGTGGAGAGGGCGGGCGGGCAAAGATGGACATTTTTGGCTGGACGACGAGGGTGGCATGGCTGTAACTTATATAGCCGCGTCCAAGTTGGGATCCCGGACGCGAACAGTGCCACGTGACTTATATGACGTGCCTGTTCCTCGATTCCATCTCAGTTCAGATCCTCAGGTTCCGATATTCCCGCCTGCCTTGTAAAACAGTAAAACAGTCAACCATCTCCTCGAGTACATCCTTGCTCACTGCGACGCGCCATCCTGATCCATCCTTCAATCATGTCAGTTCTACTAATCCATCCCCTTCGTACACTTTCTCCAATAAATATCAACAGCCGCTCTGCCCCCCCCACGTGTTGTCCCTTCCAGGCAACTCTACTTCCTCCTTTCCCTCCACTGTTCGCTATCTCTTCGCTTGAGCTTCCTGGTCCTTCCTAATCCCTCTCCTCTCTGTCGCGATTCCTTCTCACTCCCTTGCCTTTATCATTTCAAGAACTCCCTGTACCCTGCTTCCTTGGCGACAGATCCTTCGTCTTGATCTGTTCCGCACCTGCCTGCCTTCCTTTTTTTTTTTTTCTTTTTTATTTGCTTTCCTGCACTCGGTCCCGTTGCTCATTCAATGCCGACCCCGTGCCAACCTTCGCGGTCTCAACTGCCTATTTTATTACTTCATTTGTTGCCTTTACCTCAATACAGCCTTACGGAACCATCTACTCCAATTATGTGTTTCACCATCACACTGACATCGATCGCCCTTCACGTCAAATAATCCATTTTTCGTATACTCCGAGTATTCGTCCTCAGTACCTCACTACATCGGTGCCATTCACCCCGTAGGCTGTAAGCACACCACTCCAGTCCAGGATCGTTCCTCACCCGATATAGCTGGTGCCATCCGACACCATATGAAAGAACCCTAACACAGCTTTTACTCGGACATAGACGCCGCAATCCCGCCCATTGCCGCTCTTAGGCCCGCCATCCCTCCTTCAGATGGTCTTAAACTAGTGCACGATAACGACGCCGCGGTGTTCGCTATCCTATTGACGGCATCCTTCCACAACTTGCCCAGACCATTCGGACCCAATACCCGGCCATTAAGAAAAACGTCAGGATGGACGGTGGCGGTGGTGGTTCACATTCGAAAACCACATACGACATCCTTCATGAGAAAGTTCTAACCGTTCAAGGGTTGTTCCAGAAGAACCATGCTCTGCTCAAACACCCACCCTTCCACTTCTTGCCTTTTGCGCTTCATCGAAGGGAAGGTATTGATAACTCGTGCCATTCGAGTCCAATTCTATGACAACTCATGTGCTGTCCCACTTCTTCTGGTCACCAGATACCACTCAGATTCTATCTTTCGTTTCGATGGGAATCACGTCTGTGGCCCATCACGATCAAGTCCAAGATGAGGCGCATCATGATGGATGACGATCCAAGATATGCACATACATATAGCTGTGGTAAGTACTCCAGTCTTGGCGTCTTGGGGATGCGAGAACAACTGTGCAAATACGGTTAGCCCAGGGTAGTAAGACGGTATACTTGGATATCTGAGCCTACTTGCTAATCATCGAACTTTGCCGCATGGAATGAAATGGCCTCGGAAATTGGCTCCATCGCTCACAATCGGACGCGTGGCCGATGACCATTACCCACCCATAGACCAGCGGCGTACACCACCTGATCATACCCGATCCGCACTACACAGTCTTCCTAGTGAGGACATCTTCTCAAACGAGTCAACAAGGGTCGTCGGGCGCAATTCGTCAAGGTGGTCCACCTTCCAGGTTCCCAAAGTCCAAGCGGCGTCATATAGACCTGCAGGTGACCGACCCATGGACGTCCTGGAAAGATCCAAAGGTCCCAGTCATGATCAACGTGTCACTGTTTCCCGCCTCGTCGCTCTCTCCCCACGGTACGGTGTGGGAATCAATGATCGCGCGTAGAGGTAGAGTCATAAATTTCCTATATTGTCATACTAAATGACGTCCGGGCTTACGACCCTGCGCCCTGACGATACTGATGGGGTTGAGGTGCCAATTTTGCGAGCTCGCGAGCGAACTGGCGAGATATCGATCATTAAACAAGTAACCGCCTCAGGTTCGGCGGGCGCGAAAGCGTCTTGGAAGAAGTTCATTGGCATACTGCATGTACGGTATGGCTGGTAACTATATACGCCCATGATCTGGCCTTGGGGAGCCAGCACGGTACAGGTCAAGGATGGCGGGGACATTGACAGATGGTGGCTCTCCAAGGTCACGACCATTGGCGTGGCAGGCAGTTACATCCCGTACAGCGAACTCGAAACCTAAAATACAAACTATGAGGCAATACACCCGGTAGATGGGTAGGGTAACGCACATACCTGACGACTGTGAACAGACCGTACCTACCTATTTAATATTTACCTTACAGGCACGAAAATGAGCAAGTAGATCCATTGTACGTGACATGTACGTTGGTATTTACATGGGGCTACCTGCGCACCAGGTAAGAGCTAGCACACCACGTTTAGACACTATTAGGCGCGGGCTACCCGACGAACCATTAAAAAGGGAAAACACTCCTCAGGGTTGATAGAACTTTCAATTTCCAGCCTTGGAGTGGGATTTGAGGGGATCTCGTACAAGGCTGTTCGATATCGGGCGCCCGAGTGGTGTCGTTTGTCATAAAAACCCAAAACACCGTACAACCTGTAGTACTAGCCATATTCGTCTTTACACCTAATAGTAATCGTCGACCAGCGAAATTTCGGATACTTATCAGAGGCGGGAACGCCCCCCCGCATTTTGAACTTTGCCGTCGCGGCCGGAATGCGAAGGACTGCGGAGGGATATGATTCCTTCCCTCGCGAAAATATGGAAGAGAAGTTAGTATACATGTTTTGGTTCGCCCCACAACCTCATTCCCTCTGACCCATGGGGAAACCGTAGTGGACGTAGTGATATATCAGGACAGTCCGCGAGGTCCGGATCCCCTTGTGGACGTAGCATGGCATAAGTAGTACCTAGGACCGATCGTCCGTAGAAAGTGCGCAGTTAGAGACTGAGTGGACTGAAATTTTCCTTGTAGAGTTTAGGGAAGGAAAACCCGAGGAAGGGGGGAGGTGATTCGCAGATAATTTTTTGGGCGTGTACGTAGACCACTGGCATTTACGTCCGATCGCGAGGTGTCGCCTATGGTATTGTTGTAAGAGAGCCTCGTCTGGTCTAGGAGGTAAATACGCTTGAGTATGCTGTAGCATGCTGTAATGAGAAGCTGGGAAGACGAAGTCAAGCCATGGCTTCCCGGTGTCACAGCACTGGCATGTCCTGGTAAGTCTAAAGAACGTGTGAGCATGTGGTGTCCTCTAGCCTCAGAATTGTTGGTTACCATGCACAGGTCGGAATTTAGGACGAGTCAGCCACGGTAAAGTAAAAGTAAGTTAAATCACGACACGGATTGCCAATAGTATGACATTCTGGAACGTTACCCGGTCCGGTCATATAAGCCCTCACCGCAGCCTACCACTACTACTAATGAATATCAATTGAAATGCTCAAGCCGAGGGCCGAATCTACCTATGATCAAAGCTTCCATGTATTTATTATTATACGGATGGTCCACGGTAGCAGCGGCGCTTTCCCAGTGGAGCAAATGACAATCCCCTCGTAGCGGTTAATGGGATCAGAAAGTCCGCCACTCCTCTCGGTCAGGTCCAGCGCCTAGGTTATACGTAGTCCGATGCTTTTCAAAAAACGTTCGTCAAAAAAAATAATAACAAACGTCTAAACAATCGATATCGAAGGTGGCGGTAGTCGTAAGTCAAAAATTAGTGACACAGCTTTCACGTCACGCAATTACAAGGTCCTCGACGTCCCTCGATACCATTAACTTCATGGGTGTCGAAGCCAAGGTGAAACATCGTTAAATTTCCATCTGCCTCCGTTCGTACACCATGATATCCCAGGGTCAGCTAAATCCGGTCATCGTGAGCCACTCTAACTTCCTGACACCGAGATTCCTCGTTGGCGGTACAAAAATATACTTGAGATCACTTAACATAATCGAAATGAAAATGTAGGCGATTATCCAGACTCACTCAACTTGCCCAAGATGCTATTTGATTGAGGGATATTATTAACAAAAGTTCATTCGTACATTCAATCCGAAGCCATGTGCAAAGCGAGAGTCAAGTCCCAGTTCGGCGTATCGCCACTTGTATCGAACATGTTGACCCCGAGCATTCCTGTACCCGCAGCAAACTTTGCCTTCATGGAAAGTGATTCAGTGTCGTCGTACGAGATGACTTGGCCGGCTGACTCGGACCGTAGGAATGGTGTACAAGAACAGTTATCCCAGTATCGTACAAAACCCCCACCTCCTTCGAATACAGCTGGATGGTGGGCGTCCGCTGGCTGAGAAAGTACAAGTGCACCTTGTTTGACAAGTTCCTTGAAAGTAATTTGGCCTTCGGGACTACCGTTCTCGCCGACCACGTAGACTGTTGGGCCGGAAGGGGGGGAGGCGGGATCCCGCGCTTGCACAAATTGATCCAAACGGGCTGGGCTACTCCTACGCTGACGCAGACTTGTGGCGCGGGATTTGGATAGATAACCGTACGAGGGCACCCCAAGAACTAGTTGACATGCAGGAAAACCAGCGGAAGTCCACTTGTTGTACGCAGCGACAGCATTGCCCTCAGGCTGTGAGGAGTTCTCACAGGCATCGTACAATGGCGCATTGGGTCCCGGATTGGGGGATGCTAATAAACTCTGTCAGTAAGTTCAACGTACAGGCAAAGTCAACGTGCTCACGACTCCAGACATCGTAATTCATCAACAGAAGCCAGTCTAACACTGAAGCAAATTGTGAAACATCTTTCAACGGTTCTCCAGAAGCGTCTGCGAACGGAACAGTTTGTGCTGCAGCAGTTATATAGGCACCCTGAGGAAGAACGGAGCGAAGGAGACGAAGGAACGAGAGGAAGTTGGCGGAATCTTTTGAATCTACTTGGTTTCCGCCAGCGCCCTCGCGCCCTGGGTACTCCCAATCGAGATCAATGCCATCCAAATCAAATTCATCGTAAACCTTTCGTATGTTGTTTGCAAATGTGATCCTGTTCTGCTCAGTGGAGACTGCCTGAGAGAAGTACCTGATGCACTTGTTAGTTGGCACTTGTTAAAAAAACTCAGCGTAACTTACTTGCTACCAGTCCAACCGCCAACGCTAAGCTTGATCTTCGTTCCAGTTCCACTATCAGCGCCTCTGGGTTTTCTTGAATTCCCGTGAGCAGATGAGATTAATCGACGGAGGAGGTCAGGACCTTCAGGTGAGTCCCAGGAGAGGTCGAAATTTTCAGTCGGCAAAGCAAATGCAAAATCAATACAATCAAAACGAGAGAAGGATATGCTTTCAGGAGGATGAGAGGGACCAGCCCAATCGGGGTAATAGGCCATAACGAGTGGTGATTTCCGGCGTTGCGAGCACGAGGAGTTTGGAGAAGCCTGATCTTGTGAAAGTGCAGTGGCGGGCCGGACGATGATTGGGCTCGAAACAACAGGGGGTCCGAGTTGCGGTGAAGCCGTCGCAGAGAATTTGACTTGAAGAGCGTTGCCCTGATCTGCTACGAATTGACCCTCAAGGTAGGAGGGAGCGGATCGAACCAGCGATGCCAGAAAAAGCGAGGGGAGAACAGATACTAGGAAAAACATGGTGGAAGTGAAGGAAAAGCGAACGAGTGTATAGGGGGCAAGGCTTCCATAAGCACAAGAAGGATTTCGTTCTGGACCAGTAAACTGTTGACAAAGTCAGCCACATTCAAATTCAAAGTGCTACGATCAATATTATTGCAGCTGGTCGATGTTAGAAAAGCGCAGTTGAGAACAGTTGAGCCCATGCGGCGCCATATGGAAAGTGATAATCCTGGCTAAACCTGGCCACAGGAAGAAGGTTGCATATTGTGCTTTCTTCTTTGAGAAGACTGAAGCGTGCGCATGAAAGTCCGTCTGAACCAGATGATCTTTTTATAGAGTCACGCGGGTCACACGGTCTCTTCTCTCTTCCTCTCCCAGAATCGACGCGTCGTGATGGCTCTCTCGGTTCTTTGATTTATGTAGCGCTCAACAGTCTCGTGGCCTCTCATGACACAAGTTTCATCGCAAGTAACAATATCCCATGATCCTTTCTCACTACAGTATCATGTTGCAACATCATGATTGGAGCATCCTTCGTATATAAACCTGGTAGCACTGCGATCATCTTTTGAGCTTCTGTGAAAAGTTTGGTGTTCCAAATGACACTAACATATCATCTGGCTGCGTTTTATCTCTTTCTAGCTTCAGTGCAAGCTATCACTTGGACTGCGACCCCCTTCAATCCACCGTCAATTCCTCTTGCTGTGCGCACGCCCTACCTTTCCTGTTGGTTGCCTCAAGGATCAGGTAGAGCTGAATACTGTGGAACGTTCGTGAATGACGCTGAACTTTTCCTTAGGTGCAGCCCTCAATGACGTGTGGCCAACATTCTGGACCGGTTCTGTAGGTCTTTTATTAACCAACTGGGCCATCTCGCTCACAACTCCCATTATTTAGATTCTTGGCTGGGCTGGTTTCGTCAAGGTTGACGGAAAGGCATATAGTTTCCTAGGAGCACCAAACGTACCGGGAACAACGTTCACGAAAGCTACACAGAAGAGTTCACAGGTACCTTGGTGTCGCCTTTCGAGTTCTTTGCGATCATCTAACTCTGGATAACCAAGTTCACAGCTACCCAGAGCATTTTTGTTCTCTCTGCTGGGCCCGTGGATGTTACTGTCACTTTCCTGAGCCCAGTCGAGGTAAGAATTCATGTTTGCCAATCTCAGGGCCTGACTTGACATTGTTTGAATACCCTCCCCAAGGCTACAGATCTCGTGAAACAGTCGACTCCATTTGCCTACATGGCAGTTTCCGCAGCTTCTACGGATGGTATAACCCACTCTGTTCAAGTTTACTCGGATATCAGTGCAGAATGGGTTTCTGGAGATAATTCGCTTCTTGTGAACTGGTCAACTGCAACTGGTGGAATTATCACGCACCAAGTACAACTACAGTCTCCGGCTGTGCTAGCCGAGGTCAATGATCATACTCAGTGTCAGTTCTCGTTGTTTGAGGATGTTGTCCAGTTACTTGACATCCCTACAGATGGATCAGCCTTCTACTCAACGCTAAATGTGCGTGGGTGCCAATGCCCAACGGTGCTATCATGATCTCCAAACTTATATCTGATTATGATTTTATAGACTGTTGGAGCCACATATCAGACTGGGGCCGATGTAACTGTTCGTGCTCAGTTCATTAACAACGGACGTCTTCCAAATACTCAGGACACGGCTTTCCGAGCAATCCAGAACAACTGGCCAGTATTTGCGTTAGCCCATGATTTGGGTTCCGTCAGCGGTGCCACTACCCCCGTTGTATTCTCTGTGGGTAATGTTCGCGATCCCGCCATAAGATACATAGTCGCGGGGGGAGGAACCCAGTCTCGCAGTCTGTACTTCTGGAGCCAGTTCTCCACCGTCTCTTCGCTGGTATGTATTTAGCGTTATAGTTGGAATATAACACTGAAGCAGCGCCCCCTTCCAGATCTCGTCCTTCCTTGGTGACTTTAGCAGTGCTCTCTCAAGAGCCAAAACTCTGGACGCCAAAGTCAACAGTGATGCCAGTAAAATATCTGCGGACTATGCTGCCATCGTCGCCCTGTCAATAAGACAAGCCATCGGAGCCACCGAGGTTACAATCTCGAAGAACAGCAACGGTTCGTGGAATACTGGAGATGTCCTTGTCTTTTTAAAAGGTACGGGCATACTCTCGTTCGCAGATCGTATATTGAAATCGTCTTTCGAAAGAGATATCTAGCGATGGCGTAAGTACCTATATGAAAAAGACGAGACTTTTCTAATTTCCACCGTATTTTGATTAGAACATGAATACGGTTGATGTCATATTCCCGGCATGGCCAGTCTTGTTATATTTGAATCCTGCTCTGGGAAAGTTCCTTCTGGAGGGACTGTTTAGGTATCAAGCCAGCGGCCTCTATCCCAACAAATGGAGCGTGCATGACCTTGGTTAGTATAACCTCCTCCTCCCTGGTTCGCTGCACTCCCTTACGTGCGACTCTCCATAGGTTCAAGCTATCCAAATGCTCTTGGACACAATGATGGGAATGATGAAGCCATGCCGGTTGAAGGTAACATGATACCCTTTCTTTCTATATTCATATACTAAGTTTCTTCCAGAGAGTGGCAACATGCTTATCATGGCTTTAAGCTATGCCCAGAAGACGGGCGACAATGCACAGCTGACTCAATATGTAATGTGTCCACGCGATCTTTTGTTGAATAAATCTTTGACGTTTGTTCGCACATAGAAAGCCCTTCTTGACCAGTGGACTCAATTCTTAATCACCGACTCCCTCATCCCAGCAAACCAACTAAGTACCGATGACTTTGCCGGTCACCTGGTTAACCAAACCAATCTCGCCATCAAAGGGATTATCGGGATCAAAGCTATGTCACAGATTGCTACAAGGTTAGGAGATACAGCCAAGAGTTCTAATTATTCGGTAAAGTATTACCACTCCTCTTTTCAAATTATTGACATCTTGCAAGTCAATCGCTGCCAACTATGTCACTCGTTGGCAAACTCTGGCAGCCTCCTCAAGCGGACAACACCTCACGCTTTCTGTATGTAATCTTTTGAAATGCTTGAGGATGACAAATTACTGAATTTTGGTCAACCTATAGTATGGAGATTCTGCAAGGTACCAAATAATTTACCACCATCTTCTTTCGCGATCTTAAAGTTCATTTTCAGCTGGGGCCTTACCTACAACCTTTATGCTGATAAGCTATTGAAATTGAATCTCTTCCCAGCCTCTGTTTATAGTATGCGTAAGTCCATCTTATGATTCCAATTTGACCTGCAGTCACGAATCACCACCACGATCTTAAGAAACTGCATGGTACAAGAGCGTTGCTCGTAAGTTGCTTTCATCTTACTTTTGAATTGAGGTCTAATGACACTGAAAGTATCCTTCGGTGTGCCGTTGGACACCCGGTATGTTATTTTATAAGTCATAGGCATGCCTCGTATTTATCATCCTCGCAGCCACACATATACCAAGACAGGTACATATAGAACAACACACAATGTTGCCAATGAACAATGATATTTACAACTCTAATGCAGATTGGGAGATTTGGACTGCAGGCATCGTTACTGATACGACAACCAGGGATCTGTTTATCAGCTCGGTGAAGAAGTACGCGTCTGATGGTCTCAGTTCTCAGCCCTTCGGAGATTGGTACGAAACGACGAACGGCGGGCCTGAAGGATTCCGAGCCCGGCCTGTGGTTGGTGGGCACTTAGGTTAGTAGGGTGGTTATACTTGCTCATGATCTGACTTTGATCTTTTCTTTCACAGCTCTTGTCAGTGATGCTGCCAATCATCCAATAAAACTAGTTTTACTGATATTTGCACAATTATAGCTGATTTTGTGAAACCCCAGCTATGGCTGTCAAAAGTGATATCCCAGGGACACCTTAGCGCAGCATTCTCATAGTTATTCATCGATACTGAAGATAATGGCATCTTTGCATTTCCTTCGTCTCACGTAAAAACCTAGAAATGAAGTAGCAATTTACGTGCGTTGAATATTACCATTATATCTGAGGTTAACAGTATGGATGGGAAATTGGCCGAAAGTACGTGGTGTAAGGTTGAGTTGAAAAAACGACAATATGGTGCTCAATCAGTCATCCAAATCGAAAACCTCATCTTCATCGTCGTTCCGCCGCGAAGATGACACCTTGTATAGAGGTTCGACACTAAAGTTATTACCACTCTTCTGAACAACCCCTAGAAATCTCTTAACCGCATTTATGAACACAAACGGCTTATCCTACATACCGCATTGAGATAGTCGTAGCTCTAGTAGAGCCGTTTCAAAATTGTCCGAGTTGCCAAGTTGCTCGAAACCGATCAACCTACAAGTTGTATGGTCAGACCAAGAGGTGTGCATAGTGAAGAAATTAATAACACCTGTCCTTTGACACTCCACCTACGAAGCAGATGACACAGGGGAGAACTTTAATATCGAGTCTTTCCACAAGCCATGGTATATCTTCGACGAAGACGCGACAAAACCGCGTGGAAAAGTACTTTTTTGCTAGTTTCTAGTCCTAGGCATCAACGAGAGGGTTAATGAACAAGCGAATGCACCCACCTCAAGGTGTTTGTCCATGATCTCGCACCGTTTGAATTTCGTATGGTAAAAGTGAACTACACATCGTGGTTCGTGCCTGGCCATTGAATAATTAGAACTAAGCACATTCCATGCATTCTGCAGTACACTTACGCACTCACTCGTACAACTTCTTTCTCGTCCTTGATATCGGTGTATTGGCCGTGTTCATTCTTTTTCAGCTCCTGCATCCGCTCCATTCTTCGAGTACAGGTTCGCCATTAGATTGACGTGGAGGAAGATGCTTGGATGGCACCTCACTCTCTTCGAAGGGCATCCAATCCTTGTTCTCGCAACGCGGAATCACCATCATTTTCGATTTCGGCCTCGAGTTCAGCAAAGAGGGCCTCGTCGTCGTCTTCATTGTCTTCCCAGTTACGCCTGTGATGATCGGGGTGGTTCGATTCAACTATTCGGGAGGCTAGGGACGCGATTTTGGAGTTGCTATATGACGCTCAGAGTTGATAAATCTATCTTGGGGAACGTTAACAACAACTTTACCTGTTCATGCCGAACGAAGGAAATGTGGAAATGCAAAAGAATTGTGTCAGAGGACAAGAAAGGAAATGCGATCAACGTAGACCTGTACACCACATAGATGAAGCTCATTAACAGATACATTGATAAGCACGGCGCCGTACGTTCTTTCATCTGTTTACCATGTTTGTTCATTTGATTCCTGATAGTATCTGACAGGGTCATGTCACATTACGGCCAGAAGACGATGAGGATATGTGGCATTTGTACAATCTAATCCAAGAAGGTGATTCAGTTCGCGCCCCTGCTATTCGGTAAGTGGTCTGTGTGTTACGCGTATAATATATTCAGACCGCTTTTCAGCCGTGTCCAAAATGTCTCCTCAACAGGGTCGACAGAATCCCATCGTGTCCGTCTGAACCTTACGCTCCAAGTCGGTCGGGTCGACTTCTCCTCGTCGGCAGCACCAGCTACAGCTAGCGCTGATTCTGTTGCAGCAGACCAGACCGGATCATCTGCACCCCCACCTACCTCTGCAGCCCTTCACATATCTGGCCGTGTCACCTCCGAGAACCCACATGTCAAATTGGGTGCATTTCACACCCTCGATGTTGAAGCAAACCGTGATGTACGGATAGAGAAAGCGGATGGCTGGGATAGCGTGGCTGTGGCTCGAGTAGAAGAAGCTATCGTGCCAGGGAAAGGTGCAGAAGTAGGCGCCGTTGTTTGTGGTGAGGGCACGGCAGCCTTCTGCCTCTTATCGGAACATATGACTTTAGTTGCGAACCGGATAAACGTCCCTATTCCGAGAAAGTCGGCGTCGTCGGGTGCATCACAACACGAGAAGGGAATGACAAAATTCTATGCGACTCTATACGAATCTTTCGTTCGACATATCCCTTACGCGAACATAGGTCTACGGGCGATCGTGATAGCAAGTCCAGGGTGGGTAAGGGACGGAGTGTTGAACTATCTCGTTGAAGAAGCGCTACGTAGGGGTGATAAACCATTACAGCGGGCACTAAAGGAAAAGGTGATCAGGGTGCATGTGAGCAGCCCACATGTGCATAGCTTGGTGGAAGTCTTGAAGAGTCCAGAGGTCTGTAGCGATTGAAGTGTTCACTGACTATGCTAACCTCTGAACTTCTTCTCTAGATTGCGTCACAACTGAAGGAGACGAAATTTGCACGGGAAGGAATTGTCCTTGACAAGTGCGCCACATACGTTTTTTATTATAAGTTGACACTCATCCCAGTTGTTCAGGTTCTTCAAAATGCTTGGAACAGATGAAATGAGGGCATGGTACGGTCCAGATCATGTATGTCTTGCAGCCGACCGCGGAGCCATCGGGACACTGCTCATCTCAGACGATCTCTTCCGGTATGAAAGTAATGTGATTATCATCAGAGAACACGTGGGATAAACTGGTATCTATAGTGCAAGCGACCCTACGACGAGAAAGAGGTATGTTGGGGTGGTAGAAGCAGTACAACAGAAGGGTGGCGAAGTGGTTATATTCTCCAGTATGCATGAATCCGGCCAGCGTGAGTTGCAACACTTCTAGACAACGGCTATTCTGTGCTGAATTGTATATGGTAGAATTGAACCAGTTGACTGGTATTGCAGCCATTCTAACATTTCCTCTGGACATCGAGGTAGTAGAAGCCGAAGAAAGAGAGGCAGCAGTGGAGGAGGAAAGGGAACAGTAGATGACATCATAGCACGTGCATATCACGATCTCGATCCCGCCAACGATCGACGCGGAGTGGCGTCTTAAACTCAGAGCTGGGCCATGTTCTCTTCCTCCTTCACCACAATGGCAAAGCACTCCAGATCTAGCAGCATTATTCCTCACAAGCGTCAGCGCATAGCCAGTGCAAGTTTTTGTCCCAGAAAAGTCGCCACTGCACAAGCTGCTGCTGCTGTCGATGCAGACCTACCTCTCAACAAGCTCGAGAATGCCATGAAGGTCGGCATCAAGAACCCAGAGAAGGGTGAATCTGTTGTGTACTGGATGAGAATGGGTGATCTACGCAGTACGCTGATAAACACATTCAGCTGGTTCTCCGCATATGTTAACTTCGTGCTATACCTAGTTTCCGACAATAGGGCTTTGTCTCTGGCTTCCGAAAAGGCAAAAATCCACAACATACCCCTCATCACCATATTTGTTATAAGCCCTCAGGACTATATCGCGCATGATAGATCTGCTCGCAGGATCGACTTCACTCTGCGCAATCTCTCCAAGCTCAAGGTGAGCCAGCAGAACGTAGCACCGTATCAGACTTACCTATGCCCCTAGAACTCCTTGGCTGATCGTGATATCCCTTTGCACACGATCACACACTCCCCTCGTCAAACACTTCCTCTTCGCATCATGTCTCTTCTTAGTGACTTTGGTTGTACAAAGCTCTATGCAAACATCGAGTATGAAGTCGATGAACTCCGCCGCGACATCAAAGTATGTGAACTTGCCAAGCCGCAGGGTGTCATAGCCACCTTTGTCCATAACAAATGCATCGTCGAGCCTGGTGTCATCCTCACCAAAAATAAGAAGAGTTACGCTGTCAGTCTCTCCTATTCTCGTTCTTCCGTCTCCCTCAATTCCTATCTAGGTCTATTCGCCCTATCAGCGTAGCTGGTTATCGGTTCTTAACAGTGACCTTTCGCATTATCTAGAAGATTGTCCGGGGCCACAGCGTAACCCAGCCTCCATACATCGGTCAAAGAAGTTCTCCGCTTTGTTTGGAACTGAAGTACCTAAACACGTTGAGGGCTTTGAACTTGAACTTGAAGATTCTCAGAAAATGCGCGACGTTTGGCCCGAAGGTGAAGATATAGCTGCAGAAGTACATCGTTATGTTGTCGTTAAAGACGAGCTTGCGCTAACTTTTCATAGATTTTACAACGTTTCTTGTCAACTAAGTCGCGTGTGTCTCAACTTGGTGCCGCCAATCCGCTAGCAGAGGGTACAGAACAGTCTACAAAATCCAACCGCATCCTGAATTACGACAAGGACCGCGACAGAGGAGACAAAGATACAACTAGTCGGCTCAGGTACGCGTATATAACTTCATACTCTCATACTCCTCATATATATATTTCTCTAGTGTCTATCTCTCAGCCGGTGTCCTGTCCGTTCGTACTTGTATAAGGGAGACGATGCGTCTCCTCAGCTCTAACAAAGTTGAGGGTGGGAGAGCAACTGGTGTCGGTCGGTGGGTTCAAGAACTTGCTTGGCGTGACTTTTACACATGTGTGCTTGTCGGCTTCCCAAGGGTATCCATGGGTCGCCCATTCTTGGAGAAGTTTTCAGCTGTTGTCTGGGAGGATCATCAGTCTCCTGAAGACAGCGCTCGTGCCACTGGAGAGTGCAAACAGCGAGATGGGAATTCTTTGCAAAGGTGGAAGGAAGGGAGAACCGGAGTACCCATTGTAGACGCAGCTATGCGGTGTATGAGGGAGATGGGATGGGTCCACAATCGAATGAGGATGATCACTGCTATGTTCCTTACAAAGGACTTGATGATCGATTGGAGAGTCGGAGAGAGGGTATGTCATCCTTTGCATCGCCGCGGAATCTGTGTACTTACTCAATACAACACATCCAGTACTTTATGGAAACTCTTATTGACGGAGATCTGGCATCCAATAATGGAGGTTGGCAATGGAGCGCGAGCACTGGAGTTGATCCTTGTCCCTATTTCAGGATCTTCAACCCGTACACACAGAGCCTTAAGGTAAGCTCAGACTCAATGGTCTCCTGTTCTTCCCTTAATATTTAATGAAGGCGGACCCCACTGGCGATTTCATCAGACATTGGGTGCCAGAGCTTCGGAAGTTGAGAGGGCCTGGTGAGTAATCAGTCTTAAAGCCTTTTTACCATCGATATTCAAACAATGCGTCAGAATTGCATAACCCACCAGTGTCGGCCGCCAATAAGCTTGGGTACCCTTTGCCAATCGTGAAACACAGTGAAGCAAGGGATCGAGCTTTGCGTCGGTTCAAGAATCCAGGAGAACAATGAATGTGTATGAGAACCATTCAGGGGTGCACTTGCCAAAGACGCAGATATTTTGTAATATTTGTAGCCCCGCGTAACAAGCTCGAGCCTTAGTAAACATGTTGGGCAAATTAGTGTAAACTCAAAATTCATTCAAGTTGCCATAGGGATGTGGCGCAATGGTGTTTGGCTGACTTTGTATTCAAGGTTGAACAAATAAATGTCAACACTTTACCATCCATTCGACATTGTCCTCCGCTCCGTCAATGGGTTCGACAAGTGCAAAGCGCGACCAATCCGCGCAATTCGTTTCCATGGTTTCTCTATGCGTTACTATGCACGCGTATTTGCCTTACTTTGCAGCCCTCAAAACTTACCTGAACTGGTAATTTTACCTAGCAACTGTCCCCCGACAAGTGGTTTCCGGATTGCATTCAATCCACCTCAAGGTATGGACCCTGAGACCCTTGATTTTCCTACTTAAGCTGGCACTTGATGTCCGATTTTCTTCATTGGTACTGCTTCAGTACTCGTCACCCCCTCAACCGTTTCAATCTCTTTACCTTTCATCCCTTTTTCTTTCTCCTCCAAGCAAGTCTTTGTATAGACTAGTCAGCGGCCAGCCTCTCGCAATGTCTTACTCGAATGTCACTTCCTTCTTCCCCACGTCGCCCGTCTCTCCCCACGCATTTAACCTCTTCATCACGGCACAGTCTCCTCGTGACACCCACGCGACCTACTCAGACCTGCGTCAGGTCCTTCGTCCTTCGAATCGCCAGCAGAACTTCACTGCACAAAGGTCTATAAGCACTGGATCAGTCAAGTCCAGCTTTAAGAGGTTTCTCAGCGCTGGGAACTAAAACCCTAAAAGCATAGAGGATGGTTCACCCCCATCCTTGATCGCATCACATGGCCTGCTAGAGCCCTCGAGCCTGCAGCGTCGCCCCGAAGCAACCCTTCGTATCGCCAGAGATGACCTAAGCTATACTGTGATGCTCATGATCACCCGCCTACCAGCGGCCAGTATATCTATCATTGCCAGCCCTGCATGGGCAATCCCGCGGCCACAGGATCGTCATTCAAGCGTTTTCGCCACGATCCACAAGGGTGAAGAGACCTTCGTAGAGGTTGGAGGTTGCTATAAAGCATCAGTGGAATTCGGACTCTCGCCTTCATAGCATCATGGACATTATTGCAGCTTCATATCAAGATTTTGATACTGGAGGTGTCTAGTAGTAGTAGAAATAGTAAGCTCTGTATAAACAGATTGACTATAAGAATACCAAAAGATGTGTTAACAACTTGTTGGTCATAAAAAACTTCGACTCGTTTGTTTGCGCATTTACAATGATCTGAATGGATTATAGATTCACACTTATATCTTTTCAGTAGCACTATACTCTTAATACATGGCGTAACTAAAATACAAGTCGCTAGGATTGTTGAAATCCGAAAACTACTCCACTGACATCGCAAAGTTCCTGCCTCCCATTGAGGCACTCAGCGGGGCCAGATAGCAGCATCTGCGCCTCAGTCGAATGTCGGCACCATGCCAACATCATTAATCGCCCAACTAACAAACGGTCAAGAACACAACGCTACTCTTAGGTAAGAGGATGTTGCTTTTAAGTTAACCAGTACGCGAGCGCTGTTGAAGCGGGGGAGTGAATGCGTTTAAGCATAGTTTTGACGTGCCCATTTGGCACCGTTGACAAGGTTGACGAGAGAAGCCTCGGTCTCCTTCCATCCACGGGTCTTCAAACCACAGTCCTGTGAAATACATGTCAGAATGATAAAACCCAGCCATAACAAGAGGTTATACTGACAGGGTTGACGAAGAGGAGAGAGTCAGGAAGAATATCAAGCATGGACTTGAGACGATCCTTGATCTCCTGCTCTCCAGGAACACGAGGAGAATGGATATCGTAAACACCGGGGCCAATCTGGTTTGAGTAGCCGTAGTGCTTGAAGGTGTTGAGAAGCTTCATGTCGCTCTTAGAAGCCTCAATGGAGATGACATCAGCGTCGAGACGCTGAATGGAGGGGAAGATATCGTCGAAGTCAGAGTAGCAGAAGTGAGAATGGGTCTGGAGCTGGTCGGTGACACCAGCAGTAGCGAGCTTGAAAGAGTCGACGGCCCACTTGAGGTAGGCATCCCAGTCAGCACGACGGAGAGGGAGCTAGCGGAAATGATGAGCGACTAACGTTGATACGAAAGTGAAACAGCTTACACCCTCACGGATAGCCGGTTCGTCGACCTGGATGGCGTTGATACCAGCTTTCTCGAGGTCGATGACTTCGTCACGGAGCGCGAGTGCGAGTTGTTTGGATTGCAGCTCACGGGAAACATCCGCACGAGGGAAGGACCAGTTGAGAATGGTAACGGGGCCTGTAAGCATACCTTTCATGGGCTTCTGGGTGAGACTCTGAGCGTAGCTGCTCCATTTGACAGTCATGGCACCGGGGCGGCTAACGTCAGAAACAATGATCGGGGGACGGACATAACTGTACAACCATTTAAGTAAAATTCGACAAAACGAACGTGCAGAGCTCACCGAGATCCATAGCTCTGCACCCAAGCGTTTTGGGTGAAGACAAATCCGTGCAACTGCTCGCCGAAGTATTGCACCATGTCGTTCCTCTCAGGTTCACCGTGGACCAAGAGATCGAGGCCGATCTTCTCCTGGAAACGAACAACGCTCTCAACCTCCTTCTTGATGAACTCTTCGTACTGCTCAGCAGTAAGTTCACCCTTGCCAAGCTTGGCACGGGCAAGACGAATCTCCTTAGTTTGCTAGAGAAAATGCGGTATGTTATACAGCAAACAAAACACGAGACCTGCGAGACCTACAGGGAAAGAACCAATCGTGGTAGTGGGGAACTTGGGGAGGTTGAGGTGCTTAGCCTGAACTTCCTTGCGGACTGCAAAAGGGCTCTTGCGCTCGAGTTGTTCAGGGGTGATGGCAGCAACACGCTTGCGAACGGAATCATCGGAGTTGGCTTCAAATGCTCGGCGCTTGGCAATGGAGACCTTATTGGCTTCAAGGGCAGTGGCAACTTTGGGGTCTTGAGAGTCCGAGAGGACGGCAGCGATGGTGGCAACCTCGCTGGCCTTCTCCAAAGCAAATGAGAACCAATCCTTCTGCTCAGCAGTGAGCTTGTTCTCGGACGCAAGGGTGACGGGTGTGTGGAGAAGAGAGGAAGATGTCGCAACGATGACGCGGTCCTGGCCGAGAGCCTCGACGGCGATCTTTGCCAACTTGATTGCGGCATCGAAATCGGTCTTCCAGATGTTACGGCCCGAAACGAGACCAAGAGAGAGGACGATACCGGTATTCTTTACGGCATCAACGACTTCCTGGAGTTGGCCAGGGGCGCGGTCAAGGTCGATGTGGAGACCTGAAACGGGTAGCTTCGCGACGAATGTGAGGTTAGAGTCGAGGCGAGAGAAATAGGTTGTGAGAAGGATTTTGGGAGCGACGGGAGCGAGTTCGGCATAGGCAGTGGCGAACTCCTTCTCAAGGTTGGCAGCACTGTCAAGGACGAGGATAGGCTCATCGACCTGGACCCATTCAGCACCAGCAGACTTCAGGTCAGTAAGGAGAGTGCGGTAGATGGGGAGAAGCTTGGGGAGAAGGGAGATAGGCTGGAAGCCTGGTTGGGCGCTCTTTGCGGCCTTACCAAGAACCAAGAAAGAGATGGGACCAAGAACGACAGGGCGGGTTGTGATACCAGCGGCCTTGGCCTCCTTGAATTCTTCGAGTGCCTTGTTGAAGTTCAACTTGAACTCAGTCTCCTCAGCGAACTCAGGGACGACAAAGTGATAATTGGAATCAAACCTGGATCGACAGGAGAATGTCAGTAAAATGGGGATATTATATTTGCCGAGATAAGAACACGTGAGAAAATGCACTGACCATTTCTTCATCTCAGAAGCAGGCACATCGACGCCATCAGCCTGGCGACCACGGCCCATAGCGAAGTACACATCAAGGGGTGAAAGGCCGAGCCCAACGTAGCGTTTGGGGATCACATTGAGGGCAGCAGAGTGGTCAAGGACGTGATCGTAAAGAGAGAATTCACCACTGGATGATGGTCAGACTCAAATGTCTAGGTAATCGATGCTAATCTGCTAATATACCTGGGCACGAGATCGACTCCATGAGCCTTGACGCCAGTCCAGCTCGTCTTCTTCACATTGGCGGCGACTTTAGTAAGCTCATCCGCAGAGATTTTGCCAGCCCAGTAAGCCTCAACGGCCTTCTTGATTTCACGGTTTGCGCCTACAAAAAAGTTTAATCCATCTGTTCCCCAAGATCTGAGAGCTATAAAAATATACTTGCCGATGCGAGGGAAACCAAGGACACTGGAGAGGACCATTTTTTGTGTACGTGTGAAGAGACGAAAAACGGAGATGGTGGTACGATATGGAAGTGGTTTGTTCTTGAGGATTGCGACTTTTACCAAAAGTGCACGTGCTCAAGTTGATCTCATCGATACTGAATCGATCAACCTTGGATCAACCTCTCCGGCCGAACGGCGGGTTTGGAATGTGGAAACTGGCGCAATGCATCGTAGTTCAGCCGGCCGCCCATGGCTTGTAGGATAAGTTGTGTATTTCGTTGGCTGAAGGTGAGGATGTGTTTTGGTTGACAGATAACGGTGAACAGCGTTACGCTTTACAACACTACTAGGACCATGACTATCGGCCGAAGAAACCAATAGGCAAGGATCAGACATCCTTCTGAAAAAGTGTAAAGGAATGGCATTTACTGATGTTCAGATACAAATGTAAAGATCGTACTATATAAGACTATATATCGATAATACTGGGGAAAAAAAGGACAATATCCATTACGATGAACCACTCCCGGCTGAGATCCCCCTAATTCTCTCGAAAGCAAGTCGGAACAACCGTTTACGATTAAAGGTTTTCTTCGGCTTAGATACCGTTGTGGGTTTCGTCTTGGCGCTACGGGGGAATGCATCCATTTGACCAAGATTCTCACCCTCGGGGAAGTCGGGAACCTCGATAGCGGGGTCGACAGCGAACGTAGTCGGGGTTATGGGCCCATCAGTGTCCGATCCAGAGTTAGTCGACGTAGATGTAGCACCCGATGAAGCTGATCCAGAGTTCGCGTTGGTATTGGGCACTGCCAGGAATGCGGAGGCAGGTATCAAGCATGGGGACTGGGGGATATCATCCGCTGGAGGGCTATCGAAAGCATAGACTTCGTCTGAGCTGACAGAGCTGTCCGTCTCTTTACTCGACTCGAATACAGTCTTGTTCTTGGTGACGGCCACTTGAGTTTCTGGCTGGCCTTCTGAACATGCTCGCGCAGCTTGACGCACAGTCGAATTGGCGTTAGATAGTTCTTCATTCGTCATGTAAAAGGTATCGAGTGACAAGATCTCATCGCGAAGCTCCTTCAGTGTGATGCGACTAAGAGGGTTGATGGTGAATATCCGTTTGAGAATCGTGTTTGCTCCTTGAGATATAGGAAGAACCTGGCGAAGAAAGTCTCGGTCGTGGAGGTACGCGGCAAAACAATCATCCTTAGCTGTCGCATAGCGCCACGGGTTACGGCCAGAGATCATGTTCGTAAGAATGACACCTAGGGACCATATATCACTATGCCGGGTAGAGTACCGACCAACCGAGAGCTCCTTTCCAATACATTCTGGGACGAAGATAATATTAGTGCTCATTCTGTGGCGAAGGGAGGGAAAAACCAACCGGGACTCATGTAGTAAGAACTGCCACAGCCAAAATCTGCTGATACGTGATCTTGCGTCGAGAGACCGAAATCAGCTAGGCGAATGTTACCGCCCTGCTCCGAGCAAAGGACGTTTTCTGGTTTAATATCCCGGTGGAAGACACTCGCTTGGTGGCAATGGTGGACAGCATCGATGAGTTGAATGAAAGACCGCTTGACGAGTTCGACATTGTTATGAAAGAGTTGTGTTTCAGTTATGGCGGCGAACAGGTCCCCTCCAGAGCATAGATCAAGCACAACGTAGAGATACTTTTCGTCATAGATGACCCGATGGAGAGTAACAATGTTCGGGTGATCGCAAACCATCTTGTGAAGGGTGATTTCCCGCTGCTGGAACTCGTCCTGGTGAGATCCCTTCTCCGGTCTGAGGAGGCATTTGACGGCATAGTACATAGGCTTGTCGAGCGGGGACAAGATATCAAGTGCGCGATAGACCTTCCCGTAAGCACCGGAGCCTAAACTTTCCAGAAGTTTGAGGCGGCCATTGTCGATCGTCAACCCGTTGAGATCAGGCATAGAATCGGTGACAGTGATACGACCCATGGCGAACGAGTGTCGATTTAAATAGGTATGTGCGACGTAAAGCAAAGAAAAACGAAGGTTGAAAAAGCAATGAAGTAAAAAAGGAGTCAAAGTTGACGGTTAGAAGAAGAAGAAGAAGTGGGTAACAGACATATTCGGTAGTTCTTTAAAGGAGGCGCAGGGGTGGCTGACAAGAGAGCGCCAACTTAAACATGATGCCACTGCCAGTCCCGATATGGTAGAAACACGTGTCTATAAATAGAAGCATGGATTGATAATTGACAGAGGCACACTCGGGTGGAATTAGGTGGAATTGGAAGATGGTAAAATATGTTTGGCAGCGGTTAAATCTGCTTTCCGAGCTGTCCCCGCCTTTTCCGTACCACTCCGGGCCAAGCGGTCCGTGTCGACATTCCGGAGTCTTAACTAGGTCTCAGATCATCGTCCTCTTTCTTCCACACACCATGTCTGATAACCCATCTTTTGTTCTCAAAGCCGTCGAGGAGGTCGTCTATGAGCAGAGACCTATTCCAGAAAGTGTGTTCACAGTGTACTTCCCTCTTTAATTATATCTTACAATTCTCCTTGCAGTATCTGGGGATCAGGTCCTCGTCGAAGTGAAGAAGACTGGTGAGCAATTTCTGATCCTCCTGCCAACAACTAATCACAATGGCATGACTATCGCAAAGGTATCTGCGGTTCCGATGTAAGATCTCCTTTTTGTAAAACTTTTGTGATCCTAGATACTGTCCACAGGTCCATTACCTTGCTCATGGTCGCATTGGCGACTTCATTGTAAACAGCCCCATGGCAAGTGTTATACAACCACAATCGCACAAACATCTGACATTGTTGTACAGGTATTGGGCCACGAATCCGCTGGAATTGTTTCTAAAGGTCAATCTTGTCCAATTTCGTAGTCATTCTCACAATTGACGTTGGGGATCAGTCGGGCCGGACGTTAAACATCTCAAAGTCGGTGACCGTGTTGCAATGGAGCCGGGAGCCACTTGCCGTACGTAGATTCGAAACCTCCATGTACTCTGCTAATCTGCCAAACCACAGGAAAGTGCGATGCGTGCAAGTCTGGGCGCTACGAAGTGCGTATCAGAGAAACCGCGTTAAACCCTTACTGATATCTTGTGGCGTAGCTTTGCCCCGACATCGTATTTGCGGCTACACCGCCATATGACGGCACCTTGGGACGCTACTATCGTTTGCCTGCTGATCTCGCCTTCCCGTTACCCAATAATGTTTCTCTCGAAGACGGTGCCATGGTATGTCACTTGTAAAAACATAAGCTCATTTTCTCAGTAATGGCCAGATCGAGCCACTCGCTGTAGGCATTCATTCTGTTTCCAACCTTGGTGGATTCCGCGCCAACCAATCGATCGTAATCTTCGGTTGCGGTCCCGTGGGACTACTCTGTATGGCTGTCGCAAAGGCCCTTGGAGCATTTCGCATTATTGCCGTTGATATCAACCCCGCTCGCCTGGAATTTGCAAAGAACTATGCTGCCACGCATACCTACCTACCTCCCAACTTTGAAGAGGGTGAGGCTAGGACAGATTATAGTCGTCGAAATGCCCAGAAAATGAAGAAGGACCTTGGCATTGAAGACCGGGGGAGTAAGTGTATTGACCTTGTCATTGATGCCAGCGGCGCCGAAGTCTCCATTCAGACTGCGCTGTACGTTGCGAAATCAGGTGGCACGGTAGTACAAGTGTGTCTTTCGTTTATCCTATGTCATATGCGAGCTGATCACTCTCTGGGTCAGGTTGGTATGGGTAACCCCAATGTAACGATTGATATTGGGCAACTAGCTACAAAAGAGCTCAACTACAAGGGTTCATTCCGCTACGGGGTATGTGCATCAGTTTTACTGTCTTGTCATATCTGACAGGATATCCTAGCCTGGTGATTATCCACTTGCCATCGCTCTGGTTGCCCAAGGGAAGATCGACCTAAAACCTCTGGTCACCCATCGGTACGATTCTCATACGTTTTGAGACCTTTTCTCATTCACGTCAACCCCACATAGGTATACTTTCGACCAGGCCCTCGTTGCATTCCAAGCCACGCGCGCAGGAAAGAGTGAAGATGGGAAAGGTGTTATCAAAGCTGTCATCTCGGGACCTGACTTCCCTGCTGACGCTGCTTGAATGCACCATGAGAATTAATATATAAATATTGTATTTGTAACGTATAATCAAATCACTGAATTGGTGTTACTGAAAGGGAGATATTAAGTTTTCTAAACGATCTAAAGTTTCCAGACCTCGTCAGAGGCATATCCCATTTCACCTAATACTCCTCCAATAGGACCTTGTGAAAAGTTTCTCCCCAGAGGCCCGGCTATTGCACTGAGCATGCTACTCGGATTATTCAACCTTTACACCAAAAAATGGGCAAAAATGGGCGTACGGATCAGGTCCACACACAAGAAAAAGTATTTTCCGTCGTGGCTTAGAGTCACTATGTTGGGTTCTATATAGTCTGCGCCACCACGATGCTTGATCGCTGAGTCCGACGGATTGTTCTATAACCGCCTTTCCAATGCGGCTCAGTGTGAGGGGAGGTAGATGAGGATGGTGAGGATGGTCATCGCGGGAATCAACAAAGAGTTTCAGTCGAAATTTATCAGGATGTTGGGCCGCAAATTTGTATAGGCTATCCATAATTCTAAGGGGGGGGAGTTCGGAAGGGTTACGAGAGGAATGGAGCAAGGTAAACCGAGTTTTACATTGTGGATGGTGGGATATAACAGAATGGAAAAGTTGATAGAATGGAGTGATGCCTGTCCCTCCAGATATCTAAACACAAAGTTAAGAATCGAGTTAGTGAAGGGTAAAACTAAGCCGCACCATGATGACCTCGTCCCAGCCCTTGTCATCCCATGGCCACGTTACGATGGGCCCACGGAAATCAATCCTATCACCTGCAGTCTTTGAGTGCAGCCACTGCCCCACTTCGCCTTGAGGGTATTTCTTCACCCAGAAAAGCATACGCCCGTCTTTGCTGACCCCTTCTAGAGGGGTGAAGGGTCGCTCCACTTGAATGTCGTCGTCTTTGATGTAGACAGACCAAATTGGAGTAAAAGGCGAACTAGAAGAGTCATTGGCTGCTTGCTTGGGGACCAACTCAGGTGGTAGCGACACCTCAAGGAGCTTTGTATCTACCCCGGCGTCCTCATTGGATAACACGGTAGATGGCGTGAAATGGGATGGGGAGAGTGGAGAAGTAGTCGAAGTCGGCGCCGATCGTGATGCATTTGGGTAGAGAAGGTAGATTGAAATGCTAGTTAGCGCACCTAGTGAAAGAACGATAGGAACTACACGAGATACAGAGCGCCTCGATGAGTATGTGCGGCGCTGGATATGAAAACGGCCTTGACAAACGGTGGTTCTTCTGGCGTGAATAAGGGCAGAATGTCGCCACACAAGATTCATTATAAGTTATATAACTTTAAGAGGGAATAAACATTCTGTCACACTGGTCACCACTCACGATTGTCACGGTCAGGTGGCGTGACATAATTGAGATCACGTCACGCTAGTTGTGCGCGGCGGTCGCCACTGGCAACCTCCAACTTTGGACGATGCCATTTCAAGCGCGGAATCCATTTTACCTACGTATATCGGAAAGGAATGTGTTACCTCTATATGTACGCCCTTTTAATCAAGACTCGTCCATGTTCACTCACATTGCGACAACAGCTATATCTTGACGAACGTCATCTCGACTGGATGAACGATCTGGTTCTACAGCATGTTCTAGCCGATCTTAGACCACAGTATGCAGGGTTTAATGGCGTTCCTAGTAAATGTGCTTATTCATCATTTTGGAGTATACTACCTAAGCTCAGGTCTGAAGCGAGCTTGGTGGCTGGATCTACTACTAAGAAAGCTACAGTGGCTACACACAGAGGAGGTGTGACTTCAACCCTCCCGTTTTTGTACAACTAATGCCTTGTGGCTTAGAAACCTACCAGTTTTGCTACTTCTTTCGAAAAACAGAGCCTCATTCAGTGGTAATCAAGGTGAGTCCAGTGCGCATTACCTACTGTTGCAAACAATCAATACACGGACTCAGACAAGGACGTTCATTGCAGTACCTCCAAAACGTGCTGCAATGCCTCCCCCACCCGTTCCTTCCTCTTCCAAACTGCAGCGAGGGAAGAGAAAGCCAAAAGCCGTTGTAGAGACCGGCATCAATGACGCTGCACGGAAGAGGCGTAAGACGAAGGGCAAGGACAGAGCTCTGGACGAACAAGACGAGCTTCTGGTCTCCAGTACCGACGACGACAGAGATGATGATTTTAATCCCGGGAACCTGCGTCGGTCCAGACAAGCTGCCAATTCTCCTGCAGGTGGATACCAAGAGTTAGACGAAGGCGAGGCAGATACGCCCGGCCCAGTACTAGATATTCCAAGCAACATGGAAGTTGACGCTAGCCATAAGTTACCTTCAAGAATGGCGATGGAGTTACAAATTGAGGAGGAGGAGAAGCCCAAACCGCTATTACAGCTCAATTATCAAGGTTTCAGTATTTATGGTCACTGTTTATGCATCGTTGTCGAGCCATGGCCTCTGATAAGATCCACGTCAAGGGCACCTTCTGTGCCTTCTGTATCAGCGCCCTCCACCAAACCGAACATTGCACCACATCTCACGACTCCGAACCCTGAAGCCAATGTCCGAGCGCAGACTCCCCTATTTCTTCCCGATGATTACCGAGAACGAAGTGAGACACCAGCTCCGTTGCGGAGTTTCACACCAGCCCAACGGACATCCTCTCTCCTTGACCCAAGCTTCCTAGATGATTCGGACGATTCAGGAGATGAAGGAGGAATGATGCTCTTCAGCCAATTACTCAACAGTACAGGTGATGTTCGGGCAGGTGCAGCGGATGATGATGAGGATATGGACACTGACATGTTCTTTGGTGATGCAGATGAAGTGAGAGAGTTATGACATTATATCTTTGATCGTTGACAAGTATCTATGATATTAGAATCGATATTATAGGATGTGTAGTTTATTAAGCCCGTCCAATTTCTTTGAGGATTTCTATTTTCCTTGGTTCTGAAACTTCTCTAAAGCCGGCATTGGCCATCTCAAACAAGCCGTGGCCTCCCGAGAGTGCGCGTAATCGATTGGAGTAATCGAGCATTTTACTTAGAGGAGCAAGAGCATATATGGAACGCTTCATGTGAAGAAACTCTGTCGAACTTGCGCCACCAGAGGGAGACAATATGGATGGTGGGATGTATACCCCATCTCTAGGGTAGCCACCGATCTCCTCTGTAACATCTGCATCAGCGGTTGTACCTGTGCCGAGATCCAAAACCTCGCCACCATGTTCTGTCAAGTCCTTTACAACCTTTCCGAGGCTGTCTTCGGTGACAGAAACCCTCAGGTGAACATAAGGCTCAAGCAACGGGCCAGTACCAGCATCGCGAATTCGCTTGTGTAAGATGTTGGCAGTTGCACCAGTGAGCATTGATGCGGAGACTGCTGGAGGTATGGAGTAGGTTTGAAGTTTAATATGAACATGGGACATGGCTAGTGAGCTGTTTGGAGAATTTGACAACGCAACAGAGATCCCTTGTGCGATGTAGGATTGAGGAGTTCCTGTGTTTACATCAGGAGATTGTAAAGGTTGCCCTTTCTCGTCCATAACAATGTTACCATCCCAAGCAGAATCTCCTTCTTCGTTATGGTCCCGTGGCCGCATTTCAAAATCGACCGAGATTTCGAGTTGTTTCCCACCAGCGTCCGTCAGCCAAATATTGGAGTTATGTGACGGTTTGCCATGACCAAGCCCTTCCCGGTAGCTGACACGGCGTCTACCAATCTCGAACTGCGCATTCCATTCGTCCCTCAGGCGTCCTTCAACAATCTCAAGATGTAGAGCACCCATCCCATGCATTAATATTTGCCCTTCCTGAATATCTACTCGAACGGAAGGGTCCGTACGAGCAAGCGCCGCCAGTGCTTCCTGGACAGGCTCTAAATCAGAATGCGATTGAGGAACGACCGAGGCGGAGATGACTGCAGCAGGAGGGGTTATTTCGAGAAGAATGGATCGAGCAGATACTGGAACGCCTGCAGATACCAAGGTGTCTCCCGTACGCGTATACTTAAGGCCAAGCACAACACCCACTGAGCCAAAGGGGAGCTCGTCTACTTCTTCAACCTCCGATGCATACAGTAGAAGTAGTTTTGATGCTCGTTCACGTAGGTTCCGAGTCGTATTGAGGAGGGCACTTTGGCGTGTCAATTTCCCTGGGGAAATCTCAGTAATTGACAATTTGGAAGTCGTTGGATATACCTGAATAAACACGGACGAACGTCATCCAACCTCGCTTTCTGTCCCAGGTGACCTTCCACGCAAGAAGTTTGACGGGGCTATTTACTGCTTGAGGATCATGTGCAATATCAACTGGGCTGGCCAGGAGTTCACCAGCGTAGTCCATAACGAGGGCTGTACCGATATTTTTCATGGCCGAACCACCGACAACAGGAAGGACTTGGTTTTTTAAAGTGGCTCGCCTAAGGTAGGATATGATCTTCCGACTATCCACCTTGAGGTATGCAGTTGAACTGGGTGGAAGGCTGAGGAGTTCATCCATCAACTCCTCTGAGAACATGGAAAGGTTGTCTAAAAGTTGCATGCGTGCTGGTATCAATTCCGGGAGAATTGGATGGGATAGAGGTATGAGATCGAAACTACTAAATTTTTCGTCGTCTCGCGGCAGAGGATGACACGATGCTGTACCTGCCTTATCCCACTTCCACACTTCCCATTTCACGAGGTCGACAAGCCCTTGAATCCCAGGTTCTGCTTTCGCATAATGCAAAGGATCGAAAGAGGCTATTGGGAGTACTAAAGCCATAGGACAAGGATGGAGTCGGTGCGACAGCAACGAAGCTAGGGATGCCCCGAAGGAAGCTCCTGGTCGATCAAGTTTGTTCAGAAACATAATCCTGGTGGCCACACCATACCTAGCGACATAGTTCAGATAATACGTTAGAAAGATGCCATAACATCTTACCTCGACGACGCACCTGTCAAGCTGCCTCCAAACACCCTTCGTTTGTGCTTCAACCCCTTCAACTGAATCAATGAGAACAACGGCACCATCTACGACTCGACTAGCGCTTTCCACTTCCATGCCAAAATCAGCATGCCCTGGTGTATCGATAAGATTGAAGGTCCAATCCTTCCAACTGACAGGAATACTGGCTGACTGTATCGTGATTCCTCGCTCTCGTTCAGCAGGTAAAAAGTCAGTGGTTGTGCTCCCCGTATCAACAGAGCCTCTGGTGGAGAGATAAGAGGAGTTTAACAGAATGGACTCCGTTAAAGTAGTCTTCCCCGAATCTACATAGATATGTTAGTTAGTAACATACTTAACCAAGAAAAAATATGGCATAACCGTACCGATATGCGCAACGAGTGCTATATTCCGAATCTTGGACGGGTCATATTTTCCAGCATGTTGTACATATCCGCGGGATATAATTTTGACAACCTTGGATGGGCAGCAACGCGTCCATCGGTTGAAGAACATGAATCAACTGAAGTCAAAATATGGGTTTCTGAAGCCTCCTAGCGCCTTTGGATCCTAACAAAGTCAAAGTGCCTCTTTTGTTAGAACTGCAACAATGCATTCCACATATTTCGTTTTTTCTTCACTATAACCTCTAGAATGGCGGACCCGTTAGACCGCTTGGAAGATCGTATGAGAATGCGCGAAGCAGCTTTGAAGCACCCTTTGCAAACTATACCACTCAGTGCCCATGCTCCAATTGGCAACATACCCAACACTCCATTAGCCACATCCACCATCGCCTTCCTTTTGGGTGGCCTCTTCTCACTGGGGTCCCTCATCTTCATTGCAGGAGGTTTTGAGAAGTATTGGTGGTCGACTGCTCAACTTGGTTTTTTCTTGGCGGCTTGGGCTGGCTTTCACTGGGGAGAGTTCGCTGTCACTGCGGGCTGGAACCTCGAGAAATGTAGCGTCGACTGTGAGTAGATAATTCTGTCCCGTTTCTCTTGCCGATTTTCTTGTGCAGCATTCCTCCTTGACAACGGTGCTATGTATCATATCGCAAATGGTACTGCGTTGACGGAGTATCTCATAACTCTCTATTTCAAACCCGCGCTCAAAACATATTCATACGTTACGTTTGCCGGTGCGATCACAACTATCACCCTTAAAAATATAATCGAATGTTCTTCAGGAATTCTCTTCGTGATTATGGGTCAACTCTTGCGATCCATTGCCATGATTCACGCTTCGACCAATTTTTCTCATTCTGTCGCATTTCGAAAGCGAGAGAATCACAGACTGGTTACCGATGGCGTTTATGCGTCAGTTCAACCCAGCGATCTGACCACTTACATTACCTGATGTAGGGATTTAGCTGGTTTCGTCACCCCTCCTATGCAGGTTTTTATTACTGGGCTTTGGGCACTCAGCTCGTGTTGCAGAACCCCTTGACATTTCTTTTGTTTGCAATCTTGCTATGGAGGTTCTTCTACTATCGCACAAGAGGTAAGGATGCGTCGATTGTAATCATATGACTGCCAGTCTAACCCGCATGTAATTAGCAGAAGAAGGTGCCTTGATCAAGTTCTTCGGCGATGAGTATGTGAGTTACCGACAAAAAGTAGGAACAAAGATACCATTTGTACCTTGACTTTCACTCTCCTTATATCTGGACATTATGTTTATATACATAATCATAGCCTGATGTTATCGATCTCATCATGTCGCTGGTTGAGGTGTCGTCATAGAGAAAAAATGTAGGGCATGGCATATGAGGCCATTATAGTAGATACTGTGACATGCTACATGCAATTACTCTGCCGCAATAGGCCCCTTATCGGAAACGTAAATTCCATCCAAGAATTTACGGATGTCCTTGTTCCTTACACGACAAATACCCTGAATCGACGCAGCTAATTACAGGGTTGAGATTTATAGTTGCATACGAATATGAGTTATGCATACCAGATTGTGACACCATGTCAATATCATTACCCTCAAGGATGACCTCGTCCTTTTGCGCCGCCGACTCCGCAATGGTGACACCATTCAACATACTGACATGTCGCACGGTCTTTGGTAGGTAATTAGAATCATGAACATTGAAAGTTCAGACGGAATATACCTTTTCGCCAAGGAAGTTACGGATCTCTACCTTGGTTCCAGATTCCTGGATGATACAATTTATAGGGAAATGGGCGTAGACAGCACGCATTTTGTAACGGAAGCCCTAAATGAACAGCACTGAACACAAAAAAGTATGGAGAGTAAGCTAAACACAAACCTGTGTCACTCCGATGACCATGTTATTGATTAGTGTCCTGATCGTGCGTAGGCAAGCAACATGCTTGCGTCCACCCTGCCAGACAGCTAGAGACACCTTCGTCGTCTTCCCCTTGAGTAGCCGGATGTCCATATTGACATGACGAACATTCTTGGTGAGGGTTCCTCTGGGCCCTTTGACGACGATGAGGCGTGCCTTGATAGAGACGTCGACGTTGTCGGGGATCTCGAGTTCTTCGGTCTTGAGGACGTCCCGCATCTGTGTATGGTCAGTCAGTAAACTTGTCGTCTTTCGTCATCCAGAGTCCTCCTTCGCCATCCATCTATTTCAGTCCACCAAATCTGTCGAAACGAGTGTCTAAGGGAAGCCAATGTCGTAGGGCTTCCGTGGGACTCCATAACAGCGAGACGGAGCAATAGAACACACCTTGAAAGATAATTTTGAGGGGTGTTGGACAGATGGGTAGACTGGACACACAATCGATTAGCCCAAGCCGGCTGACGTAACCATTGCCGAATCGAAAATGCTTCACAACTTTATCGGGGAGGAATTCTTGTAGAATTTCATGAACTTCTCACATCACAGGACAGGGAGGAAACTAAATAGTATGCGCTGCATTCCTAATGTGAGTTACACGGCCCAAGTTACCTCCTATGAAGTATTGTCCAATGCAAGTCCAATTTCCAGCCGTCCTTCGGCCCTCAGAGGGTACAAAGTGTCGGAGTTTAAAAGTTAACAGATTGTCATGCAGTGCAATGCTTGGCATCTCTTGCAGCAACCATCACCATCGTGCTACTTGACTCGTTCGTCTTCGCTGTCTGTGGCAGTCTGTGTGAGACCAATTGAAAAATTGTCGCGAACTCCACAAGCGTCTGCTCAGGTTTGACTACTAGTAGGATTTCCTCCGCCTGTCTTTGTTGAGACCCTGCCCTTTCACCGCCATACGTATAAGTAGAGAACAGGGGGATGTCTCTCTATTCCGCTCAGAACCATTACGGACAGCCTCCGTACTCCCATTATCCGCAGCCTGTTGCTCACAGTGGGTATTATCAGTATCAACAGCCTCCGCCGCCTCCTCCAGTGCCAGTCTTTCTCGATCCAGTGTCCTTTCGTCGCGAATACACTGCCCGCCTTGCGGATCTCACGATCAACTCTAGACCTATAATTCAACATCTGTCGATGCTCGCCCAAGAATATGCACGATATGCAGAGATTGTTGCCCAATGCCTAGAAGCTCATATTCGACGGGTGAGTCCTTTTGTCGCCTGTGCAAGTTACTCTTCACCAGCTTTGTACACGCTCTTTGGTGGTTTTCGATCCATCAGTCATACATGTCCGTTATATGTCATGTATTCTAGTTGTAGTTTTACATTTGAGCACAAAAGAAAAGTCAGACGGCTCGCCTAAGAGATCGCAGCTCGTCCTTGTCTCCTCTTTCTCGTTTTCCGGTCCTTCCTTTCCCGCGGATTGCTGACTCACGCTTTCCTTTTTGGGGTTGTTTGATTTCAGGTGCCACCATGGATGAAGTTGCCTGGGTTCTACCTCCTCGATGCCATATCTAAAAATGTGTATGAACCGTATGCTCGACATTTTGCAGTATTTGTTATTCCATTATTTTTGGAGACATATGGTCAGGTCGACGAAAATACTCGAAGCAAAATGCAGGAGATGCTCTTAACTTGGCGAACGGGTGCCCCTCTAGGTAAAGAGTTATTTGGCGTCCCTCCTCAACATGCTTTAGAACGTGGTGTTTGGGGCGATAGCGGTACAACTCATAACGTAAGCGACTCCTCACTTCTACTTTCATTTTCTAATATATGGCATAGTCAACGTCAGGTTTTTACAGTGGTACTGGTCATATTTCTAAAGCCCAGGTACTCAGCGAATTAGAATTTACACTTGGCCAAAAGGAACGAGCTCTGCAAACAAATCCCTTTGATGCACTATCCCAAAATCACGTCAATGTTCTTCATCAGGTATGCCTATCATCTTCCGATTCCCCGTTCCATAGTATGTCTAACGATGTCTTCCTACTAGCTACGAAAGCTGGTAGAGGCCGGAGTTTCGCAAGAAGAGCTCCAACAAATTCTTACTCAGCTACGTAGCCTTGTTCGAAGCACAGTACCTGTAGTGCCACCTCCGCTCTCCGCCCCTTCAACTCAATGGCAATCTCAGTCTGGGTATCCACCCCAAACATCGCACCCTCCCTTCTCTATTGCCACCTATCCAGTTGAATCCGTCAAACATGAGGCACTGCCACCTACTGTTCCGGCACCGACTTCAACCCCTCCTCCAACAGTCGCGCCTCCCCCAGAAATTGCAAACCTTTTATCAACCCTGCTCAAAGCTGGGGTCGTATCTGCAAATGGAACACCTCAAGGTGCAGGTGCGACTTCCAAAGAAGAGGCTGCTAAGATGCAACTTTTTGAGAACGACGGCCTTGAGCGAGAAGCTGTCAGAGCATACAGGCAGGCAATTGTATCACAACCCATCCAACTGAACAGTACAGATATCACCAGGTATGTTTCTCGTACTTGAGGTACTTTCTCTAATTAATATACAACCTAGACAACGGCCGAAAATCGTAGAGTTCTTGTACGACCAGTTGACTGCTCAATGTAAGCAATGCGGGATTCGTTTTGCTGACACTATAACCGGGAAGAAAAACTTGGAAGACCACCTCGACACACATTTTAGACAGAATCGCAAGGCCAATCAAAATATCGGCCGCGGCCACAGTCGGAGTTGGTTTGTCGGAGTCGAGGTATATCTAAGTAACATTTGGCATTGCTTTGGTTCTAATTTGATTAATATAGGATTGGGTTCACGATACGTCAAATGTTAAAGGCAAAGGTCGCGTTGACGGGCCTCAACGTTTGAACCCTAAGGCTGCGGCTGCCGCTGAAATTGCGAAACGTGATACTGAGCTTCGAGCCATGTTTGTCGTCGTGCCGTCCGGTGCTGAAGCGACAACTGTGTCATGTCCAATATGTAAGGAGACCCTTGGTTCAGAATGGTCTGAGGATATCGAGGACTGGGTCTGGAAGAATGCAGTCAAGAAAGACGATAGGGTATGTATAGTTCCTTTCCCGTCCACGAGTTCACATACTGAATGCCACCACGCTCAGGTGTATCATGCTACATGCCATGCTGAGGCTGTCGCATCAACGAGCAATCTTGCTGCCCGGTTACGGTCTGAGCTAGTTACAGGAAGAAGCCGATCTACTACTCCTGAGGTATCGACGTTGCGCTCAACACCGCCGCATTCAAATTTTAGAGACTCAAATTCAAAATCGCCATCTTTGTCGCCATCGCAAGTAGCAGGGGCAAAGCGTAAGGTTGAGTCAGGCGACTCAGCGGATCCAGATGAGGTGGACACCACCCCACCTTTGAAGAAAGTGGCGTTATCGCCATTGTCTGCTACAACATCATGACCGTATAACGTTTATCTTTCACACTTGGCATTAGTATGGCATACAAAGGACTCCTGGAAGCTCTTCAGCACATCACTTATTCTTAATTTTCCAACAACAAACCGCATCTGTAATTCTTCGCAATCATCTAGATATAAGCAATACATCCATTTTTGAATAACTATGTACTTCGTTGAACAAAGAATGATGGTGAAATTTTCATTGCCCGTACTAACTTGTCAATAGACCAATACCTGGAGTCTCCGTCGTCCCTAATGTCGACATCGGCTACCTTCGCAGGCTTACCTCACAACTTACCTTCTACGTCGGCCAGTTCCTTCAACGCGTTCCCCACCAGTGAGTCTACGATCTGAGATGTTTGGCGTCGTAGACTGATCAATCAACGGTATCATTAGATCCAAATCCCCAAGATGCTCATCTCCATGCCACCCTTGAAAGGATTGACCAGCTCGTCAACGAGGATATTGAGATGCAAGTGAGTATGTCTATCTTACAAGAGGGTGTGGATACACCAAATGCCATGGACTTACGATTCCTCTATCTCCAGGCTCCGCTTTCAGAGAGCTCAACCTATCTAGTCCTTGATACGAATATCCTCATCCACCATTTTGATGTAATCACGCAATTCGTGGACGATGCTGAAAGGCAGTTGTTACCAGTTGTTGTTGTGATTCCAGGAGCTGTGATCTATGAACTTGATGGGTATGTGCACTCTTCCCGTCTCCTTTGACTGATTAACCCTCAATGATTGTATAATTTAGGCAAAAGAACCGCGACGGGTTAGCATGGTTTGCGCGACGCGCCTCGACGTGGTTATTGGAAAAGGTTAAAGAGCGGAAGATGATTAGAGGCCAAGCCAACGAAGAAACTTGCAGAGTGTCAGGAAACTGGAAGATCAGAGTCAAGGGAGAGGTACGCCCCCTGCTGTGCACCATCTAAACGACATTTACCAATTTAAGGCAGGATTTCGGATCTGAAAGGATGAACGATGACCTTATTCTGGACTGTTGCCTATACTTCCGACAGGGCCGGCGGACATTTCTTTGCAGTGCAGACAAGAACTTGTGTTTTGATGTTGAGAGTGCCAAGACAGGCGGGCCATGTTTATTTTCAGCATCAAATACCCAACCTTACCCATGAAACGATCATTCTTCAGGAATACCCACCGTTTCTCCCACAAGAACTTGGAGCAGCCGCGAGATTGCTCGAGGTATCTTTGGACAATATGGAATTGACCTCAATTATTTCTCAGCATACCGAAATAGTTACAAGGACCCCGGGAGCAACCCAACGCCCGTGCCTCCACCACCCACGGTAAACAGCGACGACATGATGATAGTGGACGATGATACGTTTGTGCCCGACGTACTTCAACCGAGCCATGCGCTCGACCTGCTCCACCTTCAAGTCATCGACCACTTCACGAGATTGTTCGTCGAGTTGGTTGCACGAGTGGGTGGTGCCGAGCTTCAGAATCGGGGATACGACGATGGCACTGCGGTATCCCGATATGCGCCACAGTGGCAGAGGAACGGACAACACTTTACAGAATGGAATGCTGCTGATCTGCTAGAGTACCTCAATGCGAAGAAGAGGGTGGCCACAACAAGCCCCCAAGTGGATGTATTCCTCAGCAGACCATACTTGAACCGAGGTGCGCGACGCGGCCAAGACTGGTCGCATCGAGACTGGAATGTTGCACTTGAGGGACTGAAGAGTATTGGGGAGGTGTGGGATGAGGTATCTATAAGTGAATCACTGCGAGTACTGGACGGTCATGTGGAGGGTGTATTTGCGACGAAAATGCGGCCCACTGGAATTTGATGTAATGTTTTGAGTGATTGTCAAGATGAACAAAGTGGATGTAGATGCCGGCCGGCAGGGAATTCGAACTGCGGAAAGTCAGTTACGTAATTGCCGCAAACGGCATAATCGGAAAAGGCAGACGGGAGTTTCAATTTTCCAACTCTCCATCTCTCTCCTCATGAACCGCCGTCGCATTTTCTACATTGCCCTCTCCATCCTCGCTCTTTTCCTCGTCGGTACCGTTGTCGTTCTCTCGTCAGTGACCTACTATCTTGCCATCGACCCCAACGCCTATCTTTCTGAGCTTCAAGTTCCTATCCTTGGTAATGAAACCCGTTGGAACGCAACGGAAAATGGTGAGGTGGAACGTATACCCCGCATTCTTCACCAGACATGGAAGACAAATGACTTGCCGCTTCGCTGGAAAGGCATTTCTGAGGCCTGTAGGAAAATGATGCCAGACTAGTGCGTACAGTTCGTCTCTGTTCCACTTGTTCTCATTCTTGTCTTTCAGCGAGTACATGCTCTGGACCGATGCGAGCTCTCGGGAATTCATCGCCGAACATTACCCATGGTTTCTTGAGAACTTCGACGGCTATACCTATCCTATCCAGCGTGCCGATGCAATTCGTTATTTTGTCCTCCACCATTACGGCGGTGTTTACATGGACCTTGATATCGGCTGTCTCCGCCCCATGGACCCACTTCTCATATATCCTGTTATCCTTCCAAAGACCATCCCCGTTGGGGTCTCCAACGACCTAATGTTTGCTGAGCAGGGCCATCCTCTATTGGAACAGACAATTCACAACCTCGTAACCTTCGACCACTCATGGATTCTTAATTATCCTACCGTAATGTTCTCAACAGGGCCTATGTTCCTTTCTGCCCAGTATGGCCTATACACTTCATCACATCCCACAACTGCTGTGCAAGACGTCCGTATATTACCAAAATCTCTATACGGGAAAAACGCTAAAGAAGGCGAGGCACCACACTCATTCTTTTCCCACTTCTATGGAAGCAGCTGGCACGCAGACGATGCCGCGTTCATTGGCTTCTTAGGGACGTGGGGCAAGGGTTTGATGTGGGTCGGATTAATTGTGCTCATTGTGGGTATTATCAGATTACCCGGAAGCAGACAGAGGAGGTACAGCCTTAGGAGAATTGGCGGTTACGAGGTCCTTCTTCCTCGTTTAACTCAGCACTCTGGTCGCTGGCACCTCCATCTAGGCGGGTGGTCGGCCTCGTCAACGCAACCTCCTTCGCCTAGCGGTGATGAAACCCCGCCATCACTGGACGATGATGTTTCCGTCCTTCATTTGCCATTTGATGAAGTTACCTCATCGTCTCCCTCGCTATCCGAAACTTCGACGGTTACTGACTCCTATGCTGGCCGCACTAACAGCCCCATCGTGGAGGCCTTCTATCGTCTTCGTAATAGAATGGCTTCTATGGGCAGCCGCGAGGATGTACCACGTACTCCTGTGCGATCCCGGCGACAACGTCATAGCAGAGGAGTGTTATTTTTCCTACCAGCAATATTTACTCAATCACCGGACATAGAGCTTGCACAAGCTTCTATACCTCCCCGGATACCATTTTCAAACTCTATAACGCGAGCCTCGCAGTTACCCTCTGAAAAATCTCCCTTCCTTTCGGATTTAGAAAGCGCAGGTGATCAGAGTCAAGATCGCACAGCCCATGCATATCCTCCTGAACTAGCATCAAGTTCTCGCATATCTTTGGATACCCAGCTGATAGACTTGACTGATCTGCCACCTCGACGGCACTCGAGCAGTAATAGCATCGGCAGTGGCCCCTCAAGATCCCGCAGTGCACACCGTCCTCTGTCTCCGTGGGATTCATAATAACGCTGGCATAATTTGACACCATCGCAATTCTATATATCTTTCATACAATAGCTTTCGATACCCCAAACACAAATACTGAAAACAAACTGTTTACCACAGAAGACGGGACATTTGCTACGACTAAGTCTTCGTACAACTCTGCTCTCATTCTGGTCGTTACCTATGTAGAAGTTACGATACCCACGTTTCTTCTACAGATACCTCACGCCAAATTATAGCATTTACACAAAACTACAATGTGTATACTTCACAAGGGACACAAGGGGCTACTTTATTAGGCTTTGAGACATACAAACTAAACAAACTAAACTATAGTAAATACGACGAGGAAATGCTATTCAGTACTTGGATCCCACACTCCAGGCTCAGGATGTATTCCTTAAGTGATAATTAGACAACTGTATTTTTCTTGACCGCTATAGTTCTCATTTTGGCAGATATGACAAGTGTAGCCAAAGCCGATACACCGTAAGTGATGGATGGCCCGAACGTCCAATACGAGGCACAAGCTGCAGCACCGTTAAATAACTGCAACTTGTAAATAAATTTAAAAGATAGAAACTTACCGAGCAGAGGCCCGATTGCTCGCCCCAGTTGGCCTGAGGATCTGAATCGCCCTAGAGCTTTCCCTTTTGTCAACTCTGGATGCTCATCCAAAGGTTTGCCTGTAACTTCACTGAAACCGCCCTCATCACATTGCAGGGACGCAAAGGCAGTCAAAGAATTGACCACCGTGGCGCTGGTGAACGCCAGACAGATGGCACCGCCTTGGAGTAGTTTCATAGCTAATTTAGGCTTCGATGAAACATACTGCGGGAAGACGGCGAGTAACACAAGGCCGACAGCGCAGCTGGACACGCCACGACGAGCCATGACACCCTCGCCAACCTTGGACATGGCTCTCCGAACATAGCCACCCTGAAGGAGTGCACTAATAATCCCAATAGATCCGATTAGCATGCCGTTCTGTTTATTAGTCCAGTCGAGCACTGGAATACTTGATCAATAAGTTTCAACAGTAACCAACATATACACTCACGATCGAAAGTCAGGAAGGTTAAAGTGAACTCCATTCCGGAAAATATGCCGAGAAATAAAAAATGGAGCCGGCGAAGGGACTTAAGTGTCGTTATCCGTTGCTCGACGCTGGCTTTTGGTGTCGGCTTGGAAACGCCATTGGTGGAACGCCCGTTGTCATTTGTGCGGGGAACGGAGGTTGACGATTTTTCGCCTTGGCGGACGACAGGGCCCTTGCCACGTGTTTCAGGCAGGAAAAACATCAAAAAGATGGTCTCTATGATCAGCAACACTAGTGTGAGAAAGGCAGGAGCAGCATAGATGTTGAGACCAATGCCCCAGGTGTCCATGGATTGAGGAAGTGGACGAGAGGCGAAATAAGCGCCGATAGGTGGCCCTATACAAAAACAGATGGCAAAGGCAATGCCAACGTGGGCAAGAGCTTTTGAGCGGTTTGCAGGCGTGGAAACATCAGAGAGTATCGCTCTGTTGAAGGAATATCTTGAGACCAGTTCCCACTAGTGAATTTATGCACGGGCACGAACATTGCAAGTTGTACATTCCCTTCGCTAAGGCCACCTATTACACGTGAAGCCATATATGATGCGAAGGTAGTAGACTTAATCCATCTGATAGTCATCGACATTGTTAGCTTTTGAGCATTTTGCTACTAAAACGCAACGCACACGATAGCAGACAAGATGTTTCCAATCATTGTGATGAGTAGAATACGCTTGCGTCCATACCGATCAGAAAGGGATCCGATCTTCGGAGACACAAAGAATTGTAATGTTCTGGGCTGCGGTGAGTACACCCGTACTCACAGCATCATGTAGATGTAACTCACGAAAAGACAGAACCCATGAGCCCTCCTATAAATAAGCGTGTAGACGTTGACCGACTAGATTAACGGTAATACACACCAAGAAGAACAACATCCCATCGTTTGGAGTGTACATTTGACTTGTAGAAAAAGCCCCTTATAAAGGAAACAGAGTACAATGTCCGCGACAAAAAACCTGAAGGATCGGAACTCTCCCGCTGCACGAGAAGGCCTGTGTAAGAGAAGAATAGTTTACAGAACTGCATCAGGTCACCCACCACATTGTACCATTCAATAAGACGCGGGAACAGGGGAAGGGGGATAGTAAATGCAAAGAGATCCAATACCAAAGAGAGAAAGACAATGGTTTCCACACGGGCCATGGTGATTAATAGAGAACGGGAAGATATAGATGAGCGGGTTGTATAATTTATAGCATGGATGATATTTGAAATGAACACGTAGATCTTGTTAGGACTTGTCAAAGGTGTGTGAGCGCGTTGAAACAGTGACAAGCATCCCGAGACTACCGGCTACCACGGTTTTGATGGACAGACTCGGGAGTCGGAGTCACTCCAAACCGCTCTATACAATGGTACCTACTTGGTACCTATCATACCCACGTTTCTTTCTAGAGACGTGCTTCCCATCTACTCATCGTTTGCGACCACTTCAACTTCCGCTTCTTCGGCCTCTTCACTGCCAGCGATACCAGGATCAACACCACGATACTGTTGGTCTTCTGCAGCATTTGTGAGGCCAGTTTGAAAGTGCGAACTCGTCTCCGTTTTGGTTATTTCTCGCAGTGCCATAGTAGCATAGGACGCTGTGCCAAGCGCAATGTTGATTTGGAGGGCCATAAATCTTCCATCTTCAACCACGATGGGGGGATCAAAACCGAGCAGTTTGTCTTCGTCGGCTTGTGCAAGAGCGACATCTGGGTCAGTATACCTCAGGACAGACCATGATAGCTCTTTCGGAAGGTGAAGGATAGCACGATAAGATCCATTGAGCGTGTAATCTCTGCGGGTCCGGTTAACAGTTGGCTGCTTGTGACCGATAACGAGTAATCTCACCTCTGCTTCCGGACAAAGTTGTCGGGATCTAAGCCATCCATCTGAAGATATTCTTTGTACTTCTCTCCCAGTGGACCCCCTGGGTACGCGACATCGGTGCCAGGTAACGGCATCACCACATCGAAAATGGTATATCGGCCCAGATCTTCCTCTGTTAAAGTCTTGATACGAGGAGCGACGTAAGGCTTCCGAGATTTTTTACGATATCCAGTCGATTGTTCTTCTATTGAAATTGAGTCAAGCTTTCAATAATCCAACATATTGCATACGGACCTTCCAGCTCCTCAGGTTTTTCTTCTGCTTCGCCGTCAACGGCCATCCTCTCGTCAGCCGGTGATCCGGATTCAAAGACAAGGTCCCCGACGACTGGTTTGTCTGCACCATACGTTCGAATGCGCTCCGAAACAATGGCATTCCAAACATAGGATTGGTATGCGTGGATGTACATCAGGCGAAGATTTCTTGGGATCTACAAGCATCAATAGTAATATGCTCCATGAAAAATAGTCCTTACTGTGGATAGCGCGCCCATTGCATTGCGCGTATCGCCTCCTTGCTTTTTGAAACTCTCTAATATACAACGCTCGGCAACAACGCGTCTTGGCATCAACTCAAGAGCTTTGTCAAGATCACCATCAACAAGCCATGCATCGCGAGCGCTGCCAACGTCTGGATGTTCTCCGTACCTCTTTCGTAGGATCAAAGAAATAGCCTTCTGCCATTCCGACTTCAGCAGAGCAAGCCCGATGGCGTGTGTTGGGACTGATGCTGTTCCGAAACGCTGCATACCTGGTAATCCAATTGTTGTAAGATATCTTCAAAATGAATACATTCAGTTGTTTACCATAGTAATTTATAAAACCTTTCGTTTTGACGATGTTCAATGCTGTATGCAATGAATCCATAGATTCGACCTTTACGCTTCTGTTGTACAGACGATTTTAGTAAGAGATTCTTCGTGATAGAATCGACAAATCACACCGAAGAGTGATCACAAAAGCATTTCCTTTCAGCATCCCAAGCTCAAGACTAGCTTTTCGGTAATTGAAATCAGCGATTCTGATACCTCTTTCACCGCGTTGAGTTACAGCTTCATGCAGGGTACGACGCCCATTTTGGCAATTAACCAGCCGCCAGATATCCTCCACCGTCTTGCTGCCGCGCTTTAGAGATACTCGCTGAATAGTGACGCCACGTTTGTCCTTTGTGCCAGCGACCGAAAGATCCTTCACGCCGACATGGAGAGTTCGCGCAAGATGTCCCAACGCGTCTTGCGTATCGCGATTAGTTTTTTGAAGAGTGAAGTGGATATAAGGAGGATAAGTTCCACGTGGTGTACGTTCAGTACCACCACCTAGCCCCCAAAGCGTTAATAGATTAGATCCACACGTCGTAGAAAAGTACACACCTCTACCACCTCTTCCACTGCCTCGCCCACCACCTCCTCTCCTCCCCCATTTTATAACGATACGGGAGCCTTCCTCGGCAGTAATAGTAGCGGACGTGTCGGTCTCAGTATCCAGTTTTCCGTCAAATAGTTCACGGATAGCTTGGTGAAGACCAGTACGGGTTTCCTTGGAAATGATAGGCTATTGGAATAATCAGGTTCCGTTACCAAGGACAAGAAGTATGGCCACAACGAGACACAGACATCCGACAGGACCCTCCTGGTATCTTCCCTCCCACCGCCACCACCACCACGGCCGCCACGGCCACCGCGACTGCCACGACCGGCCTTGCCTCCACGACCTCTGTCTTTTCCGCGTTTGCCTTTCTCAACCTTTTCCGGCTCTTCTTGGACGGGCTCCGCAATCACATCGGCATCGTCCGATACGCCTTCTGGACGAGGCGGGCGGCCTGCCCATCCACTATCGCTGACTCTCGGCGGTTCTGGCCCTTCCAGATACATTTTCCTGACTTCATTAAGCGCGCTCTCCGAAAGAAAGGGAGAGAGGACCGTCGAAAAGCGTTCCGGCCATGCGTCTTCATCTTTAGCTTTGCCTTTGGAACCTGATGGGGGCGTCTCAACTTTTTCATTTACTATGTCCATAGTTTCTTTAAGTTCTTCAGATGCCGCAAGCACTTTTGACTCTGCTTCGTTAGCCTCCCGCATGACATCTCCTGTGTCAGGTTTGCTTTCTTTCGTCGTGGTTTCTTTTTTTGGAGATTCTGGTTTTTCGAGAGACTTAATGTGAATCACATTACTGTCCTGGTCAATTTCATAAACAAGAAAGTCCGTAAACCTGATGCCCTATCAATGAGATACGACCACGAGAAAAGTGTGTTCGAGCCCACCGTTGTTTAATGATACCTTCGATTTTTGGTACACCGCGGCCAATGTATTCTGAGATGCCGACATCTGTCTCCAAAAAGTTCATAGCGGCGTCTTCAGAGGCAACTGGGAGCGGAATACCCAGGAGAGCATGACTAGGTGGAAGGATATGGTCATACCCAGGCGGCGCATCTGTTACAATCGGGATTTCTGCTGTTTCTGCCTGCGGTTCTTCAAGTCTTGTGCGTTTCGAATATCTTTCGAGGTCCCCATCGTCTTGCTCGCGTTCGTGGACAACAGATGCCATGATGAGAAGTTGAACGGAGATAATTTTTGGGCCGACTCGGAATCATGACACAAATTTTCCGATCTAGCCGAGATTATTCTGTCGATCTCCCCACCAACACAACTCTCATTCGGCTACATACAATGGTCTCTCCACGCAAACAAACTTATGGCCAACGAGCGATCAAGCATACCAACCTCGCTGCAAAACTGCTCCTAGAAACGATGGAGAGGAAGCAATCAAACCTCGCTGTGAGCGTAGATGTTACCCAAACGAAAGACTTCCTTGCGATCATCGACGTCGTTGGACCTTTTGTCTGTCTCATCAAGGCATTATTTCTCCTCCAAGACCACCTTAAAAAATTCTCATGGACTTTGAAATGAAGACACATGTTGATGTTCTTGAAGACTTTGAACCAAGCCTGATTAAACACCTTCAAGACCTCAGCAAGAAGCATGATTTTGTAATTTTTGAGGACAGAAAATTCGCTGATATTGGTGAGGGGAATATATTCGCCGAAATGTCCACTGGGTCATAACGTTCACTGTTCCAGGTAATACTGTTGCCCTTCAGTATTCCAGTGGTGTGCACAAAATCGCCTCTTGGTCACACATCACCAATGCGCATCCTGTTCCTGGGCCATCAGTCATCTCCGGCCTTGCCTCCGTTGGTATGCCCCTAGGCCGTGGACTTCTCTTGCTCGCAGAGATGAGTACCAAGGGTGCGTTGACGACTGGCCTGTACACCGAAGAAGCGGTGCGGATGGCACGAGCACATCGAGACTTCGTCATTGGCTTTATTGCCCAACGTCGCATGGACGGTCTAGGGCTTGGGCAAGGGGAGCTCGTTGACGAGGAAGAAGATTTCTTGATTCTGACTCCTGGTGTTGGCCTTCATGCAAAGGGTGATGCTATGGGCCAGCAATACAGGACTCCAAAAGAAGTTGTTTCAGATTCTGGATGTGATGTAATTATCGTGGGCCGGGGAATTTATGGCAGTGACCCCAGCTTAATGGATACCATAGCGGCCCGTGCGAAGGAATATAGGGAAGAAGGTTGGTCGGCATACCTACAACGCGTATCTTCATAATCCAAAGATGTACTTTTGTCAACCGGAGGTACTACAATTACAATTATGTTACACATTATGAATACAATTCTATGGATTTGGTATAAATCAGAAGAATTGATAGTCCATAATAATGGCAAGAGGTAAAGGTAGATCAGGAAGTAAAAGAATGTCCAGTTACTTCCATGGTTGGAACGGTCATGCGCTCGTCCACCATCAATTCACTTTCTTCGACGTGCTCCGGGAGTTTGTCCAATTTCTCTTTGTAACTGCGTTGGGCCACTCCGTAGATGCCTGGATGGTCGGGCAAGATATCAAAATCAGCAGTCAATGCTGCCCGTAGTCGTTCCTGAACTTCTGCAACTCTTTTGGTCTTCTGACCTCCCCGCCATATAAATATGGCGGCAGAGATACCGCATAAGAAGCCACATGGAATCAGTATCCCAGTACTCCAAGCAGGTCGTTGGAAGCTATTGACGATAATGTTAGTCCACAATTTATGAGATCGACTGGGAAAGTAGTCGTACCGATCAAGGCCCCACATCGTCCCACAAAGAATAATCTGCAAGCAAGCTTTAGAAAGATACGAGGTACTTGAAAGTGAACGGAACTTGGAAGATGGAGTTGCCGTCGTTCAAAAGGCATATCAGAAGAGCAGTGCTATCGTTTTGTCAACCATTTACAGGCAGATCAATATTGGAGAAGACCTACTTGATGGGAAAGGCCTTCAGTAATCAGTTAGTACAATCGGCAAAACAGCCCTTGCAGGCAACGAAATGAAAATCACGCACTCTATGTGTTTCTGTCCCGTGAGGCCGATACCATGTCTGAGAGTATCGGAATTTGCGTTGTTCTTATGGGGGAAAAGATCAACTGGTGTCTTTCTGATATAGTCCACTGAACCACGAACGACGGTACAAGAATTTTTCTTCCTTCTCCGTTAAAACGTGAACGTAGTTCTGATCATACTTTGGGTCGGGCAAGTCGTCCTCGTCGAACAATTCTGGTAGACCAGCCTTTACGCGAAGCATCCGAGTTTTACGTTTGTAATGCCAGATCCAGTATATACCTTGGTACCAAGCAATCAAGCAACATTAGTGAGGTGTAGAGACAAAAACGCCTACGGTAAGTGTCCAAAACTCGGTAAGGGATTAATCCAATGCCAGTGACAGTAAAGAGTCCTAACAACATTTGAGTGTCCCGAGCGAATTGACTTTTTTCAACCATACCATTGACAACTTGAGAAGAGACCTCTACCCAGAAACCCTGGGTATTAGCGTTGTGAAGGTTGATAATTTTGGCGAGAAAAAATATGATTGCAGCCCCCCAAAAGACTGTAGCAGCATCAGCTTGCTACCAATGCATTACATAAAATGGTTACACACCGACAAGGAAACCGTAAATGGCCACAAAGATCTTGTATAGGGAGTCAAGGGCCTGAAGTTGAATTAGAAGGGGAATAAACGTACGCCCAGTGCTATAAGGCATAAATTGAGAATTGGTGGGGAGGGGGACCGGTCAGCTTACGTGTCTTGAGAAATGACCAGACGCCGAGCATCGTCCGCCTAAATTTGGAGGGCCGCCGCAGAACATCATCTACATGTCGGTCCAGGGAATCCTCCAAAGTTTTTTCCCTATGACCCCCCAATTCCGCTTCGCCTCTGTTTACTGAAGGTGGGGGTTCATTCAGAATTAAGACTGGTTTACGGGAGTACCATGAAAGCGGTGGTCTATATATAGGGATGAGGGCTCGGAAAGGGAAAGTATAAAAAGGCTAGTACATTAAGATTGAATTCGCGGCATTTGTCAGATTTGAGACTGTTCCAACTTGAGGATCTGATAAACCTTTGTTAACATTTCAAGAAAGGCAATTTTTGAAGTCGATGTCCTGACCGATGACGTCTAAATGTTCGACTACATCATCATGGTGAGAGTTCGGGTCGAGAAAATCGCTGCCATCGCTCTCTGTGTCTAGGAGGCTGATTGCGCTCCCAATAACACCAGGTTCCCCTTTACTTGGTATAACAATCTCAGCCTGGGGACCCTCCAACGTGACCATGCCATCGCGAACTATTGAGAGTAGTGGTGATGAGGTTCCGGCGGCATTAATCTCACTGGCGCCGTCAGATATATGAGCGCGAGAATAGCGTCTAGAGCCACCGGTTGTGCAATATGAATGCACTCGACTCACTGCTGAGCCAGAACGAGGTCGAGCAGAGGGCCGAGATTCGTCAGGTGCTCCAGGATTCAACACAGGTATAGACCTTTGTGCTCTAGGCGACGTAGGAGAGGCTGTAGGAGACGTCCTGGACCCTATAGCGTCCGCATTAGAGGCGAAGAGAGTGCTCAGCTGAGGTCTTGGTTGGGGAGTTGTGCTAGGAGAATCACGTAGAGTGGAATAAACCGAGTTTCCTCGAATCCTTATAGAGGGCATTGATAATTTCGAAAGTGGAAGGCCTGGAAATGCTGGGAGTCGACGTTACTCCAAGGCCCTACTACATTGGAGTACTAGACCCAAAGCACTACAGCTCCTGTTTGTTTTTGTTTATTACTCCTTAAAGTCGTTGTCATTGATTCCAGGTGCCATCTGATCTAATCTAATCGGAATCCCGACCTGTGTTCATCCACGTCGAACCTCAACCGTAACAGGTACCTCACAGCCAATACCGTGGTAGGACTCATCGGCGGCGTTGACGCTGTCTACACAGCAACCAGTCGCTCTCAACTCAATCCGCCATATCCTCCACCTACTCATCGTCCCTGTTACTGTCCACCCCTTCGACATCTTTATCCGGCCTGTTCTTACCCTTTCCTACCCTTTTCCTAAGCAGGTGCCATCATGTGTCCAGCTTGTAGTGTGGAGTGAGAAAAGGTACCGTTTCTGGTTCTGGTACAGTACAGTGGATGAAACGGACTGGACCTGGATCCGATGGAATAGGGAGATGAAATCTGTTCACAACAGCAAACGAGGTCAATGACGATGATTACATCTGCATGGGAGACTTGGGAGCAGCGCGAGAAGTAGCAGAAAGCAATGATTAGAGGAAGCTACAGGTGCATGGGCCAGTAGGGGCAACTATGGATGACCCAGCATAGGGTGGGATGGGGTGGACGGTTGGATGTTGGTGGTTTTTGGTGCCCGCTGGAACATGGGGCTCTGTGAGCAGGCTCAGGTCGACACAGATTTTGGGTTGCTTGCCCCCAATATTTTATCTTGTACCCGCCGCCACGCTTGCGCAGTCAGCGACACCCAGAAGATCGACCTCAAGACTTGCGGCCAACTCTCCGGTATTGTTATGTTCACCCCAGAAAGTCCCCAGTGTGTCTTGAAGCCGACGAAGAAACTCGACTGCTGAGTGATGCCAAAGATAGAGGGAATAGTCACCTGTAACGGGCAGGTTGTTATAATATGGCAGCCACACTCGTTCATAAGTGACGTTACTAATAAGAGCAGTCCTCTGATCACAAGCGATGTTAATAATGTTTCGCTGGCCATGCATAATGCCGTCCTGTATGAAACTCAAACATATTATACAATTGATGCATACACGCATGACTTGGGGATAAGCAGTACGCAAACTTAAGCTGCGACATATTTATTCATGGACTCCAGAGCTCCATTCCCTACAGCTGTAGCTGTAGCCCCATTGACCGAGTCACCCCATAACAATTCTGCCTGGTTTAGGATGTTCAATGTCCTTAGCTATCTGCTCCCATGCTCGCACCGGATACTTCAACCTAGGAGTTTTGAACAACACAGTGGAAAATAGAAAATCCTACGAAGGAATACATGGACTTTTGTCTGGTTAGGCAGGTGACATTTCTGTGAGTTTAGTATTTCACTAACCGCGAATGCACTAGCTCTGACATGGGACACCATGTTGGTGAATGGTATAGCATTTATGCCGCCATCCACTGGGAGCACACTTGCGAGGAGGGAATCAAACTATGATGGGATAAATAGGTGATCGATTATGCGAATGATGTAAAGCTAACCTGGGAAGAAAGGAATTCATAATTGACCAGTCCGAAGCCATATAAAAGAATATCTGTAATATTGTGATCCAGGTTTCTAGATGACCGGGGGCGTTGTCTAGGTAATTTCTGAGTAAGCTGGGAACGATGAAAGGATATGCCTTACAAGAGGACCTGAAAAATTAGTATGCCGACAACCAGTTTTGCAGACAACGATAAGACCAACGAAATCACGACAAAGGTTAGTGTGATTATGGGCCCTCCATTGGCTTCGATTTCAACCGGATTGTTCAAGAAGATTAACCATAACGCTGTTGAAGCTGTACGCTGGGCGTAAGAGATACATCAGCCTTAACAGAATACTGACATACCTTTGGCATCCATAAGTAGATAACACCATAGCTGCTTCTGAAGGGGAAACACCACCCAAACAGGCCAGATTATTACACAATCTATGATAGCAAGCTAACGCCAAGTTAAAGCCCACATCTCACAGGTTAAGGCACAAGCGATACCATGATCAGCAATATCCAATCATTGAGAATGTTCGAAATGATGGATGCATTGTCCAACGTCGAATCTTGGGGAATCAAAGTTTTCTTGATCTGCCGTGTGTACCAAATGATAGTAATGCCAGTGTTTATGAGATAGAGCACAAATGTCACTATCAGCATTACATTCCATGGACGCGTTACCAGCCTGCGTTTTCTATGGGAGAACTCGAAGGACATCCGTATGCTTGTGCGTGTTCGACTTACAGAACAGAAAACATCATAACAGTGAAAAGCGTTGCAATCCCTTCATGACAAGTCAGATGAGAAAAATCAATTATAGTCATTTGTCTTACCGAAAGACGCATTCGCTATTATTGTGCTCAAGAATCCATAACTGTGACCCGCACTGAGCGTCATTGGGAACTTGATGTGAAATTGAGTTCAATGAATGAGCGAGTAGGGTTTTAAGTATGTTTGCGTGGCAACCCATTCTGTACCGCCCTGAAATTGGAAACTGCCCTGAGCGCAGGGTATGATTAGTAAATTACTCGGCGGAAAAGGTCCTCCATCGCTATTGATTTTACCCATGGGATTCGGAGATTGTGCCAGTAACTAGGAGGTTAGAACAGTGTTTCACGCACCGCTCAAATAAGACATAGGTAGGATGTTCCACGTCAGCGAATAGCTTGCGCGCTGAACAAAGATGATATTATGGCCTTAATGTGGAACGGTTGGCAATATATAGACCTAGGATGCTACAATGTGCATTTTACATACGATTGTGTCTTTATCAGCACGCCAGAAGAATTTGTGGATGGCTTTAAGAAACAGAAGATGAGAGAGAGTTACAACTTGAAGTTAGGTTGGAATTTTGGCTTGACAGTAAACGCCAGAGAATTGACATTGCGATCGACGCGGAGTGTTGTGACTCTGAGTCACGTTGTCACCAATCACGCTGTCTAAGTCTTGCAACCTCTTGCAACCGTTCAAACTTTTAAGCCTTACTTATGGCATGGCTTGGCTTCTTGCTTGACTGTCTATTCAGCGAATTGAACGGCGCATTACGCGCCCTGTTGGGTACCTAGCAACGCCAATCAAGTTATCGATAACTGGGCAACCGAAGCGCCCCATTCCTGCACGCAGCACGCCTGGTCTTTATCGGACTTCTCTAGTGCACCATTACTGCATTGATGTATGTAACTCTATGTAACCGTTTTGGTTGCACTGCCCTATTCCCCTGTAGTAATATAACGAATAACAATGTGTCCAGTTTGTCCCTCGTAATACTATCACCTGCTCACATCTTTATCGACGCAGACTTTGCTACGTGGCATCTCATGCTCTACCGTGCGTATTGTATTGAAACCTCGGGTACGTTATTTACTTCCTGCGACAAGAACTCTACTGATGATCTACACACAGATCTACTACTCTCATCACCCCATGGCACCCGAGCTCTCCTTGAAGCCGAACCTGGCCTGTACTTCCGTTTGGATAGATACATCTATGCTGACCATGCCATGATCCACATGTCTCTACAACCCCCAATGCCACCGCCTCGTCTGACATGGTTACTGGGTTTGCATGATAATGGTAATCTGCGTAGCCGCCTCAACTTCGATTAAACGCCCGATCATGCCTCTGTTTGCATGCACGCGAATGGGCAAGGGTTTGAGCCCTTGTATGTCGATTTGTGGTCAACCGTGTGTAAAGCCATCTTCTTACTCATACCCTTTCAGTCCTTCAGTTCGGTGTGCGCTTCTCCACTAGAGGTAAGAACAGCCCGTAGGGTGATGGCATGGCATGAACCTAAGTTATCAGGTAAGAGGACGTAGATGAAGCAGGGCATGGTAATAAACAACGAACAGAGAAGTTGAAACGAAGCGAAAATCTGTATATATGACGCTTCCCGTGTAGCAGGCTAGCCCAATCAAGCAACGAGAGATATGGGCAGACGGATAAAGGAAGACAGCAGGGAGAAAAGTACAACAGGTTCGGATATGCACCAATGAACCCGAACTGTCATCTTCATAATGTAAGAATAAAATTTAAATCATGGAAGGGTGGAATAGGTCACGAAGCACTCAAAAAAGAAGGAAACGAGAATGAAACCTACGAGGGCAAGACTTGGGTCTGCATAAGTAACGCCCTTCCTTGCATGTCAACGAAGACATGACGGGGAGTACAGGTAAGCTTGATCCTCTCGCGGATCTACATAAGATGCATCAGCGAGGGGAGGGGAAGGAGAGGAGAACATATATACACGACGTCCGAAGCTAGCGAGTACAGAATCAATCCACCACATAAAAAAGGTTACTGTTCCTGTCTAGTACCGGCGCTTCCGCATCTACTGCTTTGTTCTTCTATAGTTTGGCCACGCGCATGTCATCCTCACATAGCCCCTCCGTGGGGGTTTGGGACGGGCTGCCTCGGCACCCGTATTTTGGCCTGGGCCTTTCGCTGGACAACCTCACAATAAATCGCTGCTGAAAGTGATCCCGTCTTCGAACTGGGACATCTGGGCGTGAGTTTGCCGCGCAGTGGCAAAACCACGGGAAAGGTGACCTGAGAGTTTCGTTGAGGAGTCTTTGCCCACGAGACCGCTTCGAGTGTGTGAGGACATTGGGCTGGAGGATAAGAGATGTTGGACACGACACGAATGCGCGTGTGATTGGTCGCTGGGAACGGAATGCTAGGTCCACTGTGATTGGCGCCTGAAGTGCATTGGTGGAAGCTTCCAGAGGTTGGGATGCTGAATGGCTCGGGTGGGGACATGGGACGGTCAAGAAGGAAGTCCGATCGGCTTGGGCGAACACCTCACCGTCCAAGTTATCGGACCCCTAAAGCCCTGAAATGGTGCCAGCCAGCTTGTTCGCGAATCATGTGTGATCCGTGTCGCTGCAGCTCGATGTCAAGGAATGAATATCGAAAAGGTAGAGGAAATATACGCATACCTTAGATGTCCTACAATGGGTAACCATGACCTAGAGGCTAGGTAGTAAGATCCATGCATATGCAAGACCCACTAGCGAGAGGCCTGTGTGCTAGTGTATATGCCTCTGTCAATGAAGCGTACCCGTCACTTCCCTGGGGATAGGTGCATTAACCGGCTTGCTCGATTTATTGCGATTTGTTGGAGAAATTCTAAAACCCCCCAAAAAGACATATTTTGTTCAAATTGAACGAAATGGTGCAGAGGCAAATAGAAATCATATGATGTGGCCGTCGCGGGCTCATATCTTGCTTTCGTGCAAGCTACCCATCTGTACGAGAAAGCATAAATGGCACTGGGCAGCGAATGTACTTGAATTACTGAATAAGGCAGTTGGAAGGCATGCCGAGGAAGCCGAAGGAGTACAAACAGAAATAGGAATTCCGAGTCGAAATGACAAACGGTAACTCCTTGGCAAGCAAGGTAAACCCTCTTGAAACTGGAAGATTGAAACCACTCGTGTGACAATAACTCGTTGGCATACTACAATTCTCATTCTTCATCATGACAAGCTTCCCCGAAGCTAAGGCTGGCCCTTCCAACTTGAAAAAGAAATCTCGAAAACATGACAAAAAAACTCCACACAAGAGTGCGGTCAAGCGGACCTCTGAAAAACAGAAACTCGAATCGTTAGAAAACGATGCCATGAACTATGTGCGTCCAAACTGCTCAGTCACCGTTGAAGCTCATCAGATCTTGGAAAGGAAGCACCAGATGATCTTAAACTCTTCAATGAGCTTCCCATCTCCAACTTCACAAAGCGAGGTCAACTTACTTCTATGGGGGCCATCTAACTACTTATTATCATTATTCACAGGCTTAAAAAAACCCTCCTTCGTTGTAATGACAGATATCCAAGCTAAAAGTGTTCCGGTCTCATTAAAAGGGAAAGACGTACTCGGTGCTGCACGCACGGGTAGTGGAAAAACGCTCGCGTTTCTCGTACCAGTGTTGGAAATCCTCTATCGTCGAAAATGGGGCCCTGCAGATGGGCTTGGTGCACTGATAATATCTCCAACAAGGGAGTTGGTGCGCTAAAACATCCATCTTGCCAATGCCAGTCGAGGAACTTATGATCTTACCAGGCCGTCCAAATTTTTGAGGTCTTGCGCTCGATTGGAGGATACCATTCGTTTTCGGCTGGACTAGTTATTGGTGGCAAGAATCTGAAGGACGAAAGTGAAAGGTTATCACGAATGAATATCTTGGTGGCAACTCCAGGTCGGTTGCTGCAGCATATGGATCAAACGGTAGGATTCGCTGCTGACAATCTACAAATTCTTGGTGAGTCCTCTGTGGATAGTGTTCTTTTTCGTTGATTCATCTACTACACAAGTACTCGACGAGGCTGATCGTATTCTCGATATGGGTTTCTCCCGCACACTTTCAGCTCTATTATCGCACCTTCCAAAATCCCGCCAAACACTTCTCTTCTCTGCTACTCAAACGCAATCTGTCAGTGACCTTGCGCGGCTAAGCCTCAATAACCCAGTGTCAATCGGTCTTGATGACACTGGCTACTCTGCCATGCCGCAGAACCTGGAGCAACATTATGTTTTGTGTGATCTAGACAAGAAACTGGACATACTGTGGAGTTTTATAAAGACACATCCTCAATCGAAGATACTGGTGTTTATGTCCAGTTGCAAGCAGGTGCGGTTCGTCTTTGAGACGTTCTGCAAAATGCATCCCGGCGTGTCCCTCCTACAACTTCATGGCAAGCAAAAACAGATGGCTCGTATCAACATGTACAACAAATTCACGTCTTCTTCGCATGCCGTACTTCTTGCCACTGACATAGCTGCTCGTGGTCTTGATTTCCCCTCTGTAGATTGGGTTTTACAGGTTGATGCGCCGGAAGATGCAGACACATACATTCACCGCGTTGGTCGTACAGCACGCTATGAGAGTAAAGGGAGGGCTTTGATATTTCTCATGCCTAGTGAAGAGGATGGGATAAAGGCAGTTTTAGCGAAGAAGAACATCGACATCAAAAATATAAAAATTCGCGCGAGCAAAACACAAAGCATCGAGAATCAACTTCAGAACCTCGCGTTCCAAAATCCTGAAATAAAATACCTAGGCCAGAGAGTGTGTACGACGTTGTTGTGTACTTCAGCGCAATTGACAACATCTTAGGCCTTTGTGTCGTACCTTCGTTCAGTCCACGTTCACAAAGACAAGACTATATTCAAACTCAGTGAGCTCCCTGTCCAGCGTTTTGCCGAGTCACTTGGACTACCTGGTGCTCCAAAGATCAAATTTTTGGATAAGGAGATCGCGAAAATGAAAAAGAATTTTTCAAGAACTGTCGAGGCTGCGCGGACGGCTGCGATAGAGGATGAGGATGACTTAACTGGTAACGAAAGTGATGACGAATCAGGTCTTGGTGACTCTGATGGCAGTGAAGATGAAGAGGAACGGCAGGATAGGAAGCTCTCACAAGTGTGTTCATGTTCACTCCTCAAAGTCTAACTTAACCCTTGATCAATCAGGCTAACGGAGTGCGAACCAAATACGATCGTATGTTTGAGAGGCGGAACCAAAACGTACTGTCTAAGCACTACTCGAAACTCATTGACCATGGTTCTGCCGAAGAAGACGACGGCGACTTCATCACACTCAAACGTGCTGATCACGGCCTCTCTGACAACGACGAAGGTCCTGATCCGGAGGATATCTCCAAACGAAAACTCAAGCTAGGGAGGGCAAAAAAAGCGATCGCGAGTAACGGGGTCCCGCACAAACTCGTCTTCGATGACGCCGGACAAGCACATGAACTTTATGAGCTTGCGGATGCAGAGGAATGGTATCAGTCCAAGGGGGGGCTTGTGGGTGTCAACGCGGAAGGAAAGAAATTTGCAGAGGGCGAACGAGGCAAGATGAAAGTTGCGGATGTCATGGATAGGGAAGAGGCGAAGGAAAAGAAAAGGGAGAAGAAGCGGAAGCGAAAAGAGCGAGAAAACGGTGTGGTATGTGTCTATGCGCTTACGCCCAAATCCGTGCGAGTTCTTTACAATGAATCTTATAGATGATGGGTGATGGCGATGGAACAAGCCAGTTTGCTGAACTCGCTCCGCCATTGGGTGATAACGATGATGGTTATGTCTCACCCTCATTCGACTTGCCCTCAGAGGACGAAGAAGTGGATATGGACATACCTCCCCCAAAACGCAGCAAAACATTTAATCGAGAGAATAAGGATACCCGTATGGAGGACAATAGTCTTGAAGCGGATGAGGAGCTGGTGCTCAAGTTACTCAGGAGGTAGCAATGTCAGTTAAGAGCACTGAGTACTTGTCATGGGAAGTAGGTGGGTACTTACAGACATAGAATAGAGTTGACACCATTCCCGCATGCAAAAATATACAAATTTTGTAATGCCATCATTTTTCGGTATCACCCATTCTCCTCCAAGAGTCTTTTGAGGCTAGTAGTGAATGGGGTACCCCATGATACAAGATTATTTGTGCAACATAAAGCGTAGAACTATTGTAATAATTTGGTATCCTAAGAGGATATTTTATGAGACAAATGCGCTCCCTATGAGCGGATTAAATATTCGGGAAGTCACAGCTACTAGGCTGCAGCGGACCGCGGTCAACCTACTCAAATCAGGTATTTGAATCACCACTGGCACTGCTCATTCACGCACTATACTTACTTAATGTGAAATTTTTCGTTTTTATGTGGATGTACCTTCCCCATTAGAACTAGTATTGTCTTTTGATGGCGGTTGACGAGAGAATAGACTCATCACCCGGCCCCTCCCTATGGACCGACTCGGTCGCTCAGGCACAACCCCTGGGCTGGGATCTTGAGCAAAAGGCTCTGGCTCGTCGGTCAACGGAAGGGATGTTATGTGGGGAAGGGTAGGCTCTAATTTACGATTAGAGCCTTTCCGCCACCCTTTACCAGGCGACTTGGGTCTTAGCGTTGAAGACCTTTGTACTAGGGCAAGTTTCGTATCATCATCTACTGATAGAGCTTTGGCACGAGGAAGCTTTGGAGGCGGTCCTTTGATATCAACCTCCGTAGTCACTTTTGACGACGATGGGATCCACTTGGTCTTGGAGATTAATTGCCGGGCAACGGGCAAGACTGGCAACAAAGGTTGGTGGAAAGCCATTTTAACCCAGCCCTTCCAGCCCATGTTAGAGGGGATGAACTGGTTCACTAACTCCTCGAACTATGATATTATTTATCAGGGAGGCTTCAAAAGTAAAACAGCTGAGACATACACTCCAGGTTTGGTTTCGATATTCGAGGTCTCGGGTCTTGATGCGCACATCGTGGCACTCGAATGAGCCTTCCTTGACAAGGCTCAGCACGAGGTTCATACTTAACGCAAATTATATGAGAAAGAAATGTTGATCAAAAGCAAATAACGGTACCTCGATATTCTAACCAGGACAAAACTCTTCTGTGATGTGCGAGTTTTCATCTCTGCAGCATCATCTTTCCTCTTCATTTTGCCTTTGTGTTTGCTCTGCCCTTCAGTGCCGTCCGTTGGGATCGTTATCTGGCGAAGCGTTTCTGAGGAATGCATCTTGTGTATGTTCGGCACACCTAATGTATCCTTCCCATTGCCACGAAGGTCGGTGAAAGATCTAGAATTACCCAACTTCCTTAAAGGAGGTACCAGCTCTCTTTCGCTGGATTCTTGTGGAGATTTCGGGCCGTGCATGGCTCGTGGAGAATCCAAAGATGTCCGATGATTGACGAGGGTCTTGGCTGGGCCCGCCTTTTCCTTCCCGTCTTCAATCTCGTGACGATGTTTCCTGGCTGGCCACAAGTATTCCATGATTCGCCGACCGACCCTTGCATCAATCTGGAGCCGTATGGGGTGTAGGGAGACCTCGAATGACTCGTAGATTGTGATCCCACCTACTGGTGCTAGCACTGTCCAACTGGCTAAAAGGAAGAGCCCTCTCTGTGACAAAGACTCATAAGCACAAACCTGCAATCCTCCTAAAGTAACAAACCTTCAAAAGCGGATGATTCACAGGTTCATCATGTTTCGAGAGAATTTCCGTCCAGGTCGCGTGCCTTGAGCCGTCGAAAGCTTGCAGATTACTGACAGAGACATTATTTGTGGTGGAACTATCCTGTCGGCTGAGCCAATAGAAGTCGATGTTCTGGACAACGAGTTTGGATAAAAGTTCTTGTCTGTCATCCAGCATCCTCCACGATATTTCAGATGAGGATGCATGCAGTAAAAGAGCTGATTTTTGATCAGAATGATCGTCGTGACGATCCTGTGCTAGTTTGATGGCATCGAACAGAAAGTTTAGCTCCTCTGAGAGCAGGAAAATATGAGCTTTGAGTTTCAACAATTCTAATTGGCCTTCCTCCTCCTCTAATCTGCGGCTGTGACTGTATTGTGCAATGGTCTGTGCCTCTATAGCCTCGCCCAAACGATTTTGTAGATCTGCAACAACGTTTGCTGCTGCTGGGAGATCTGTAAAGTCATAGGTAAACAGGAGTGTCTCAAGCTTTTCCAATCGTGTCTTGTGAGCTGCATCTGAGAAGAGCAAGAGATGCGTGATGACATGGGATATGGCTTGAAAATGTTTATCGCTCGCGGAGACCGTGAACCTTGGTATGTGAACGCGGATGAGGTCCTAAAGGGTATATCAGCCAAAAGCGAAGGCAAGCAGTAGTACTGTCAATAAAACATACCGTCTGATCTTGTAGGTGGTTGTCGCGAGCAGAAGAGGAGTCACCGCCTGGAACTCTTGTTGCAGATGTAATATTGTTGCGTAAACGAAGGCGGTTGAACTTGTCATACTGAAATACTGCATCCGTTTGTGGAACCAGTCGATCAAAAGCAGAGCTTTCACATCGAAGGTCAATTAGAACCTCGAATGGAACATATAAGGTTTCCGTGGTGGCCAGACTTGTGGGTGCGAAAGTCTGGAGGCCAGAGAGAGAAGTATGACTCCTGAAAACAATTTTGAATATGCAAAGTAGTGGAGGGGCGTGTTTGCGACGCACCTTGACATCACCTTGCCGGAAATGGGATCATCAGCATTGGACTCATCCATGATACCAAACGATTGCAGTTTAGCCTGTACAGCGGCAACAATTAAAGCGTCTTTGGAATCCTCGGCCCGCATCACGATCTGAGGCTTGAGGAGTAGACAACAGTGGCTTTTTCGTAGAGAAACACCCTCGCACCAACCCTGAAGCGGCTCAAAATCCTGAGGAGTTGCTTTCTCCGTATCTATGGATATTTCGACAGAAGGCTTTGAACCATCGCCCTTCAGCATTTTTTTCAGGGCTGTAGCCGCGAACTGAGCTGTAGCGGTAGCTCCCCAGTACTTTTCTACATCCTCAGAGTCGCTGTCACTGTCACTGTCACTGGCGAGGGCAGCTTCTGCTTGGTCACGAATGAACTTGACAGCACTGTTTTAGTTAATGGGCATTGAGTCCTTATGAACACCCAACCGAAGAGGTGACATACCGCGTAGCCATGTGATATTCGAGCCCTTTTCGGGCACGAGAGCAGTAGTAATATTGCAAAATTATCTGGAAATTATTAGTAGAGGGAGTGCAAGGAGGAACGTTCACAAACATCGCGATTTGCGCTATCCAAGAAAATCTTTGGGCAATGAATGTGATAGACATTTTCAAATTCTGCCCATTCATTGGGCGATACCGTGTAGGATGGCATAAGGTAACTTTTGTTTGAAGATCCGTTAACATCACTTGTTGTCGTGCCCATTTCTCGCAGATGCGTCATATAATCTTCTAATAAAGACACCATGTTTTCTAGCGTCGCACGGCTCTGTTCAAGCGGTAAGAGAAATAAATAGATAGGGGGATGATAACCCTACGTTAGCACTAGCATTCGTAGACCTCTTGTTCTTGATCAGTCTTCTCAGTTCTCGGATTCTGGCTTCTGCTATCTCAATCTGAACCGAAGGTACAGCTTTAAAAAACCATTAGTATGATCGGCAAGGGTTACAGAATAAGGAACTTACATCGACTCTGCCCTAAAAGGCAGGAATGAGACCCCTCAAGGCCGAACTTACTGGCAAGTTTTGAGTTCTTCGGCACTACAGAATTGCGCTTGAAGTAGGTGAACTGTGGGCATGTTACGACTGGCAAAAGGTGTAACTTGGGTTCCAGAGACGGGAACCAGTCTATCTCAACGAAATCACTGGCGTCATACCACACTGACGCAGAAGGTGTAGACGGCAAGTTCAGGTGGGCTTGATAATTACCACGTTGAGGGGGCGAAATCATTTCTACGGCCCGTCGAAGAGGTTCTTTAAACGTAGCTAGAAGTGCCCGAAGATCGAGGCCCTTCAAAGAAACCTCGGCGGCATAGACAGGTTTTCTTCGAAGAACCTTGGTTGTATCTGTAAGTAGGTCTGGCACCACAGATTCCTCATCACGTTGATGCAAATCTGCATGGAGTTCTTCAATAAGACCTTTGACGCCAATCCATGGAACGACACCATCCACCCAAGCTAGACGTAACATCAGTGGTGATAAGGATTGCCCGGGGGTAAAATTCATTCTTACTTTCTCGCGATTCATCAATATATGCATGCATAATAAAAAGATTCCGAATATGAAGGCGGTACTTCAAAGTTGCTAAATGTCGGCCAAGTTTGGGCGAAATAACTCGAGGTGGATAATACGAACCCTGCCTTGTTGGTAACGAGAGGGCACTATCGAATAAGTTGCACCAGGACCAGAAATGTGCGAAGGCCTTTGGAGTTAAATGGATACTGCTTGGTTCGTGGTTGGAGCCTGGAACCACCGTCCTTGTTGAGGAATTCAACGAAATGGACAAATGTATGAAATCCGAGCGAAAACCGTTGTAGGAATCTTCTATGCTCTGAAAAAACGATACGTTGATACGTGTCTCACTTTAAAATTGACCACTCTACCTTGATTACTGGGACCTCGGCTTTCTTCTCCAGCTTCACTTCGTAGTGCGGCCGGAAGCTGAAATGTCTGCATTCTCGATGAAAAGCAGGACCAAAGCATGATTTTGGGCATTCCGGTCCACAAGCCCGTTCAAGAACGAAACCGATACCAAATCGAACACCAGAACGAACTTTGGCACATACTTTACGAAACGGCTTAGAAGCTTCCGGGATGCGTTGAGCGAACGTAGACTGATGATTGTGAGAATAGAGGTGCTCCAGGCTGAATTTTGATAATTGAGCCACAAGATCGACAAATGACTGTGTTGCTATTGTGACTCACTTTGGAATACCGATGAACATAGAGTCACTGATGACTTGTATGAGTTCTCCATCCTCATTTTTTCTGCCCACAAGCAGTTTTGTATTGCCTTGCCATGTCAATACGAAACCAGCCCCATCGTCAGAAAGTTTATGGGGGTCACGAGAGCCTAGCGGATCTAAATTATCGTCCACATGGTTTCCAAGATTTTCCTTACCTTTCATATGAAAGCGAACCTCGCCTTTGAACGTTGCTACGAGAGTCCAATGGAATAAGAGTCTCATCTAAAGGTAGACATGATGTGAAGTTGGTGTTCAAAAAATGAAAGCGAACCTTGTCCCAGAATCCAACTCCTGGAGATGCATCACGGGGAGCAGTAGATAGTGTCTCTATGACTCTCATAAGATCCTGAATTGCTGGAGTGTAGCTGACACCCCACGACAGGATCGTTGTGGCGGTTGTCGTGATGTGTACAGTAGGGTTGGCGTATGTTTTCACTGGCATAATCGTCTTAGGAACTGTGATACTCAACCCTGGGGCGCCTTGAACTCCGTGGTGTGGTTCAATAATTGGACAATCGATCCAGTCGACAGAGAGAGCGCTTCCCATCTCTTCTGCAATAACTAGATCAGTGTCGAACTCCCAAGCCACTGGGTTAGTGCCCGTATTAGGTGGGATGCTAAACAAAGGCAATGGATAATCTCTGAGGGTGATATGAAGAGAATGTAATGTGAAATTTAGGTGGAGAGGAACCAATAATGAGAATTGGGTTGTTCGTGGGAGGCCAGTGCCCTGCTCATAAAGGAAGTCAGGCAATCGTCCAACTGGGAATGAAGGGCCATGAACAACAAGGTTTACTCCGCTGAAGAGGACTCTGAAAAGTGGGGGAGTTGGTTCATTATCAGTGACTTCAACCATGTTTGGGGCCGTGCCAACGCCTTTCATGGGGGTCTTCCCTCGTAGATTCTGTTCGATTACATCTTCAGACTTGGACTGCCTCTGTCGTAGATTTTGAAGTCTAAGGGTCCAATCGAGTTCATGAACTTCATCAAGCCTTCGGCGTGCTTCCTCAATCGATACAGTGTGGGTGGCTCCAAAATGATAGTCCTCGTCCGCTCCAACCGAACTAGATGGAGCAACCTCCGACTCTGCTTGATAAATAGCCGCTACCTTTGCTTGGAAAGCTGTTTCTCTCTCCATTCGCGGCTTAACTGCTTCTAGTCCACACCGCCAGATAACAGCCAATTTACTTTCCAAGCTGTCATCTGCGGCTTCCACACACAAGCAGTGGAGGCGTATCGTCATGCTGGGAATGGCTTTAGGTCCCTCCGGTTCAGGAATAGGCATTTGAGAGTATCCCCCAAGAGCCGTAATACGACCAAGATGCCGAATGGCTTTTGCTGTAACGGTTACATCTGTGATAAAATCTGCAAGAACCCATCCGAATGGGATTCGTATTCGCAAACTCTCCCCATCTAAAGAAATGGCGGAAGGGCTGGGGGAATGAGGAAGATATGTGTTCAGAGTTTGCAAATAAATAAATTCTTCCCATCTGGCTTCCCGGGCATCTTCCCACCTGTTGATATGATGCGGCATGCGAACCCAGGCAAGAAGTCTCTGCATCTGGACAGAACGGGGTCGGTCTGGGAGCGCATGGACCGAAATCCCATCCATACGAGTAACAAGTTCTTGTGTCCGCAGAACACATTTGACTTGAATAGTCGTAACAGCTACCTTGATCCGGAGTATGGGCCGAGAGGGAGAATGGTGGACTGCAACAGGACGAGCGGATGATGAGGGAAGGAGAGACTTGATAGATGAAATGGCAAGCATCATGCTGTAAACATACGCAAGTTGGAATGTCGCATTTACGTTGGGAATTGACACAGATATATCGCAGCTATCGGCAACTTTCAAGGGAGCCGCTGCACGTTTACCAGACAAGCAAACATTTATCTTGATACTGTGGGTGTGCAAAAACTCCTGTTGGCTGAATGCGGGGTCATCTTTTTCAAAAATGAAGGGATTGTCAGCGTCATATAGAGTGGAAGCTGCACTTCGGAGTGAGAGGTTGGAAAAGGCAATCTTAATATAGGCAGAAATATTTTGAGTTATGACAGAACCACGGGCTGATGAAACAGTATCCACAATGTGCTCTTGAGGAAGACGGAGTTTATGCCGCCTTTGGGTGTGCTGGGCAAGATCGTGGAAACGGTGAGCATGATGAGATCGCATCGAGGAATAATGTATTGAGAGGCCGGTTCGGAGAGCAATACCCCGGGACAGATCCAAAGGGTCATCGGGGTTGATGTCTGGAGCCGTAAGAAAAATCACGAACCGCGGAGCAGTCAGTGTAACAGACAATCCAGCAGGCAGACGGTCCAAAATTGGTTGAAAACCCGGTGGAGGGAAATGTTTTTCATCACGACGGGGTAAAATAGTGAGAAGGTGGCGTAAGGAGGCAATGGCCTGAGGGTTCCACATCTCAAAGCATACTGCATCTGTGGAAAATTGGAGATTAAGAATTGGAGATGATGCCACCACCGAGGCAACACTATCAGAGTCATGTTCCATCGTTGCGATTGCGTGTCCCTTCCCAAAGCACTCGAAGGATTCGATGGATAAAATACCTGGATCATCTAAAAAATCAAGATCAAAAGAACGAAGGCTGGTAAAATGGCGTGTGTCGAGCTTTGTCCTTGATCGTACCCGAGCCAGTGTAGGAGAAAGATGTAACGAAACCCTGAAATCCATGCGGAAAGGATGTTTTTCTTGGTTAGCGCCTGGAGATGGACGAAGGTTAGCTGGATGCTCCGGTTCGAAGCTAGACTGTGCGGATAGGATAAATCCATTGTTCCGTATTTCTACTGCAAAAGGCTCAGAGCCCTTTGTATCCGCGCATATGAGGCGCCCACACAGCGTACCACATTCAAGCTCCACAGAAAAGCGCGGCATACCGATGGTAGTTGGTGAAAGGGTTGGCGTGGAGGGATCCTTCGCTACGGAAGGTTCTATGTGAGCAACCAACTCTTGAAGTCGTTCGAGGCGTTCCGTAACCTCAACGCCTCCAATTCTTCCTCGGACGGCAAAAAAAGCGGCATTGGGGTCGCCGGATAGGAACGGGGACGGCATAAGCCAGGGGGCTGGCCATTGTGTCGCCAAAGTCCAGATATCCACCGTTTCAAGTGTGAAAAGTCTCATACTGTCTAGCCTCGTGCGCCGTTCTACCATTATCTGGTGAATCGAGAATTTGAACCCATAGGTGTCGGGGTCGAAGTTGCCGACTCCTTTACTCCGACCAAGCCAGCACCTATGGAAGGAATCTTGAGATTCGTCCGTGCACAATCCAGAGCTGACACCGAAATTCCTGAACTTGAATTCGTAGGGTTCCTGGCCCCATTTTCGATTCGTAGCAATTGTAATGGATGAAATATCTAACTTGGCCTGACGTAGGACGGATAAATTCGACTATATTCAAAATGTAAGTAGGCCACAAAGAGTAGAATCTAAGAGGCATACTGTGCACTTTATATCCTTCAAGCGCATGCTGGGTTTATGGTTGTGGTGGCGGCGGCGCGACCGGATGGATGCCTGAAAGGTCATTTGTCAGGATACTCTGGACGAATTTAAAAGAGAAATCACTATTGCCTACCGAGATAACCTCTAGAAAAGGGGATACTGGCGATGAGGGTGACATAAGGTTGGGTGATAACATTGCTGAGCCCGGAGGTGATTCGATTCCTGGTGATGGAGGTGGTGATGGAGGTGAAAATAAAGACTCTGTGTTAGCTGTATTTGGGCTCGTGATTGACGAAGCGGAAGGGAAATACGACAATGGAGATGAGGTAGGCACATTGGTTTTCGTTTCCTTCGGCTTGAGGTTCGATATCAGAAGTTTGAGAATGTCTAACTCAAGGGAACAGTCCCCGACGGCTAACAAAATCTCCAAGCTGTGAGAGTCTGCTATACCCATCCTGGGGTTGAACCCCATCGATGCCTTGAAATCGATTGCCTCAGGGAGACGGAGAAATGGAACGGTTTTGTCTTCAACAGTCACATTAAGTTATCCAAGTAGCTTATGTGGAAGAAATATTTACCTGCAGAGGACGTAGCAGGTTGTGTCAATCCACTTATGTTATTAAATTTGACCACGATTGAGGCGTTGCCTTGAGTGTTTCCCCAAGCTCGATCCAAAGTCCTTCGGAAACTAGCCGTGAAACGCTTTCGCCACGCGGCCACCCCATAGGATCTTCGAGACCTCGTTGAACGCGGCGTTTCTGTGTGATCGCTCACACTCATAACCCTTCCCAGGTCAGTAAAGCAGAGGTTCACATGGAGAGTTAACTTTTCAGCTGAGACCGAAGTACCTGGCAAGTCCGGAAACGTAAAGGTGGTCGAGTGAGCCTCGAAATTGAGGTTGGAGACCATATGTGGTAACCATCGTATCAGCACACGGAGTCCGGCAACAACACAGGTACGGATTAAAGGTCGAAAATGTGGTTCCACCAGCGCATAAGCACTGGAAATAAGAGTCCAAAGACGATGTGCCATCGGAGATGGGGCGAAGTCAGCCAGAGTTAAACGACGATTGTGTCGTGTGGAGGCAGGGGACACCGTGGGCTTATTTCTCCCCAATTCAATGTTAAGGCCGTCCAGTTTGACATAAAATCCCCGCAAGAAGCCATAGCGGACACGGTCTACGCGTATAATCCGAGGTCCTGCTCGAATATAAAGCCCACGAATTGATCGTAAGCTGATACTTCGGATTCGCACATGTTTTGAGAGAGCAGAAAGTAGCCATGGTATCAGGAACGATCTGAGGAGAAGCGAAATTATTGTGATCCTCGTCATCCAGAGGAGACCGAACGTCCACCAAGCATCTGTCGGAGACCCAAGTAGAAGCCCGCGAAGCAGTGGTATACTATCAATGATCATTTTCTGTTAAGGAGTCAACCCTCTATTACTTGCAAAAAAAAACATGCCATGTACAATCAAAGACACTCAACTACCAGACTTGGTCAGAGTGTTCCCAATAAGTTGCTGTGCGCTTTCTAAAGTATGAGATTGACGTGTTTAGGGTTATTGCGACACAAGGACGGCTATGAATATCGCGTTCAATGAGGCGTCTATATTGGTGTAGTGGAGCCTGTGTCGACGTCAAGGCGTGAGTTGCTGAACATGCCACACTTGAAATGGCAGAAGAAACCAGAATGCGTCACAACAACGACCTTGTTCGATCATGGTGATTACATAATGTCCATGTGGCCAGGATCAAAATTATAAAAAAAATGCCCCAGACAAGCATCGGCACAGCCACGATCGGATGATAGCAGAAACCCCCACAGTTGTTGGAGCTGTCATCATGTAAGCAGGAGATATCTCTAATTTGGAAAAAGGTACTAATTTAAATTTGTGCGGTAAATATTTACTGTTGCACTCGCCGTTGACTCGTCGTGGTCTTTTATCATAGGGTTCTCCAGGAGGAAGTCATAATGCAAGTTTTTTGCAAGCCTACCGCGACGTGCTATCGTCAGCGTCATAGTCATGTAGTTTGTAGGTGACCGTGAAGAATGGGGTATGAGTCCATTTTAGGGAGGAGCCACCTATCGTTAAGGAGCAACTCAAACGTCTACGATTTTGCATTCAGCTGGAAATAGATCGCTCTAGCTTTGGCTTCTAAACATGTCCAACTTCAATTTGGTGGGTAAGGTTACATAAGCTGGTCATTAAGTACTGATCCAGGAATTATTTTCTGTATTACGACGTGACGAGTCACCGATCCCATTCTTCCCGATCCATGTCTAGAATACTGAGCAATGGTCAACACCAATCAGTTATCAAAGACCCAACATGCCATTTACCATTCTTCAGAGTTGACTTCTGCAGGCTTGTACGTCGAAAACACAAAGGAATTTCCAATGAAGCTTCCCGGATTGAATACATGGCACCCGGTGTAAGTAATCTTGTATCGGTCATATTTGTCTGCAAGGACGAGCTATATTAAAAATTAGGCCTGCGTCATTAGCTGACAAGGATAATTTACATACCGTGGTTGGTAGTGGATAGAGCCGAAGTGAGTGATCATAATCTGAAAGTGTTGGCTGGATGTTAATCGTCAAGGGACTTAAGTGGGCCTGATCTAGTATAGTTTGAACAAGCTGTTGAACTGGTATTACAAACAGGAAGCGTTGGAGGGATGATTCCACTTACATATCTTTTCATATGCTCGCTGCCAACGTTTGGCTTCACGCCCACAATGTTCCTGAGCATTCTAGACATAATATCTTCCCTAAAGATCACTATCTCCTGATCGAAAAATTTAATCCGACACGGATTGGTTGCAAAGTGCGCTTTTGGGACCTTGGATTGTAGTCGTGTCACGAGGGACGACAGCAATTGTTGTCGCGGAAGGGTCCCGTTGACAGTAATATCCAAAGGTCCAGGAACAAACACGAAATGGGTAGATCGGGTTATGAGGGGGTAAGATGCAATTAAGTCTGCCAATGCATCAAAGTTGTCTGTGCTTACTTCAGTAAAAATCCAGAAGAAATTTGTCTAGTAACTAACCTTGGTAAGTTTGGACATCACGGCTGTTCCCATGTGATATGGAATGTTGGCTAAAATTACCGCAAAGGACAATGATTTTGGGTATGAAACTATTCTCAATGCAGTTGTCAAACATTTTCTGTAGTCCTACCAATGTCTGTACGTGGTCGAGCCAGACGTCCGACAGGAAGAAGAAGTGAAGGTCTGGTAGTTCCTCGCGAATGCGAACTGAAAAAATAGACTACCAGTTGTTTAGACACAAAATGGCCAATAAATCAATAAATGCGTACATCTTCCAACAAGGTTGTTGACCCCTTTCCTAAAAAATCTATGTGCCCGTAGATAGAACTAAAAGAAATATCGAATGAACGAGAAGCCACAAATCGAATTAAGGAATTACCGTGCAGTTTCACGAGGTTCACAGGGCGGTTGGCCGATCGCAACAATCTCTAGTGTCGCCTCTTCCGTATACTCGCCTTCAACAAGTGCAAACGAGCCTTCCGCAAAAAGCCCATCACCTGGTTCATACTAGGAAATTTACTGTTCGGTCTGAGAACAAATCATAGGTGAATATTATTAAACCTACCAATTTCGAAAAGTCAAGCTCGACGGTCCCATCCGAGTCCTCGATGCATAATTTACCCTCTTTGTTATGCCACAGCATTCCTAAAAGAAGAAATCGATCACCTGCGCGCCCGAGAAGTTGTTTTGTTGATTTCAGCTGTTGCTCTGGCCATGAGAGGTCTGACATTCACTTCGAACATGACACTCACAGTTACAAGCTTCTCTCGGTCTTCAGATGGAAGTGTAGATGGGGCAAAGTGTTCGTTACGCAAAACGCATTGTTTGATAACGTTCAACCGGTCGCGAATTGCCAGAATACGAGACTCTGCAGAACCTGATATTGATAAAGAACCTGTTGCTCTTTAGAGGTTTAGGTAAAATGCAAATAAGCGGTGATAGGAGACGTTTACTTTGTGAAAGTCCCGGTTTCTGGGGACCAATGCCATAGAGGCATGTCGAATGCATTGATGACGAAGAGGTGGCTTTCCGGGTCTATCAATTCCTTCTCGACATCCATTTGCTCCGTTTGATTTCGCATCGCTTGATATACTCTTTCCAGAATCTCGGGCTCCACCTTCATCCCAACATCTGTTACCGCACATGAATAGGATTGATACCCACGAGACGTATATAGATACCTTCTTGCTTGCTGTACTCCAGAGCGAGTATCTCGATGGTTGACTCTATTTCCTCCTCTGCAATGTCATTTTCTTCCAAAATTTCCTCCAATCGTTGTAGTACATTCGGACCGAGAGAGTAACTGAACTTTCGGAACACCTGAAATGAGACATGATCAAAATTAATATTTTGAAAGAATACTTAACGCAGCAAACCTTCAAAATTCGCCGCTGTGTTTCGTCTGACATATATTCTGGTTGTATTAGAGATAGTGAAAAAGGCGTGTTGAATATAATGTTTACTGTGGTGTTGGGATTCCAGTTGAGAACGCGTTCAATCAGAACTGTTCATTTAAATCAGTGGATGGATGCATAGCACGTGCTATACTATGACTTGCCCCTAATTTAACCTGTCAGTGTACTTACCTGGACAGTGCTCATCGACCCGTCACAAAACTCTGTTAACCTACTCGAACATTTGGTCATGTTCTCCACTCTGGACGTCGATATAAGACCAGGATCTGGCCTCGGAAGGTTCGAAATAGGTATTATAGATTCCCTTTCAACAACGAATTCTAAATCATCGACTATCTATCTCTAGGCTCGTCCTTGTGGACGGTTCTTGATATGCTTCGGAATCTTCAACACTCTTTTCCACAGGTGGATATAAAATACGACCCAGATGCCTCCTCTACAACCCCTGTCATACTCCACATCCGCCCGCACTTAGACCTCCTGTTCTCTGGCAAGCACCAACGCCTCCATACCATTTGCCTGCGTAAACTAAGAGATTTGAATCCGCCGGTCACATTGAGATATATGGATACTGTCCTTTCATCTGCAAATGATGCCCTTACACGCCTAGCCGTCAGGCGTACCTTTGGACCAACCTACCCAGGGGATGACTTACGATACCCCGGGCTGTGGTTCAGTTTCGAAGAGGATGGTATGGGCGAGGCTGTTAAAAGTACCCAAGGCGATCGCTCGCAGGAGGTTAAACGTGTCCTCATATCACAGAAAGAGAATGACGGGAAGTCTCAAGATGCGCTTGAGGAGGTCAATGAGGTCCTCATCATGGCGGGCGACATTAGGCAAGCAGTGGTAAAAGTGCATGATGGAGTTACACTTTACTTTTATCCGGCCGCTTCTACACCTGTGCATGTAAGGCTTGGGGTGACCACTGCACAGGACTTGGCCCTAGATCTTGGCCCACCTCTCCGAGTGCACTATAAGGAGGATGAGCGAATGTTAATACATGCAGCGGGTGTTTCATCTGAGTCAGACGATGAACCTCGATGTACGACTCTCCCACTATTACCGCTATCTGCTAATTGTTTGGCTGTGACTAGACTTCTACAATTACTTTCAACATGGACTAGACTTCCTCATTGCCGGTCCTTCACATCTAGTTATAAAAATTATACTTCACTCCAATGTGGTTCGTTTTTTACCTTTAATTGCTTGCGCCTTAGTTCAAATTATCCCACAGCCGGGATCACCCTTATTCCAACGGTATAAACGGTGTAACTGGGAAATAGAAGGAGAACCAGAAGACGATGAGGATGGTATACGCCACCCTTTCAACGATAACCTTCAGTCTCACGACTATTTCAAAGATACACCACCCCGAAAACGGTTTTACGACAGAGTCAGTGACCTAATTTTTGATTGCTCAATCTCCACTGAATAAATGTTTAGTTCGAGACTATCAGCCACTTTCTCAGTCCCCACGAGCCTCCGCCTTCTATGCATCTTGACCGCACCGATGAAGAGGAAGACATAATTTTACCCAGCGCAACTACTCGACGTAAGTCCTTCATTGTGCATAAAGAACTACTAATATCCCAGTGGGTACAGTGTATGGATACGATGGTATCATTTTAGAGGTGTCAGAATCATCGCAAGTACTATCTGTCATGCTATTTTGAAAGAATCCTTTGCTCGTTGGAATACAAAATCTCACTTGCAATGTCTATCCAATAACTATCACAGAATTCGGCGTATAGATAAATCCTGAACAGGAGTGATGATAATCTGCCTCATATACTCTACTTATAACCCCGTTACCTCCTTAATACGCCCTCGTCCTAGTTTCACATTAGAATGGAGCTGGAGAGGACTGCAACGCTCTGGAGGTTCTAGTAATGATATACTTGAATGGTGCAAACATTGAAGAGATGTCCGGGATGGAGCTATACCAGATTACAAGCTTGTACGTGGCCAAGAGCGATGCTGTTTAGTCTTACGGTGGAACGGAAAGAATGTCTGGTGGCGTTGTTCGTTTTGGCGGAGGTTTGCGGAGAACATGCCACCTAACAAGGTCAAGTGTTGCCGCCGCATCCTCCACGGAAGAATGGCCCGTAGCGGTGTCGGTCTGAATCAACGACCCCAAAGTTTCACGCACCCTAGTGTTTACAATTGGTACTGTGTAAAGATGTTGCAAAGAGAAAAGCGTACAAGTCTTTGAGAGACCTCCGATACGGCGCACCCATTCGATGAGGGAATAATGTAACGGTGTCAACACATCTGTGGTGAATGATTCGCAGTGTCTTTAGGTCATTGTCTAGAGCGTGACCAATCAAGATGGTATCTGTGTCGATAAGAGAGTCCAATGAGCTGCGGATAGAAGAGAGGGGTAGTGTGGCCGCGGCGTGGTTCTCTGCTGTTATTCCTGAAAATCGAGTGATGTAATCGCTTAGGATACAGAATTTCAGTGAAAGGTGGTATCAGTGAGTTGTATCACACACATAACTTCAACCCCGGGATCCAAGCGTACAAACTGATCAAATACCTCTTTCCCAGAGCCGTCCACCACGGATACGCGCGCCACGCGCATGCCTGCCGTTGTATAAATCATTTCACAGTCAATGGCGGCCACATCTAATGTCATCTTTGTAGGTGATCCAGGCTCCAGGAGGGAAAATGGATGCCTGGCATGTAAGTCTTCGGCCTTGGTTTCATAGAAAACATGTGGACCGTGAGTACACCCTTCTCCATCTGTAACTGATCTTGAACAACAATTGTATACACGCGTCTTTTCCCCTGCAGTGTTTCAACGTAAAAATCCAAAATAAACAGGCTGCTATTCTCACCATTGACCTTAGTGGTATAAGGCTTCCCGCAATGGTAGATGCACTGATCTGCCTCTTCTTTTCGTTTCACAAGGAACGGCTGGGTACATCGTTCACATTTGGCTACCTTACCTTCCAGGGTCGGTTCAGTCCCTCCTGCTCCTTCAGGGATGTCAACAAAATAACCCCACTTCACCAAATCTTCTTTAGACATCACGTAAGGGTCCAAGTGACTTCGTGTAAGGCGGAGAGCGTTCATTGATTTGCGTGCCTCTGCACGAGCTGCAAGCTCCTCCTCTGTTCCAACAGAAGGATGTGAAATTGAATCAGGTATCGGACGTCGCTTTAAAGCAGCTGCACATTGTATGACTGCCTGACACGGTCATAATGGTTAACTACGGCCTGATATGGAGCGACAACACCCACATTGCGATATGTCAACTTGACAGACTTCTTGTAGACCTCCTCCTCTTGCTTGAGTGCATGCTCTGACGCAATACTGGGGTTCTTTGGGAGAATTCTGTGATAGAGAACGAGAAAATGGTCATATAGGGTTTTGAGCATCGTCTGACAGTCAATATTTGAGTACAAATGTACGGACAGGCGTCAGTAGACACATGCCTGTCGGACGGGGATGGCGACTTGAGAAAGAGCAGCATTAACTCGCAGTAAGGGTGCTCCATTCTAGGATTAGGTGAGGGAAAGCTCAACTAGCAGTACAGTATTACGGAAGAGCTCACGTTGATGTGGGATGAAGTTGAGATGGCCGCTGGTCGTTGTGAAGCGCCGACCTTTTGAAATTTCCTTGGTGGTTCAGCGGAGGGAGTTGTTGGAACTGAACCTGATCTAAGGGGTGAGCTCGGTACTGCACGCTTCTTCGTTGGCGCAATAGATGTCTTCGAGGACGAGGGCCTCGGAGTGGTATTATTTGAGGCTTTCAGGTCATGAATCGGAATGACCAGTGCGGGAGAGGGTGGGAGTGCGGGAAGATGAGAAAATATACATTGCGTGCGTGTACACTGGCCTCTGTCTGGACACGGAAGAATCTGGAAGAGGCTCAACGTCGAAAACATAGAGAAAGTATGAACGCGGCACGGATGTAGCCATAGAACGCGTGACCATGTGGTAAATTTTGAACATTAGCTCACCACGTCTCTCGTCTTCCTCCCATGTCACAGCGAATGCGGAATCGCGCTGGCTCGTTGTCGCTGGCTAATGGACTTGAGTGCGTTCTTTGCTCATATACTCGCATTCCATGAGCCTCATCTATGGTAGACATGACCCCAACCACCATCTAGCTGGCCCTTTTCTGCCCCAGACGTATGCCCATTCCTGAGCGTCCGCCTTGGCCCCTAATCCCCATCTCCCCCTTTAGCCCGCTCGATGGTACTCCAAGGAGTACATCGCCTGTCTCGCCAACAACTAAAGCATGGGCAGCACGTCCTGTTTCTCCTCTCGTGCGCTGGGCTGTCCAACCATGTGTGTTCACTTTGTTCTATTATGCCAATCGACTTATTTATACGTTCTGCGGCAGCATCGGCGTTCAAGCTGCTCCTTCTCCCAATTGTCCTCTACGTCAACTGGGAGCTTCTGGCGCCATACCTGAAACCTGGCATCGAAAACCCATTCGCGTGCTTCTTCTTACTATCAGGTCGCATTCCTGCCTCCACCTCTGAAAACCCGCGCTACGCAAAGACCTACTTAGATTTTGCGTTCCTCGCATATAACATCGTATTCTTCTCGTTTTTCCGCCAACTCATCACCATCCATGTATGCAGACCCACTGCAAGATATTTTGGCCTGAGGCGGGCTGCAAAAATAGATAGGTTTGGTGAGCAAGGTTACGCAATAGTGTATTTCCTTGTTTTTGGCGGATGGGGTTACGTGAGCGTACATTAGTATTCCCTCTTCCATCTTCTCAGAAAATATTTGCAGCGGGTCATGACACACCTACCAACTTACTGGTATCGAACAGAGTACTTCTGGATAGGTTAGTTGATTATGTTTCCTCGTTTTTACCCTACTTTAATCACAAGAGCCAGATTACCCCCACTGGCAAATGATCCCCGAACTCAAAAGATACTATCTCATGCAGATGGCATACTGGTGCCAACAACTTCTCGTGCTCGTGCTAGGCCTGGAGAAGCCGCGGAAGGACTACGTGGAACTCGTGGCGCATCACTTCGTAACTCTTTGGTTGGTAGGGTAAGTGCAGGTGGCCTGTCATCTTTATAAACACCCTATTGATTCTCCGTTAGATGGAGTTATCTAATAAATCTCACTCTTATTGGTAATGCTGTCTACATGAGTATGGATATCCCTGATACTTTCTTGGCTGTGAGACGCACTTTTGTTATACTGATCTCAACTTAACCATTCCTTTGCAACAGTTTTCAAAGGTGCTGAATTACATACAATGGAAGAGGTCTAAGAGAGTCTCTTTTGTGATCTTCATCTTTGTCTGGACGTAAGTCTTAAACATAATCTCTTGAACAATACTGTACCCAAACAACCACAGATATTTCCGGCACTATCTTAATATCAAAATCCTATGGTCCGCTTGGTTCGAGTCCTCCCTAGTCCCGTAAGCACATCCAGGCACTCCATTCTATCAAACTAACGGCACATTCCTACAAGTGAATCGGCAAAAGTCTGGAAGCCAGAAGAAGGCACTTGGATGCCGCCGTGGATGCGGAATCAGATCTTCCTGCCTCTCTTCCTACTTCAGCTTTTGAATTTGTTCTGGTACTATCTCATGATGCGGATACTCTGGAGGTCAGTAATTTAGGACATATTTTGCTGACTTTGATACATATTGTTGGTGCAGATCTATAATCACAAGTGAGATAGAGGACTCCCGATCGGACGACGAGGACGACGGTGAAGATGACAAGCAGGACTAACGCAACGCCAATCACCACACTACTGGTGGAGGCGTGATGTTTCGTTGTAGACTATCTTGTATTGCTTAATTGTTGAGGAATATTGGATACCAGGATGGAACTAAACTTTACAGTAGTGAATTTCTCGTTGATACAGATACATTGGATACATTCAATAATATATTGGTACATCATGTGGAAAAGAATTCCATGAGGATGCCCAACTTTCACCACGAGTCTACACGACCACTGCTGGGTGGCACTAACCCTTCCTCATCTGAGAAGTCACTGTCTTCTTCGTATGGTTTGAAGTCAACTTTGACACCTTGTCCGGTACGATTTGGCCATCTCTTTTCTCTCTGGATATCCACTGGGTCCCCGGAAGCCATTGACATCATTGCTTCAAGTGTGTACTGATAGCAGAATGTAAGGAAATACAGCAATAAGGCAGAAACCCACTCACAAAGGCGTCATTTCCGGCATTGTGGAGGTACTGTGTTGGAATCTGTATGAGGTTACAGACACGTCCTAGGGCTCTCCTGTCTCCTGATCCAGCACCTTCAAGAGCAGCAAAGAGGTCTGAGGTATCCACAACGAACAGCCCCTCATCTGGCATCGCATCAGGGAGGACATAACTCAACCCTTCCAAGTGGGCACCAATCGTCCTCAAGTATCTGGAGAATTTGTTGACTCAGGTCGAGGATCTCCCAAAGCAACAAAAAAACGTACTTTATGTCTTGGCTGTTGTCATGGAAGACAAGAAATACTGGACCATACTGTGCTAAATCTGTGATGAAGCTAGAAACTAGGGCATTGAATGCAGCTTTTTTGACAATCTCGCTCTTCCCATGCCTATAATCCTAAACAACACGACATTACACTTATTTAGTTAGTTGGCAGACAAGCAAATCAGTTAACTCACGTAGCGATGCTCTGGAATATACTGAGAATTTCTATACTTTTGGTATTCGTCCACAATGATATGGCCAGCTTTCTGGACTTCCTTGCCTTCCTTCCATCCGAAAAGGCGCCAACCGAACTCAGTAATCATGCTGTGATCGCGCTCCCAGGCTTCGAAATCGAGCGCACACCACACACCCTTCTTCTCGACCCAAAATGTTCGCACACGCTCGAAAAGTTCGCGGCGGGAGGTGAGGGTAGGGTTGGACCCCTTGAGACGTTTATTATTCTTTTCGATTTTCTAAAGAATGTATAAAGTTTGATGAGCAACCAGACTTAAGGGGTTGTTTCTACCTTGATTGCGTTACGCAGAGAACCACCGTCGGGATAGACGACAGGAGATACTCCGCGCAGACTGGACTCTGTCAAGAGGCAATCGGAGTAGGGAAGAGGTATAATTTCTTTTGTGAGTTGCATCGCGTGTAGCCAGTACCTGATGTAATCGACTTGTGCAGACGAGAAGAGCAGGCGAGACTCCCCAGTAACAAATGTTCCTATTGAGAATCAGCCTTTACGGTTCGTATATACTCTGCTGTACGGACCCAGATACAACTGGACACCTTCGACGCCTTTGACATGAAGCGGATGGTCAGGGTGAGTTATGGAATCATGAGCTGATCGGTACTGTCAGCAGAGCGAAATTTGGTAGGGTACCACATACCAAGGATAGCTTTCAACGGACGAACATCCTCTTGATTGGGGAGAGCTTGACTCCTGTAGAACTCGCTCAACAAACCGAGTTAAGATTGAAAGAGAGTACCAAAAGTTACCATTCGAACCAGATGTCCGTGTATCTATAATAACCAGTGATTATGGGAGTATCTCTTGCCATTGCGATAAAGGCAGTGATTGGACTGCGCAAAGAAAGAAAAACAGACGCGCTTCGAATTCATGGCTTCAGATGCCAGGGTCACAGTGACCAACTTGAACAACACAATCGCGTTTGTATGGCGGCAGCCCTGGCGCCAAACAAGTTGATTTACGACAAGACTCAGTGGTCTATCCCCATTCCCGTCAACCCTTCTTCGCGTTTGCAATGGCACAGACTGCGCAGAAAGGCGGTCCATCTACCCCTGGCAAGCGGAAAGCGCCTGCCACAGCGCGGAAGAGTACTGGTGGCCGACCTCCGCGTCCTTTGACTAGCACTCACACCCCTGCTGCCGGACGGTCAGGTAGATCATCGGAGTCATAATGCGCGTACTTCGACTAACATTCGTTACGGAAGACCCTCCAGCTCAGAAAAAGCCTCAAAAAAAGCCTCACCGCTTCCGTCCAGGGACTGTGGCTTTGCGAGAAATCCGGAAATACCAGAAGAGTACCGATCTTCTAATACGGCGCCTTCCGTTCTCCCGCGTGGTACATATTCACATTATGTTCTGCATTTCTTGAATTGAAAATGTCTCACTAGGTTCGAGAGATCGCGCTGGACATGATCACAGACGAGAACGACTATTCCAACTCGGGTCTTCGGTGGCAGAGTTCTGCAATACTGGCATTACAGGAGGCAACAGAGGCATACTTGGTTCATCTGTTTGAAGACGCGTCCGTACTTCTCTTGCCGAACTTGTCCAACCTATCTCAATAACATTTCCCTAAATAGTAACCTTTGTGCAATTCATGCAAAGAGAGTCACTATAATGACGCGCGATATCCAGCTTGCTCGACGAATACGCGGGCCTTGGGGTGGTCTCGCATAATTCATGCATTTATGATTATTATTGTAGTTGTATCAGTCCATATACTTATTGTCTTGGTTGGGTAGTGAAGGTGGATTTTGTAATCCAGTGGTCATCGAATATATATCATCAAATAAAGCTGTACGCAAAACCAAAAAACCTATTGAAAGTAGCAGTCAGTCGAGGTTTCAACAAAAGTGGTTATTGGTATTGTAGCGGTCATATTAGATCAAGGAAGGTTCAGTGGGTCCCTGCCAGTATTGGGGATCCCTTACAACCACTTTTATTTTCATCCCGCCCACAAAAGATGCAATAAGAATTCCCAGTACATACCAAGTAGATCGATAGCTATTTTTTCCCCCCTGTGATTCGGCGAGCAGATGCTTGTGCTTCAATAGTGGGTGGCGACACAAGGGTTTGTACTCGGGCTGCTCTGTGGCGCCTTCTTCGACGAATGTCCAACCAGTCCATAATCCAGGTTTGAATTAACCCAAATGTAGCAGAGGTTATCCAATAGAGGGCGATACTCTGTTAGAAATGAGCGCGAGTAGATCAGTTTAGATATCCTGGAACATACTCCTGGTGTTATTGCAGCTATAATGATACGGCCAATGGAAAGCACCCGTAGTCCAGACTTAATCAATGTTTTTGGCCGAATTCGAGGTTTAGCACCCTCAGCCATCGCTTTGGCGTTTTGTTCCTCAATTTGTCGCGAACGTTCTCGTTCTGCTGCGTTCATTACCCAATTGCTTGATTCAACATTAGCCATGGTTATTACGCCAAGGAGAATGGGCAGGGCCATGGTGGGATCAGGGTGCGCTAAGGTCGAGAGAGTCAGAAATGACTCGGAGTCAAATGGCGTAGGATCCACTGAAAGCCTCCCCAACATTATCGTGCCGATGACGAATATAGGGAGTTGGGTGAGCGGCGGTACTATTATAGAAGGCAGAGGTGAACATTTATGTTTCTTGAATAGATCCTTTCGAAGTTTCGTGAGCTAGGAAGATGGTTAGTCAAAAGTACAACCACAAACACATCTTTGACACACCACTTCTACTGAACGGGTCTTGTGAAAGTTTTGAAGATACGTCTTGTCGCCGCGAACGCCGTCACTTTTCATCTTCTCTAAGACTTGTTTGGAAACGACGGGTTTCATCCGTTCAAGCTCTGGAAGAGCTTGTTCTTCCAGCCTCCAAGCTCGTTTCTTTCCCTAGGTAAAGACCAGTCAGGCACATATAACGGACTAAAGTGCGCCTCTCGCATACCCATATTGCAATTGGGAGTAATGAGACTCGTGCCAGCAATGTTGTCACAATTATGGTAGTGGAATAAGCAGGCAACGAAGGGGGTATTGGAAGGGCAATAGCCAAATCCAAGAATCCATCGCAAAGGTGTTGAATGAAGTACCGACGGTTGGTAAAACCTTCCAACTGGCAGTTCCGAGAGCAGGAAATGAATAATGGCCGACCACAACGTCGTGGTACGCGTCGAAGAGCAAACATGTTCAAGAACAAATATTGGGTGTTTCCTGATCGACTGCACGTGAACGAATCCAGCCCAGCTCTGAGTCTTTAGCAATTTTCATGGTTTCCAAGACTAATTGGTTGTCTAATATATGCTTTCATGCAGTTGGAAAGGTGCAAATCTCATGGTCATAGCATACTCCTAGGCATAACTACCCCGCATCCCAACGCCCCACTGACAGACTGGTACTTGTCCCGCTTAGAACACCAACTGATGAGGGTACTGGCCCTTCGACAGACCCCAGCTCGACTTGAGGTATTTGGAGAGGTTTTCGGTCTTCTTGACCGCAGCAAGAACTGCCTTGTCAACTGCCTTCTGGTCAGCAGTCCTCGAGGCAGGGAGAGGCTCCTTGGCTTTCGGCTTGCCGTTCTCGAAAAATTCCTCCTCCGCCGACCGCGAGCCCTTGGTGGCGGATTTGGCGAAGTAGGCATCATTGACTTTCTCGTCGAGCTAACCAAACTGTCAGTGAATATGGCGAAAATCCTCTTTATTAGAGTGACGCACCTTGAGGCCGTCAAGCTCAAGCTTGGTTGAGGTGGCAATGACGTAGGCCTGGTTGACACGACGCAGAGGTACGCCATTGACCTTGTATGGTCCCGTCACCAACAGTAAACCGCTCGCCAACTGCTTCAAAAACACAACTCTCTTCCCGCGGAAACGACCAGCCAACAGAATCAACACGGTACCGGGGGTAATGGTGGAACGAAGTGACGCTGAGGTGGGGGTTTTGCGACTCTTCTTAGGTTGGCGGACATCTTCAGCGGGATAGTATCGAGCGGCTTTTGTGGTAGGAACTAGCCTCTTGCCACCATTCTTGTCGCCGCCAACAGTCTTCTCAACAGTCTCTGCGGGTGTCTCAACGGCGGGCTTTTCAGATTTTTTGGGTCCCTTCCAAAGGCCGCGACGTGCGGCTACCTGGGAACGAGAGAGGCGTCCGACACCCGGGACGAGTTCTTTGCTTCTGGCCATCTATTTCAAGGGTTAGAGGCTGTACATTGGATACTACGACGGGCAATCTTACCTTTTTCTTGAGGTCGTCGTCGAGGCCGATGCCGATAATATGTACGAGTCTCTACTTCCAGACGATTTGGTGGCTTAGAGCTACACAGTTCTGCGGCATTTGCCGATTATGCCAACTTTACCAACAGATAAGATAAGATTCTAGGACCGGCATACCCCGCCTTTCCCAGAACCATCATGTCGTCAACTGGTAGACCTTTATAACTCTTCATTGTTTTTTTTTGCTAATGTTCGACAGGCGATGACCGAGTTGTTGTCTGGTTCGACATTGACAACACTCTCTACTCGGCGAGCTCCAGGATATCGCATGCCATGGGCGAAAGGATCCATGGTGGGCTAACGACCTGCAACACCTACGCCTGCAACTGCTCACCACATCCTATCTAGCTTACTTTGTCAGCCTGGGTCTCAGCCACGAGGAGGCGTCGGAACTTCATCTTAGATATTATACCCAGTACGGTCTCGCTCTTCGTGGGTTGACTCGTCATCATGACATTGGTAACGTAATCGTTATCTCCAGCTCTACCTGAGCACACCTTACACTCCAACGTATGGTAGACCCGTTGGAATTCGATCGTCAGTGCGATGGGTCGCTTCCCCTTGAAAGCATGATCAAGTTCGAGCCCGCCACTCAGAAACTTTTTGAAGACATAGATCGATCCAAGGTCAAAGTCTGGGCGTTGACCAATGCTTACCGCCCAGTGCGTACCGCTGCGTTATATTACCCTCGTACAGCCAAAACTCACCCACTCTCCAGCACGCAGAGCGTGTTTTGCGCATACTCAAGCTTGAGGACTTGATTGATGGCCTGGTCTATTGTGATTATCAAATCAAGAACTTTTCCTGCAAACCAGAGCCAGAATTTTACAACATGGTATGTCGTTATACCTACCATCCCTGTGTGGTTTGACCCTTGCTCTACTAGGCAATGAAACAGGCCAACATCACTGATCCATCCAAGTGCTATTTCGTAGACGACAATAGAGGCAATATCGATGGTGCCAGGGCACTAGGCTGGGCAAGATGTGCACATTTTTGTGAAAAAGGTCTAGAAGCCATGGAGGGAGGGCGCACAAAGCAAATCGACAACGAACGGGCACCAGGTGCTGAAGGCTCAAATGACGTAGATATAGTCACCACACTAGACGAATTACGGATGGTTTGGCCAGAGATATTCAAGGCATAGCTTACACTCACTCGATGCCAAGAGCTCCAGCCTGTTGTAGATTAGTATTGTATCATGTAGATAAGGTTGGATAAAATGTAATAATAATAATCCTACTACTTCCGCATCTGTCATTCAACTTTGCCAATGGATTTCATACCTCGTCATGCCCAACCGTTTACTTTCGCAGAAGCCGTAAAATTGGATGTCCCCGTGATTACCGAAGGTTTGACCATCTTCTAAGCGATGTCAATGAACTTGGGCTGAGACGCACCTAAGAAATTACGCGTCTACAAAACTCTCTCCACCACTTAAAGCAGACACAATATGAACTACAGGAATATGTCACAGCGGAGGCTCCGGAGAACGCTGATACAGAGATTACGAAAGCTTTGCAGGAGAACGAGACAGTGATGTAAGTTGTTCGTTTCCAGCTACTACGACTGACTGACTTGCAGATTTAGCGGTTCTCAAGAAGAGAGGATATTGATGCTAAAGCTTGCCCTAAGTGAAAAGGGAGTTCACTACAATAGCCACTACGACCTCAACACTGGAAGCACACGTAACCCTGACCTGGCTGCCGCGCAATCGCAGTCTGTGGCAGAGTCAGTGGTGCCAGACTCTTCGCAAGTGGAATCGATGAACGAAGAAGGCGGTATTCGTCTATAGCACAGATCGCTGCGTCAGCCTGTACAATACCTAAGTATAACATATGTGGACTCTCCTACAGTCATCGACCAGGATACCGATAATTTCCATCCCCATTGATAGTGAGCCCCCGTACTGTAAGCCCATTGTGACATTCTTCAGCTCCATCTGTCTCATTGAAACTCGTAGGTTTCGAGCTTTAACAGCAATCGAGGCAAAGTTAAGGTACCATTTGTATAGGCCATTCATGTTTCCATCCATCTACCCATCCTTTCGCTAACCATACTACAACTTGGCCTAAGATGTGACACAGTCACCTCGCCTTCTCTTTTGATACACAGCTCATCCTAGACATAGACTTTCTAGTTGAGTGTATTGGCGCGCAGAATGGGGCTCAGCATAGAGAATTTCTTGTGTTGAGTAGAGGAAGACCGGGCTCGTAGGAACTTGTGGCAATTTACATCCGAGTTCGTTACAGTCGCTGAGAAATTTTAAGCTGATAGTACCTTACTATAGGTATACAATTGTTAGGCACCCCTTATCGTATGTATATCTTTGGCATGACCATAACTTGACCGCGGCTCGCCAATGGTGGAGAGGCAATTCAGTTTGCTGACGTCATCGACTCTGTTCAGGCTCATTCCTTCCTACTTAACGTAACTTCTACCTCCAGAGCATATTATCCGTGGCATGTTACTTAGTAATGAGCTCGTTTCCGTGAACAGAAATGAACTGGTCAAGTATGTGCCTCGGAATGTTCTTAGCACTTGTATCCGTAACTCACACCAGGCTCTATGTGGCGGGATATCAGTCTTTTGGGAAAAGGGGTAAAAACGCGAGTTCGCCTAGAAAAACTGAACGGGGCAGGAAGATTGGAAGATTGGCCAACGTGTCGCTCTCTACAAGTAGGAGTACTATAACCGCTTTTCAACTGCATCTCGCTGACATTTGAAGCTGATTCTATAGACAGCACTTGACGAAATATGCCACACTCTTGGCAAGAGCAAAGAAGTTCTGCTCAAAGACTACGAAAATCTCAGAAACAAAATTAACTCACGGCATCACTATCACGCATTGGTTCGCGAATGGGTGGCCATTATGAAGCAAATAAACAACCAATGCGTCTCAGTTTACGCCTCTTCACCACATTTACAGGACCTCAGACCTATCGCATACCGTCTTTATAGCTTACAGAATCAACTGGGAAAGTATATCGACGTGACACCTATCACTCAAGCACGAGCAATAGTTCTACAGGTTGGGAAGGATGATGATGATATCAAAGTTGAACATTTATCAACCCCTGAAGGATCCGAGTCTGAACTCGAAGAGGGTGAGATTAGGGAGTGGCCGTTAACGCGTAAACTGGAATTAGGGAATTTGATGAAGAGGCTTTACAAGGTTGAAAAGGGCTATCAAAGGGTGAGTTTGCCTGCGTTGCAGTATACCCTGTGAGAAGGTGAATATGTTTCAGATTTCGCAACACATGAAAGAATATGAGGGGGCTCGAATCAAGGATGCTGAAAAGCTGCACCAACTCGAAGTTGATTCCAAGGCCATGCTTGACAAAGCCACGAAAACCAACAATCGTCTGGCTGCTATCCCTACCTCTCCTTTTCCCGAAATTTCACAGGAGATTCTCAGTATTCTGGGATCAGATGAGGTTACTGAAGCCTTGGATTCTAGGGCGCGCGATATTTTTCAAACTGTTGAAGCTTGGGTGTTAATCACCAATGTGTCGATACAGCAAAATTTCTACAAAAAGGTTTGGAGTGAGATTTTTTCCAGCCTCGCTGTGGTCGACGTGGTGGAACCACAAGTAAGGTGAGTGCGTAGGCGGCCTTTCTATGTTATTAGACTACTTAGTACTTTTTATTACCAGGGCTGAAAATTGTACCTCCTGCCACTTGGGAGATGATCAGTCCCGCTGAGACTTGGCAAATGAAATGAGCATTCACCCCTCCAACGAGATATCGGCCACCCCCCGGCACATATTTGGTTACGCGACGATATATATGCAGTGATTTGCCCACTCATTTCCTCTCATTTCTTGTTTTGACTGAACAGGGAAGCTTTGTCTCAACTACCTGTTTCGTGACATCCTGTAATGATCCTGTCACCCATTGTATGTATATACAAGACATACATATAATGTACATCCATCCATACGTTTAATAGTTGTTGAAACGATGTATCCACCCCCTCAGGTCAGCTTCATATGATACAGGCACGTTTGCCCCTACCAAGTTGTGTAGATGATAAGTAATGGATGATACTCAACATTCCCGCTGCCCGGCCTTGGCGACTTGTCTGTAGATAGGAGTGATGGTTATCTTAAGTGTACAAGTGGCAAGTAAATAGATACATGGAAGGGGTTTATCTAATTCGAGTCATTGAACAGTTGGGGGTATTGGTATTGGTGGTGGATTATTGGGGGCAAAGGTGAAAAGTACTTTGTTTATTGTGGTTAGGGGGTTGTGTAAGGGAGCGTGTTGCTGGGAACTATGAAGTATGCGAGTTGACTATAGCTATAATATGAGATCAGCGACGAAAAGAAAAGGAACGACTACGTACAACCAAGGACAGAAATGAGAGCCAAGGAGATGAGAGACGTGGGGAAATGAACGAGAAGCTGGAAGCAGATGATCGCACGAGGTTGCCGAATTCCTATTACTTAACTGTATTGCTTGTTATACGTGTGGGGGCTATACTAAGTCCGTTTGAAATGATAACGCGTTAGGAGGGCATGAGGATATATCGAAGGGGGAGTGGAAGTAGAGCCAGAAAAGAGAGATAATGCAGAGCATACCACGATGGAACCAACAAAGGACATCATGTAATCATCGTCTGACGCTTTGCTTGCTTTGCCGTCGTTGACATCATACGGAAGCTAGACTGGGAATAGTTTCGTGGCGAGGTCGGGATGGCATGCGCGCTAGGCAGCTTCCCACTCTCTGTGGGTATTCCTGTCCAGGGACTGGGTGGTTGTAAAAGCTGTGAGGGCGGCCCCCGCGACAAAAGAGGAGGTTGTGACTGTGAGTGCGTTGGAGGAGGACGTCGGTGCTCGTGATGGGAAGATTGCCTAGGACGTTGCTGCTCGTGGTGTGAAGGAGGAGGCATGCTCGCACGTCGTGACGACACCCTCTCCGTACTTTCATTTCCACTACGGTGACTGTGGGATGAAGAATTATAGGGTGAACCTACAATCGTTCCTGCTGTGGGAGCAGGGACTAGAGCCTCTGGTCTCGGGAACGATGCGCTTCGTGGTGGGTGGCCCCTAGTTCCCTCCGCACTCCCGCTTCTTCCAGCTTCATATACCCTCTCCCTACTAGAATTCTGAGAGCTGGACAAACGAGCCTTAGATGAACCTCCGGCCGACCCAGATGAACCTAACGGTCCATGCTGCCGAGGATACTGTTGCATCATGAATGGTGGTGTAGGCGGGAGGAGGGGCATATCCATCATCACAAGGGCAGGCATTGGCATCATCTGCATTTGCATAGGCATGGGAATCATAGGGACAGGAGGAACAGCATTATTTAAACTGAGGTTGCTGCCTGTCCACATAGGGTACGATGTTGTGCGGTCGCCGCTGAGGCTACTACTAGAATTGTTGCGAGACGTGGATGCGGCAAGCGAATTACGTTTGGCCCGGCTCGCCGCGGCCGCCACAGCAGCCTTGACGTCCTCGGAGGAGGAAGGGGGAAATTCTTGAGAAGAATAAGCCGATGGTGGTCGCGTCCCAGAGAGAGGTGACGGTGAAGAGTTTTCAGCGCTTGGGGGTGTGTCCCTGACGCTTGGGGGACGTGAGCTGCCGGGGGAGTGAGAATTGGCAGAGCCACGAGGTGATGTGTGATGCATCACGGGGAAGGAAGCAGTTCTGGCCGATAAATTTGGCTCCGAGGCCTCTCTCCGCGGGAGATTAATAGGAGAGCTACCGTCGTTGTAGACTGGTCTATGATTCCGCGTGGGAGGTGATTTATTACGTCCCGAAGCTGAAGAAGATGCAGAAGGTGGGAAAATAGCACCACCTCCATGATTGATCCCCAAAAAATCATGAACATTGTTGTTTTCTGTCCGATGGCCCGGTATAAATCCAGCTCTCTGCGACTCTCGTCTCATGCGCGCGGCAATAACCTCATCAGCGTATTTTCGTTGCTTTTTCTCTTCCTCCATGGCCCGCTTTTCCCTTTCCCAAGCTCTACGCTCATTCTCCCACTCTGCGCGTTCTGCGTCTCGCTTGCGCCTCGCCTCTGCCCGTATCTCCTCCTCCTCCTCAAGCAGGCGCCTCTGCTGCTCCGCTCTGAGGAACCTGGCCTTTTCCTCGCGTTTCTTCTTCATACGCAGTACATAGCCCAAGGGTATGACATCATCTTTGTCGTCTTCTGCAAAACGCACACCACGTTTTACGAGTGGATCGGCTGGCTCGTCAATACTCTGTGGGGAAAAATGTGTCGTGGTGACTGCCATGGGCGATGGCAAGTTGTGTTCGTTCCGAAGAGGTGAGGGCACGGCAATGTAGGGCGAACTGCGGGCATTGTGGCCCGATGCTGATGTAAGGTATAAATTGTAATTTTTTTACAAGGACAGAGGGGTGTGGCTTACAGGAAGTAGGAGATATCGTTTCGGGGGGCGAAGTAGACGGAATCTCTATGGCCAGGGACGGAGGAATTTGAATGAGATTAAAGTCAACCATTGAATCGAAGGCTTCGGAGTATTCCAGGGCTGCCACGGCAAGACCTGTGCCGAGGACTCGATGTCGCGAAACGGAACCGTCTTGCTCGGGAATGAAAACGTCGTAACGGTCTTCGAAGCAGGGGCGTGAGATCCAGCGAGCAAGGCCTGGGCTAGACAAGGTGACCACCATTGTACTTGAGGGGAGAGGGTCGTTGAAAGGGTGGGGAGGTGGATTGAGGGGAACAAGAGGTTTGACTCTGCGAGAAGTAAGCGATGTTAGGTCATATTGTTTCGTAGGAGACGGGGGGTCTTCCTCTCGCAAACTTGCAAGGAGTCGTGTTTTTAAAAGTGTGACGGCAAGCGAATGTGACGGACGAAGGGTGCTGGCTAGGTTGACGGATCTTGGGAAGATCGAGGGTGCATCAGAACGGTGCGCAAAGGGCGGAGGAGGGGTTGGTAGTGGCACAAGGCTGTTCCGGACGAGCGTTTTTAAGGAGTTTCTGGGATCGTCTAGGGGAAGTTGGGTATGCTCGTCGTCGAGTGAGGGATCAAATTGGGCATCATCACGCTGGGACCAGTGCGGAATGGAGCTGTGAGTATGTTTTTTGTCGTTTTTGTGCTTTGAGGTGGACCTAAGCCAAGATTTCCATGTCTTGGAGTTGCTGGGTGCAATGACAGGCGTGTGGTCATCGTCTGGAGTGTGGAGGTAGAGACTAGTGGAACCGCTAGAGGAGGAAGCGGAAGAGTGGGCGTGGTCAGTGACCAGCGGAGGAGGGGGTGGCTGCTTGTCACGTTTGGCGAAGAGGGAGGCAAAGCGACGCATGGCGGACGGCTTCGACGCTATGGGCGACGACGACGACGACGACGACGGCAATTGCGACGCTGAGGACAACAACGACGGCCCAAAGGACAACAACGACGGTGAGAACAACGCGAACAACGTCTAAGGCGACATCGAAGGGAGTCACACTGAACCAGGTAGTCACGGTCACATTTTACTATTCCTGGTGACGTCAAATCAGCCACGTGACTGACGCTTTTCCACATCCCACCAGCGAATGAAACGCCGTTCATAACTTTCGACAACCCCGCCCATATACGCCACACTCACGCCTGTCCACGATGCCGCACGCTCCAGTACAATGCCATACTCGTTCTCCAGCATCCCACCCACATCGCGCGCTCGGTGCACCCGGTACCCGCTCCCAGGCACAAATCCCTCTTCGCCGGCCAGCGTCGCCCGATGCCGTCGTGGCACATCTCCCGACGTCTCTGCCCCATGATTGCCTTCATTACTCACACCAAAGTATCGCTCAAGCACCGCATCGTCATTCTTGCTGTCTCCAAGCAGCACACGTTCACTGAATCCCAAGTACGCGTCCATCATCTCGTTGTTCGTCCATCTGGCTTCCATCAGATCATTGTAACCATATCATCATCATTTCCACTCACATGTCATTCCACTTGCTACCTTCCCCCTCATGCTTCCGCAAGCCGGTCAAATACCCCTCGAGCCGTGGAAATCCACATGCTACATCTGCCTCGTCCCTTGGTGTTCTGTGTCACACAACATCACCAAACTTTCACCTAAAATTAAGTAATTTCACACCTACCTTGGTCTTCCATCCAACCCATAAACTAGCTTCAGTACCATGATCGCCGCGCCCATCAACCCCACCTCAGGAGCAACATTATCGTAGATGTGTCGCTCCGGATCGTACGTTTTCCGCTTCTCAAGCCCCGGGGCAAGCATATGATGCAGCGTAAGAGGCAGCGATAGGATCTTCCCAAGCCGCTTCGTTAGCTTATACAACATGGCTGCCGTCATATAAATCATTTCCCGATACTACTCGACGCAAACAAGGTACGTACGTGTTCCTTCCAGTCCTTGTGAAATAACTCGCCACAGGATCGGCGCTGCATTAGCCTCTGGCGTCAAGATCCCGTATGACGTGTACATCATCCTCGACAGCCTCGATGCCAGCTGATGGAGGGCCTGAGCGCTCGGCGGATGCTGTAATCAAACCAGTTAGTTAATCGATCGTAGCGAGTATTTTGGAACAAAGACTGACATGAGGCGATAGGGCTTGAATATTATGTTTTGTCAAGTGTACAACCATGCCACCTGGCAACAATTGGCGTTCAATTGGGTCAAGGTATGGCAGCTCGTATGATTCTATCAGTCTGGCAACCCATCATTATCTTTAGACTTTGCCTAGGGAATTCAAACTCGCCTGGTAAAATCTCGATAGAGAGCTGGAATACGCATTGTCCAGCATCCCACAACAAGTATTGCTATCGTGCTCGCCGGGCTCTCGTAGACATATCGACCTCGCATCCGACCGTTTCCTTTCGTTCTCGGCTTGCGTTCAGCTTCTTTGCCTTTGTCGTTACGATTGCTTTCTTCTGACGAGGATTCCTCCAGGTCCGAATTTGCACGGAGTAGGGCTGCAAGTTCAGGATCCCCCTCGCCTTCGCTGTCGTCCCCCTCCTCTGATTGTTCTTCGTCCTCCTGGTCCCCCTCATCTTCATCCTCGCTCTTGTCCTCGCTTTTGGATGCTTTGTTGGTCTCCTCGCTGGCAACCCCTACTTCTTCGTCTCGGACCTCATGTGCATATAGATATGGTTCTGCCGAGGGTGGATCAGGCAACATGTCAAGGTGAAGTGCCCAAATATCCCTGCATAGCACCTTTTGTAGTAGTAGTGTTACACTGGGTCAAGAAACACAAATGCGGATCGTTTAACATACTTCAAATTCGAGCGGAAGGCCCCACAAGGTCTTCACTGCCGCAATTTGTTTGCGAAGCAAAAGCTGCAGGCATTCGAAATAATGATACCTTCCCCGCGCTCCATGATATACTGTACGTAGCAGATGTGAAGAGAGAACAAACATGGTACTGCGGGCCATGACGTACGAGATGGATTCGCTTTACTCCCGTTCTCTTTCTTCTTACGTCCTTTTTTCAAGGCGCGTTTCCTCAGCGCATGCGGACCGAACTCTTCGGCCTCCGTCGCTTCATTGCGGTAGTTCTACGACGAAGATTGAGATCGCGTCAGTGACTAACATCAGTAGGTGAACCAGATGTAAAAGCGTGGTCGTGTTGGAGAAGGAATGTATAAACAAATGACTATAGCGTACCTGGAGAACATGACCCTCGCTGCAGGCAATCAGCCCACTCGACGGCTCTTTGTGCCATTGTCGCGAACCGCATGTGGGACAACGGCGCTTTGGAGCCATCTTGCAGAATGATACTCACGAGTTACAACCAGCCACAGTTCAAGCTGCTGAGCCTAACACTACTCGAGGCTTCGGAGATAACGAGTTGAGAATTGGCGGAACTCGGATATGAGCCGCAGCCACGTGATTTATACTTGCTGGCAGGAGGCTATACCAAAGTTCTAGTTGATCAGTGAGCAAAAAAAGAATCGTAGAAGTACTTGGTGTTGCTTTTACCCGTGCTTCTGCAATGAAGGTGTTCCTCTTTTTTGCATTTTTGGCCGTTCTGGCAACGACCGTTATCGCGTACGTCTCCCTTTCGTGTGTTCACATTTCACTAATTCTAGATACTCCCCATTAGATGGGAGAAGGTACGTCTGTCCTGCACTGCCCAAGAAAATTGCCTAATGTTATATTGGTAGGAAGACCATGAAATTTTCGATCTAGTAAGCGAGCTTGAGGCGTCCGAGGGCAAGGGCACCACATTCTACAGCTGGCTTGACTTGCCCAACACCGCTACCACTCCAGAGATCTCCAAAGCCTACAGAAAGTTGAGCATGCAGCTTCAGTGCGTCGTTTTCATCTTTGTGTTACTAAGCTCAACAGTCTTACTGTTGATGCTCACAGTCCAGACAAGAACCCTGGCGTTAAAGGCATACATGAACGATTCGCACGTCTCGGTGTTGTTGCGACGATTTTGAGGAACAAGGAGAGCAGAAAACGCTACGACTTCTTCTACAAAAATGGTGTACCCAAATGGCGCGGAACGGGGTACTATTACTCGCGTTTCCGACCCGGCCTCGGGGTACGTTGATGACTTTTAACCTGCTGAGTCGTCAATAATGAGTTCGTTTTCTGTATTATAGAGTGTCACTGTATTCTTAATCATTCTCACGTCGGGTATTCAACTTCTTGTACAGCGTTTGAACTACAAGCGCGATTTAGAACGCATCGATAGAATTGTGCAAAGTGCAAGGCTCGCAGCATGGGGGCCAAAGCTCATTCCTACCGAAGGTCAACGCAAGGTTTGTGCGCTTCCTTTATCAAAAACATGCTTTATATCATGCACCAAATGATGTAGGTTAGGGTCAACCTTGGCGGAGAAGAGGGCTCAAGTAGTAGGTGCCTAGACTTAGTGGTCGAAGGCCAATATGTCTACATTGTACGTTATTTTCGACCTTACTTCCTTTTGCGATTTGTTTCACGATGCACAGCTCGATACTTCAGGGCATATGGACCTTTTAGACTCTTCCGCCGCCGTCTACCCCACTGTACCCAACACCTGGTTCATTATGCTTGCCAAGTCCCTTATCCGCAGGGTCGTTGGAAATATAAAAGAGCCAGTGGTAGAAGAGCCTGAACTTGACGAGGACGGGGGCGCGTCTTCTGACGCAGGCTCCGACAGTGGACGATCATCTATCCAGGAGAATGGGAAGGCAGCCCGGGCACCAGCCGTTAAAGCTGGCGGGAAGAGAAGAAAGGCCGTGACCCAGAAGCGGTACAATTAATTACTGTATTGTTCATGTTAAAACCCTAGATTTTTATATCGTAGCTATACGTTTAGCTGATCTCAGAAACGAATTTGTACAAACTGTGCAAGAGCACGTTTAATTTGAATTATTCACTGCCTTCCAGTATACATCCTCAGCATCTGTGCTGAGATCTCTTTAGGAACCTTCGGACGCTCATTCCACTGAGCAAGCCAACCGGCCGTCGCGCCTTCTTTATCCGCAGAACTCGGTAGCGCAAATACAGCGCTCACGAGCCATATGTTTTTATCACTGGATTTGTGCTCCTGCCTGAGTGTAGGAAGAACCGCACGGGGTACGATCAAGTTCGTATTCGCATCTGTACGCAGCGCTAATCCTTGCCTGTCTCCCGACCCTATATCAACAATGCCTGAAACACCTGCCTTGGAAGCAGCTCGCCCCTCCCCAACCTCCTCGTGGGTGCCGAACTCCTCCCCAGTAGATGGCTCTAATGCACGGCTATCTGAACGTTGTCCGTAGATGGCAAACCCACCCTCCGCAGATGACAGTACTCTGGCGGACTTGATCCTGTGGACGCGTACATGCCACATCGGTGTTTCTTTCTGTGGTGGTACTAGCCATGTTTCGACCTCGACATCTTTCCACGGATACCACATGGATCTCAGCCATTTCCCTCCTTCAATGCGTGCTTCCTTTGTCGCTCGCCTGCATTTCCAGGTCTCTCCTCCATCGTCACTAAGAGCAAGGGTATTATCGCCGCCGAGTTCTTCGAGGGTACCGTTGCCAACAGGGACGCTGTACCCAAACGAGGAAGAATACGCGAGTTTTCCGTATTTGGCTGCACTTTGTTTGACTGGATACGAACATTGTTGACCAGATGAAAGCAGGAAAGTGTGGCCCCCGAGGTTTGACATGATATGCAAAGGGTAACTGAGAGCCTTGACGGTCTCCCGCAGTTCTTGGGGGAATGGCTCTTCTTTGGCCGTCCAGAACGGATGTGTCTCGGGTAGCGCAAGTGTGACGAAGGATTTACAGCACCAGTATGGCGATCCCGGCGAGTTGTAGTTTTCAGTTATGTTGTGATTCGGGTAACAGAATCCTATGGTCAGCGTTCCATCGGGCCCGTATGCTCCTGCTTGTTTGGCCCAGTAGCGGATGTTACGCAACTGCAATCCTTTGATAACACCCCAGGTAAGTGGCGCAGGTAGCTCGACATCCGCAAAGGCAAGAGCACCCCAAAAAGAGGACATTGCAAAACGGTATGTCATACTTCTTCCGAAGGGGATTGCCCTGCCTAAGTATTCAAGTTCGAGCGCCGTTTCCAAGGTCAGAAACGAGACATCTCGCACCTTCTTCGTCAAAGTAATGTACAAAGTCTAAAGCAAATGTACGAGCGCGTCTCCTATATTCCTCGCAACGCTCTGGATCTTCATTCTGAGCCAGTCTTGAATAAGCCAGCTGGGCAAACTGGATGGCGAACGATGACGAATAGTAGTCCAACTGGATTACGCCTTCTGGACCGTCCCTGGACCAACCATCGCCAATATAGAATGTATCCAGATGATCTAGATCCGCCTTCATACGCTTGGCGTCGAATCGCGATGACCCTGCCTTGGATAATCCCAGGTTAGAGAACACCTATACGTAGATGGCCAAGTCAGCCGCCTCTCGATGGTAAATATGTTACAGCCAACCCACTCTAAACCAGAGCCAGTTAGTGTTAGGCATCTCCTTATCGTTCATACCACCAAGCCAGTTTTCGAAATTAGCCTTTGCCTCCGGGCTCAACGGATCCCAAAGTTTCTCTTTTGCAACCGCAATAGCAAACCCGATAGCGGAACACTCCACCATACGCTGATCTATGTTGCGCATGTGTCCCCAAAACTCTGTGCTTTCGGGGTTGCTGCCATTGGTGAAACCGTCTACCCAGCGTTTGGTACCTTCGTATTCGCCCCCACCGGCTAAAAGAGCCGAGAGACCCCAGATGGGACGCGAGAATCCTTCAACATGGGCGGCAACCTCGTCAAAGTGAGTACCAGTGTAGCCGAGATGAATCCTGGCTCCTCCTGGACTAGTGTGCGCTGCTAACGGATCCAAAAGTTCCTTGAGGAAATTAGCAAGGTCAGCCTTTGTTTCCAGAGGATTTGAAGAGAACGGTGTCCTGTTGATGAAAGTGTCCATGAACGGTTCAGCGTTAGTCTTGCATTCCTTGAAACTTTTGTGGGTGGAGGCGGCCCGAGGCGGGCCGGGAACGGAACGACCTTTGCGCCTCAATTTGTCTAGGAACCCCTTACTCCTGAGTCTGTGATGCAAAAAAGTCCAATCGATTGCAGGATTTCCAATGTGATAAATAAAATGTCCCTGGCTACTCGAGTCTCTATTACAAGTGCTGCTGTAGTCCTTTTCCAAGGCCTACATGATGCTACAAATTACTTTATGATGGTAAACTATTTATCGAGAAGAGTGGTCTCAACAATTATGCCAGTGACACGATATGGATCTGTGGATGTGTTGAAGTAAAAGTCGATAACTAATGGAAGTATGACATACCAATGTTAGAGGCTGGTCGTCTATCTTCCAGATAACCATAACCCTGCGCGGCTACATGTCGTGGAACGCGAATCGATGCGCCACGGTTGGCAACACCGGAGCTGAAAGCACTAATGTGACCAGTTTCATGACGGCCGGTTAAACGTAAATCATTGTCCTCCCCATATACAGCGATGTGTTCATCGTGCCTCTTAGCCAGCTTTTCAATCGCTGCCTCAATCTGCTGCATTCCTCCAGGTTCCCGCATGGCTTTGGTCGAGTAGTTGGTGTGGCAACCAGCACCATTCCAGTCACCCTCGAGGGGCTTTGGGTGGAACGACACTTTCACACCCCACTGTTCAGCAATCCGTACAAGGAGGAATCGTGCCATCCAGAGGTGATCGCCCATTGATATACCTTCACAGGGACCGACTTGGAACTCCCACTGTGAGGGCATGACTTCGGCATTAATGCCACTGATGTTGACACCGGCGTAGAGACAGGCTCGGTAGTGCGCCTCGATGAGATCACGGGCGAAGACTTTGCCGGTGCCTAAGCGATGCTCCCATGTCAGCCTGGAAGCGAAGAATGGAGTAAGATCAGTGACGTACCTGCACCACAGTAATAAGGACCCTGAGGAGCTGGAAAACCTCCCTTAGGCCAGCCGTAGGGAGTGCCGTCGGCGTCAAAAAGAGTGTACTCTTGTTCGAGACCAAACCAGGGTTCCTCGTCCTTCGCCTGGTCCATGACCTTCTTTGCGTGGTGACGGTAGTTGGTTCGATTAGGGGTGCCATCGTTGTTGTAGGTCTCAGCGAGAACGAGGATATTGTCACCGCCGCGGAAGGGGTCTTTGAAGATTGCGGCGGGACGGAGGTATACATCGGAATCATGACCGGGGGCCTGGTTCGTTGAAGAACCGTCAAAATCCCAGATGCGGAGTTGGCCTATATCGGTCACTTTCTTGCTGACGGTCTGCGAGTACGGGAATGGGGAAAGATGAACAAGGGATCAGAAAAGAAGACGAACCGTAGTCTTTGAACGAAGACCACCGTCGCCGTCAATCCAAACATCTGTTTGGAGAGTTAGAGGCGCCAGAGGAGGACAGAATGATCATACATTCGGCTTGGACCTTGTCGCCCTGAGGAAGAGCGAGGAAGGGAGCAAGAAGGTCGTTGCGATACGTATAAGCCATTATAGTCAAATATTCAAGGGGCAGGAGGCGTAAAAGTAATTGGGTTTCCCTCGACTCTTTTTCGAGTCCTTAAAGGGGCCGTTGCCTAGTATTGTCGGTTATTTACTCAAATCTGATTGGACGATAAGGCCCCAAGAGCGGCATTTGGGGTCCGCCCCTGCCCAGATCGGGAAGGGGCGTCGGAATCGCGCCGGAACTTTAATTCCCATCGATCTACAGCGAAAATTGCAGTCAACTTTTGGCCGCTGTCTGACCGACACTCTCCCGCCCCCCGGAACACCCCTCAAAAAAAAAAAATTCTAACGTCTAATACCTTTCCCGTCACCCAACTCTTTCGGATTTTTCCCATCGATCTCCACGTGTCGACTCCCCAAGAGCGTATTTTGCCAGGTCAAGATCATTTATATCGCTACATCATCGGACCTTGAGAGCAAAATGTCCTCAAGTGCTACTCGAAGAAGCAAAAGGTCTAACCGCTGCGTGAACCAAGTCGTGCCATTGTGTCTTCTGCATTTTCCTGCTCCTCCACCGAGTCTGATTGTGTCACCTGGCACCGTGTGAGGCGAATTTAATACACCACCGCTTAATACCACATACCACACGGAGAACCGATTTCTTCGAGGACTCTTGCAGTTCTCCAGATATAATAAGCTCGTCTAAAATCTGCTTCCGAGTTAGCAGTGGTACTATCATCCGCAATGTCCAAACCCACCGCATACGCCTTCTGGAAATTGAAGATCCTGCCCGCGTATCAAGCTAAGCCCTGTATTGTCAACAGGTGACTCACAAGTCCAGCTCACAAACCTACGTGACCTGGTCAGAAATCCCACATGTAAACGTCTCCTCAGTGGCTCACATTTCCGAAATACCGGTCAAGGACCTCCACATAACGATGAATGATCTCTAATGTGACCAGCTCGTTGTCGGAAGAAGTAATTCCGCAGACGAAGAACAGCGAAGCATAGCGACGATACACGACCTTGGTGTCTAGCATTTCCGATCAGAATCAGTAACGACGACAATTTCCGAGCAGTGCATTTGAACGGATTCAATATTCCGAATAGACGAAACACGTTCGGAATGCATTCCCTCTAAACCCAATGACTCATTACAGACCTTTGTACTCTAAGAAGTTACACATTCGCGTGCGACGAGCTAGGACGAGCTGAGTAACGTCCTTTACAATCTTTGCCTTGACCTTGGGCGCCATGGTGGTGAACCATTTCGCCAAGCGAACTTTTCCTGTAATGTAATGTTCGATATTAGTGCTAGATGTTCACAATGCTAGACAACTGGCCTTGCCGAGAAACAAGCAGGATGTAGTTGATCATGAACAGAGAACAAGTCAAACCACGTCACGGATCACGGCGTCACCAGTCACCAGGATGGCTTCAACAATTACTTACAGATTGCAATAATATATTTGAAGTTATCATACGAAGATCAGCTGGCCGGTACAGAGTGAAGAAATGGCTACAAATCACAAGTTATGATCTATCTCAATGTATGGTGGCTTGATCAACCTAATTATGTCCCTGTTCTTATCTACTGGGAAGATTACTACAAGTAAAATATGCTCATATGACCCAGAAACAGAAAGGTACTCCGCACTTGTGGAGATATGTACGTAGGATGGTGACATTTGGGCAGACTCTTCGGCAGCGTCATGGCTTGCAGGAAGAAGCGACCAATTTTGGGATGGGTCCTGATACCTTCGCAGTTGGGGATATGATGGCACAAGTGTCTCACGCTGAGAGGTGTGAGAGATGCTCCAGATCTACTTACACAAGTAGAGCTCACCTCGCTGATCGCACAATAATGATGTCGATAAAAGTAGAGTCCGACGAAGAGCTCCCGGTGCGACTTCGGCCGAATTCATGGTGGAGTTAAAGCTTGTTGAAACTATTGTGCCACTGTTCCATGATATTCGATCATATGCATCATCCAAGATAGCGGCAGTCACGAATACCAGGTTAGCCACCCTAGAGATTACAAGGTTCAGAGGGTTGCACCTCAACCAACGGCAAACTGGCAATTAATCGAACATCTGCTGAACCGCGTAAAATGAGGTGCTGTGTGACTTTGAAATGACTGTCAGTTTTCAGAGGATGTATGGGACATTATCAGCTCTCATCTCTCTGCGACGATAATTTCATGTTAAAAATGACAAGGAATACAAGAGAAGCTCAAGGAATGGAATTAGAAAGCATAAGATGTCGGCCAAGGTCGTGGATAGTGATAGTGATAGTGATTGTATCATGGACGGACCCTGAATTCACTTTTTATTTTTGTACCTCAACCAATCGATTGCAGTAACCGTGCAGTAACCGTGCGTGACTGCAATCGATGAACCATGAACGCGGCCAGTAAAAACATGGCAGTGTCCAGGTATCTGCCCCCCTTCTTTCCTCGTAGTTTTTATTTAATCTCCCTTGAAGCAGGAATGGATCCGGAGCAGTACTTTCTCAAGAACCTGTCACTTTGCGAAGCAGAATGATAGAAATACTGGCTGCTACTGCCAATGGATGTCTTACAGAGCTGGGTTACTACCCTGGTATGCCACAAAAGCTGCAGGAGTTGGAGCAGCAGAACGCCAAGTGGCAGGCTGAGAATGTCAAACTTTTCCAGGATAACCGCAGCCTCACTTTAGCCTTACAAGGAAATGGCGCGAAATACGCGACCACAATACGCGCCTTGGAGAATCAAGTAAAAGGGTTGACTCAAGAAAACGGAACATTGGCGAAACAAAACGAAAGACTACAATTAAGCCAGCCTGCGGCTTATAACCAACTCTTAACTGAGTATCAGGGACTTCGGGATTATTACGCGCTCGCTCTCAAGGAAATCAACGTTCTTCGCTATAACAACGAAGTGTTGAGTGGTAGAAACCCTGGACAACCGCAAGCAGCACAAGCTACCTGGAGTCCGTCTACGTTGCAAAATACTCAAAGCGGGCAGATAGCGCAAAGTTCCCAATCATATGCTCCCCGCGCGCCTCTTCCCCACAGACTTTCCATTCATTCCCAACCCTTTGCAAACACTGTGGGGTTTGTTCAACAGCCGCCCACTATTGGTGAGCGAATCTCCTGCTACTTCCACCTCTTGAATTAACCACAAGCCTACGATTTAGTTCCTAGTCAACCAGTACGTATTAGTTTTCTATTCCAATATGTACACCAATTTAAAACCCATTGACAGGTGAGGCATGTTACCGGAGCCCAATCCCCCAACAGCCAAAATCAGGTAATTGCACTTAGTACCTCTTAATCAATGTATCCCACACTGAACTCACAAACATCTCTATCCCATACGCAGCAAGCGCTTCGTACTTTTTCTGAGTGGACCATGCAAAACAATACTCATGAAGCGGTACCTCCAAACATCTCCCGATCTAGTTCAAAGACATCAAATCGTTCACAGTCCGCCTCCAGGCCTGGGTCCTCCACCGGTCAAACCTCACGAACGGCGCTTTACGTAAACACCAGCCCCCTACCCGCTTCTCAGAGGGAACTCTCTCACCTACCGCCCACGCCTCTAAGTGTTACCACACAACATCAATATCGCCCTCTCTCCTCAGCGCTCCGGTCTGAAGCCTCAAGTCCCCTTCAGCGGCTAGCCTCTTCTCCCATGGACGTTGTGAGTTCAGCACAGAACCAGGCATTCCCATCCCAAGACTCCATTCCTCTACAACCGTTATCAGCAACCAATCCGGGCACCCTGCTTGACGGGGACTTCGGGACACATCAGGGCTTGTATACTGATACTTCTATGACTGTGCGCACCGAAAACATCACAGAACATATCGCGATCAATAATCTCGTCAGTTCCGCCAGCCCAGCGGAACCTATGGAAGCGGTCACACCCGCAGATGTTGACATCAGAGATGCTCCAGCAGTATACGCCATTCCACCTCCTGCTCTGACAGAAGGTGCCATAAAACGGCCGAGTTCTGCAATGTCCACTGCAGGCGAACAACAATCAAAGAAGCCGCGGCTTGATAATCATTCAGCAGAGTCGCAACAAGGTACTAGTATTGATGACGAAGAAGAGGGGAGTGAAGATGACGAAATTCGAGTTGGTCCAGACGGTCTTCGGCTGGTGGAAGACTGTATTGCGGCTCTATTTGACGACGATGTCGAAGTCAAGAATGCGAAGACTTGCAGGCTTTGCATGTAAGTCGAATTTCACTACCTTCTTATGGGTCTAACGTGGCCTTGCAGCGCGAGGTTCAAGATGGGATTCACTATGGATCAGCCAAAACCATTTCATGGGTCAACGAACGAAGAATTAGCCCAACATTGTTGCTCTGAGCACCACGATGCATGGGACACACTACGGCATGATGTCGAATGAATATAGCCTCGGCCGTTCTCGTCCTTTTTTCCTGGCACTTTTATATATACCAAGCATACGATATTGTATCCCTCACCGTTAGTTATTGTACTTCCATGGATCTCCATATTCATTTATATCTTGTACAGTTAGCCACTTGGGCTGATAGCTCCCGCTTTCTGTTAGTCCAAATATAAACCGTTTCCGTTTACACCAGAGGCTGACAGTCTTATATTTCCATACTTCAGTCTGGACGCTTCTCTAGACCTATCATCATGGACAACACCCTGTCTGGGGAACCGGTCGTGGAGCTTCCTGGCCCTATTCTTCTTGGCGGTTTTCTCCAGTCATTTATGCTCGGAACCATTGCCCTGCAAGGCTTCAAGTACTGGGTGGATTACAGAGATGATTCGTGGCGCAAGCGGTTATTTGTTGCCATAGTCCTATTTCTTTGTATGTGAGTACTATTTTTCTTCCTAGTTCGATTCCTCAGGCTTTTCAAGCCTGCAAACTGTTCTCGAGGGCTACAAATCCTGGAGAACCGTCGTGCGCCGGGAAAAATGGGTGAGTAACTTCTTATTTATGTAGATGTGATGTATTTGACAACTTCCATTCTTTCAACTTAAAGTCTACCAGCAACATACAATGGTCAGACCTTTTTCTCAATGGGGTCATCACATCGCTGTGCGAAGCTTTTTTTATCCGACGGTGTTGGAAGGTTTGCCACAGAACCAACTATTTTTGGATAACATGTTGTTTAACTTTTTCTCACAGATGACAAAAAAATCACCATGGGTTCTCTATCCTCTTTCAATATTGTTGGCTTCAATTATAGCTGCAAACACGTATCTGGTAAGAAGTTATAGAAGTAACACATGCCTTCCACATCCAACTCACATTTGTGTGTTTAGGCCGTCGCGATGGGCATTGCTTTCCGTACATTAGAGGCAGGCCTTACTTATGCTGTAGGTTCCGACCTGACTTACCTCCCCATCTTCACTGATTGCAAGTGATAGTCGCTGGCCGCCACTCAGGACATCCTTATTTCGGTAATGTACTTCTTTCGCGTCAAGTCGAATTGGGCTAACTTTTGCCATTTGTTTTCGTTTTCTGTCCTTAGACGGTTGTGGTATTTTCTTACTGGATTTTTGGATCGTTGCGTGAGATACACCTTTCCATTGTCGTGGTCCAACATATTCTTATGCACCGCCCGCAGTCCTTGATGTGGTAGTCGCCTTGATACGTGAGTCAATCTGTTTTATGTTCTGAATGAGATACTAAGAGACAGATTTGGAAGTGGTGATATGCCTGTGGCGGTCAAAAACAGGGTTAAAGGAAATGGATAAGATTGTAATGTGTATCATCACTATGACTTTGGAATCGGCGGCACTTCCCTCGTTATGTATGATCGTGGCGGTTGCCCTATACCATGCTAGTCCGGTGGGTTACAAGCTTTTGCCACGTTCCCATGACTGAACATTACGAACCTTTAGCACCTCCACGACCATCTGATCTTGTTCTTTGTTCTCTTAAGCGGAAAGCTATACACGATTGGTATGCTTCGAACTTTGAACTCCAGATCCAAGCTTCGCCAACGAATGAGGTCCCATGACCTTGGCCGAACCTCACTTGGCGATTGGTCATGGGAAGGGGCAACACAACCACACATGGGTCCAAACGACACCGAACTTCCCTCAGAGGTATGACGGCAATTATAGCCTTGCAACCCGGCTGAAATAAGTGATTATAGCCTCTTCGAGCGGGTGACGCCACAGCTACAATACGTTCTTCGATCACATCGACGACACCTTTAACAAGCATGCAGATTTATGACGGGGCTGTGGTTTCCCATCAGCCAAGTGAGTTATCCCGTCTCTCAGCGAGAGACGTTGCAGGCCAGAGAGCTTAGATAGTACGAGAAATGGTATGCGCTATATACGCCTAACAACAACATATGTTTCCATTTGTCCATCTTGACGAGATTTATATATTACTGGCTCAGTCTACCTTGGTTGATCAAGGCCTGGGCTTAATATCGTGCGCGAGCTTCTTCAACAAGTACGCTAAGCGATCAGCCTCATATTGAGCTAGAGTTGCATTCTGGTCATAAGTCAACGCTTCGGTTAAGGCTGGGAAAGTGGTGGCTCCATAACCTGAAGAGGTATGAAAAATCAAGAGGGTTTCTTCAGGGGAGCAGTACTTACCAAGCCATTTGCCAGGAGCAACACCAAGATGCTTGTACCATTCTCTATCTTTGATACCACCCTCGGAGATGAAACCGCGTTCGAAAGCTACAATCTGTTTGTTCGCTTTAACGATCCGTTTAGCGGCTTTAATGAGCTTCTTGATGATCTTGGGAGGTGGGCCATGGCCTGGGAATGCAGTGAACGCAGTAGAAGACGCGTGCACTTCATTCCCGTCGAACTCCAGATATTTGGCCCATCGGTTGACGTCAACGTCAGAGGTCGTACAGTGGTGATAAGGCTTGACACCAAAGATCCCCTTCACCCAATCAGCGAAGCGTCTGATAAGTCGATGAGACCGACATAGACGATGGTGGGGTGGTCGAAGTTTGCGCAAGATACGTTTGAAGTCTTTCTCTGCATTATACTTTTCCTTGTCCAGCTGCAAGCTAGAAGCTTGAACCTTTACGATCGCTTTCCGAAGTTTGTTGAGATTTAGGCCTGCTAGGGATGATGGGAGCTCGGCTTTGAGTGATTCCACTCTGAAAACGTTGAATGATACGGAAAAGAGGGTCTGACGACAGCACGTACTTGGCAAGATAATCATCGAGTTCGAAAGCATATTGTGTTGTGTTCAGAGGGATGATGACTGAATCCGTAAGGCGGAGAGCCAGTAGACCCAAATGCTTCGCTACACTCACCTGAAGGAGAAAATGACTATCAATATCTGTAGTCAAGAAAATATGCATACGTGACGGTGGAAACCAGGGTCTGCATAAGTTTCCTGATAGTACTGGCTGTCATAGATGGAATGATAGTGATATACTGCATCATATGGAGTACCCCCGAAGCCTTGATCAGAGCTAGCAACCTGTAACCATTCATTCCTTAATAAGAAGCTCGATATGCCTGGGGGCAACGCTTACCCCGAGGCGCTGCAAGAAAACAGTGTAGTCGCTTCCGCTTCCTAAAGGATGAACTCCGGTGCTTGACGCGCGAAGCTCCTGCGTTGCTGTATCGTAAGCCTCAAGATATTCCGCATCGATGTTGAAAGTTGAGAAAGAGCCATTAGCGGCGGTGAATGGTCCATTATCATTTCTCGCATCCCAAAGTGTTTTGCCCTCAACGGTGGGATGCGGGACTTCGAGAGCAATTTCCTTGATGATATGTGCCAGAGATGGAGATCCACCGACATTCCATCGTGAACCAGATACGGAGACATCGACGTTGAGGTAAGCCACGGCATGGTTCGAGATCCACTCAGGGAAGTCTTCACCCCATTCAGTACTTCCAACCAATCCGTACTCCTCGGCATCCCAACTTGCGAAAACGACTTAAAAAGGATGGTCAGGAGCTATTGAAAAACGGGTGCTTTCATCTGTACCTGTTCGAAGTGGCTTCCACCCACTCTTTAAAAGGGCTCCAAAGCCACGAATTATTTCATGAAGCGAGACTGTTCCACTAGTGGGGTCAGCAGCTCCCATAACCCAGGCTAAGATATCAACCATAAGAACAATCCAACAGATGCTTAGGATGCGCGTACCGTCGCGATGACAGCCGATGATGATGACCTCGTTGCGGATATGGCCAGGGATGGAAGCCATAGTGTTCCAGATGGGTGTTACCTTGGTGTCCACTGGTAGAGGGTTTCGGTTGTTAAAGGTTCCTCTAAGTATAAATGTACAACATACCATGGTTGACAAGTTTTACCTTTGACTCGCTAGCCTTTCCACTGAGGGTCCTCTTACCATCTTTCCCAACAATGTATAGATCGCCAATCTCTTCGAGGAGCTTCTCTGCGTTCTCCCACGAAATAGGCAAACTGGGAATCCGGGGTATGTTAGTCCCATCCTCCCTTTCGGCGTCCTCATAAGCAGGATATCCGGGCGTTGTAGGGTCTCCCGGGTATGAGGAAAGGAATTGAACGCTTCCACGCTGGACTGCAGTTGGATTCCGCGCAGGCCCAGCAGGATACGGAGAGAAGCCGTTTTCGACGGTGACGAAACCGTCATCACGAGGGTCCGAGTAGATGAGAGCTCCCACCGCACCAAGCTCTTGGGCTCCTTTGATCTGAAAGAAATATTAGACTGCATATGGATGAGGAGCCGCAAGCCAACCTTCAGCCCACGAAAGGTACCACCATAACGAGTGATGACGATCTTTCCCGTCAAGTTGGTACCAGATGCGACTAAGCTGTCATAATCCTAAATTTGATATCAGGCTGGAAGGTACAGAGGAGATTTCTAGTATCGAATCCACATACCTCCTTAGAGCCGTAGTTGGCATAGACCAACTGACCTTCAGCAATACCATCTTTGCTAAGGCCATGCCAGGTAGGAACGTAGTCTTTATACTTGGCCGCAGTTTTGTCAAGTGGGTCGCCATCTTCAACCAGATCAGCATCCCACACTGCTTCACCGTCTTCACCTAGAATTTGGAGACTACGGTCAAGTGGTGTATTCAGCACTGGATAATATACATCAATCCATGCGGACGGCCCAGTCGTCTCAGAAGATGTCAGCAACAGGGTTGCGTTGCGGGAGTCGGGAGTTCCAGCGGAGAAGATAGGATCAGTAGAGGGTGGGGTTATACCAAACTCGGTTTGGAAGAGTTTAAGGATAACCTTGGCATCGTCGAAATCTTCAGTTGATCCAGCAAGATGGGGATGAGTTGCATATTCTCGAGACGTCGCGAGGGCACTCTCAGCATTGGGGATTGAACTGGGAGTCCCCGAGGTATTTAAAGCTTGCGTGGAGGTCACTTAGGGGTCACTCACAGAAAGAGTTTATCGCGTTCTGCGCCAGACAGGCGGTGGTGGGGTTTGTGGGGGGGTCTGTGTGGGGGTCCAAAGGCGTGGGTAGCAAGACCCTTGAGGCCAAGTAGGACAGCTAGGACACATACAGAGCGAAGAAGGAGCCTGCCTCTACGCTGTGGGGCCTGGTGAGACTCGGTTGCGGGGAGGGGAATCTGGGCAGCCTTCTCGGGCATGAACTTGTCCTGGGGAATGGGAGGCATGACAGAAAATAAAAGGAGCCCCACCGCAGCTGACTATATAAGCCACGCTAAATTCATCTATGATATGTTGCACAAGACGCGTGATTTATTTAGCCATCCATCAAATCCCGCCACCACCAACTCTTTCGACGTGCTCCCATGGCAGAGTCAGACCTCTGTTTCTCTCCTGCATCCACCAGGGAAGCCGGCTCTTACAAGCTACTTGAGTTACCCCCGGATCTGTGCAGTCTCGTCGAAAATGCGATTAATAACATGACCCCACTTCGGCAAGTCTTCCAGATTCGCAGCATGCGGTTTACGAGTTGCTTATCGTTATGCACACGCACTACAGGCTCAAAATCAAGGGGAAAAGCGGAGAGGATGCTGTCTTGTGTACTCCAGATAAAACATTTATTGTTCGTTCCGTGATCCTATCCAACTCGGTTCTTGTCGTCACCCCTCCCCCCGACGCGTCGGCCCTTGAATTCACCGACGGTGCGCTGGTCATTCGCGACCAAGTCAATGACATACTAGAACTGACACTTTCTGTCCCAAAATTGCACACTCTCAAGACCTTTTTGAGAGGGAGAGAATATAACGAACAGGACGCCGACACCGACGCCGACCTACGAGAGGGCTTAAGTGAAGACGTCGTGTGTCCAATAGCTCCGGGTGGCGCTTTTGCAGCTTACTCTTTCTTAGGACATCTTCACTTATAAGGATGCACTGCGTACAATCCAAGCCAGCGATGCAGAACTAGACCTTGGCTTGAAAGAACGCCACATCCTCAATATCAATGGTGAAGCAAACTCATCCCTTCATGACGACCTTCATCAATCTATCTTCCAGGTGAACTGAGGCCTATCTCACCCTCGTATCTCAACCGGCTTTTGGAGCTCATTTTAAATGCCCTCGTCGCACTCTCTCTACCTCACGGCTCCGCACCTGTCGAAAGCTTGTCCTCCTTTCTTGCGGATGATCATGAGGTTCCAAGATCCGTCTCTACCCAAGTCATGTCTTGGTTTGGCGTGATCAAGGAAGGCCGATGGAAGATGGATGTAAGCCAGCTAATGAAGGAAGTTGGTCTGGGCATCCTCAGGCACCATACAGTAAACCACATTCAATCCTCATAAATCTGATAACCCACTCGTACACACAGCTTGAACCTATCGACCAAGATGAGCTGATAGCCAAATGGAAATCCTTGGTTGGCGATACATTTGAATCTGATATCGATCTATCGTTGCTCTGTGTGAGCTTGATACTGATATTATTTGTGCCCTTTCTAATGTCAAATAATTTACACAGGGAAATTACCTTGCTTCAGTTAGCCACCCACATAGTCTGACTTACTTCCCAGCATCTGCCCTTCCTGTCGAGCCTGCGCCACGGTTTGCCGATCTATTTTTGACACGGCCTCGGTGGAAAGGCAAGGACATATCACATTTCTTAACCGATATTGCTGTGGACTCCAAGGAGCGAGACAAACTTCTTCTTAAATTTGCTAGAGCGACAACAGATGCAGAGGGTATCTGGTATACTGCCAGAGCTCAATACAACGGCTAATGTCCTACTGTTTTTGTCAATTGTTTTTTAGAGTAAGTAGTAACGGTACTACACTCTTTGTACTCTGCGGTTCAAATGTACAGTTGAGCTCTATAGCCACTGGCCGGCCTATTGCAGTTTGATCATACTTGTGGACACCAGAGATGGGTACTCGAATACTTTTCAATGTGAATGTATTCCTCTTTATAACAATTATTGCAATAGTGCTGCAGTTACTACTCAGTTTCGCTCATGAACTGCACATATAGAACCAGGTATCTGAATCATTAATTGATTTAGATATATGCCCTTTGTAAAGTGCAGTAATCCACACTGGTCTGGTTTCGGTGGTCCTCTTACAACCCTCATCCTCAAAATATTCAAGCAATAGAGCAGTCACGGTCTCACAAATGGTCAATGAGAGATCTTGGTTGTGATTTGATATACTACATAATTAATAGTAAAAGCAAAGTAATAGTAAAAGAAATCAAATCCTTGTCTGGTGAAACATATGTAGAACATTGATCCATCATGATTAGGACAGAACCGTTTTCTTCGGTTTTGAACGTGTAGGAGCTGCCTTGCCCAGGGTATGGATGGGTGAGGGTCTGTATTCGTCCTCGTCGTCAGAACTCGCCTTATTCCTCCGCTTCTTGCCGGTTGTACCCCTAGACAGCGTTTTTGACGGGTTGTTTTTCAAATCCCTGATGATACCCCATAAAAATTTGCAAACCGTACTGTTGATCCTGATGTCCTTGTACTGAGCGCGTATCCTGTGACGAAGATCTGTTATGGCAGCTGCACGTTCTTCAATGGATTGATTCCGTATCACGAAGAGCAGGACACCTATGGGTCATGATAGGAGGTGAGGCCAACAAAGGATAAGTTTGGCTGAGTATTGTCCATACCGATAAATATAAATTCAACTGGTGCCAGTCGATTACTGATAGTCTTCAGGCCGCCGTTCAAGTTTGGATTGTCGGCAATGCGCCAAAAAACACTAAGCACATCTTCAATGTCATCTTTAAACTTTTTTGTGGGCTGGTCGATGCGTGAAAGCCATTTCTCCATTTTCTGTGCTGTGGGTATCTGCTCTAGGTCAGGCAGACCTTCACAGCAGCAGACGAAGTAGGCGACGTTTTGGAAGTCCCTGCCACGCTTAGTGTCCCACTGAAGGACTGACGACAGACCGCCATCCACTGCAACATGTTTTGCTTCTAGTTCACATATCCAGCTGGCCCATGGCGAGGATATTGCCTGTAGCTTTTCTATATGGCGTCGCATTTTGTCAGCATTCATCAAATACACGTACAATGCTGTTCACCTGCTCCAGTGAGAGTCATACCCATCTGGACCCTCTGGAATATGTCGCGCTCAGTAGTAGGAGTAAGGCCATCGCATTCAACTTAATTAAATATGTCAGGAATCCAATAACACAAGCAAGGCATTGTGCATTGTGCTCACTGCAACGGATGAGAATGTCGGAAAACTCATCCTTGTCTTTCTCTGGTATTTCGGAACGCACCCCTCTAAAGGAGTCAGGTAATGTATACCACCACTGCTTCTTCGTTTTTGGGTCTCTGTCTGTTTCCGGTGAGTTCTTTGGCGGTTGTTGGATCCAAAACATTACGCACATGGAATCTAGTTGAAAAAAAAAGATGTAAACATTACAGTGTAAACTTTTGGGTGAATTTAGGTGAGATTCACCTGTCCATCACAGAACTTTTGTATCGAGGTGAGGCGCTAACAGGAGGTAATCAGCCCTCAACATGCCTACGATTCACAACTCTAACCTCACCTGCTTCCCGTCCACGCAAACCCTTTCTACCTCCTCAGGGTTGTCTTCAGAGGGTCGAATAGCAAAAATAATAGATGGGATTGGAACGTTTCGGAACAGTGATTCAATTAGTGCTATCTGCTTTGATTCTGGCCATACGACGTCTAAAGACGCAGTGAGAATGTGTAAAATACTTTGAAGAACCATTTACCTCGTTGATATGGGGGGCTTAGGTCAATTCCTCCGTTATGTATCATGACTATATGTGGTCCTCAGGTTTCCCAGAACGCTTGCAAGATTGTTTTTTACTCACGATGGAGGTCACGGATAGACCTAACGACATGGGCGGGCTCCTCCAGCTTGTCCCGGATCCTGAACACGTTAGGGTCGTCATCGGACTCCTCCCCGTCGTCCAGTTCGTCGAGCTCGAGCTCTGGCTGAGGTTCAGCTTTGGGTCGCGTGAAGTTCATGACGATATGATGATCAAAACTTCGTTTAACGGAGGCAGACGTTTCAGAAGTCACGCATCACTCACGACCAATGATTCGAATTGACCTCGATCACCTATAACAACTACAGCCGACAATTACCTCTCTAACTTACAGTATAGCAACTCATGGACACTACTCTTACGATGACTGATATCCAGCATATTAAAATACCCCTACCAAAATTTCTGAAGTTACTCACAGACTTTCATATCACCGTACCAAGGGCTATGGCATTATCTGCCAGAATGTCAGTTCTCTTATGCTTCTCGAGCTCACTTTATTCACGTAACTCCAGATATAAAGAATACAATACACCTGCTAGACTGGCCCAGATAGATGACATCAAGCTGGTTTCTGTAGGTGTTGACAACAAGGATGATAGGAAGGCTGTGATCGCCGCCTTACGTGAATCTGGCTATCTGCCAAAAGACGCCAGAAAGAAAGTCCAGAAAGATGATAGCCCTGTCGCTGGTCCTTCCTCTTCTACACCGCCAACGAGTGCTGTACAAGCTGTGGTACGTATTGGTATTCTATGATCGATGTTCACTAACATTTTACACAGACCACTCCTCTCAAACGCAAAAGAAAGCGACACGAAGATGTTAATATTTTTCTCCCAGCGGGGCCAAAGGATGAGGCTGCTCGCTACGGAAGCTTAGATTTTGGTGAAAGTTTAGATGAAGAAGTTTGTTTTCTTACTTCTGTTCAGAGCCAAGGGGATACAAACGCGAGAGCAGGTTCTAAACACAAAGTCAACTGTCGTAAATCGAGCCCCTCTTTTGACAGCTTGGGCTACGCTTGTTGCTGAACGACTTGGCTTCCGTAGGGAAGAGGCTCTAAGTATTGGTACGATTGGCATCCTTCCCGCGAACCCCTCTTAGTCTGATGTGGATCACGACAGCATCAGTTTACACCGAGATGAATGCAGCGGCAAAAGGGGTATCGCTCGGGATCTACGAGGGCACGAAGGAACGAGGAATGGAAGCTGTTCGGGGTGGATCTCAATCGTACATTGAATTTATGGGAAGACGGTATGTTTCATTTTTGACACCTATGAACTTATCCAGACCATACGTGGATATAACCATATAGAATGTAAGTGGACGTACAACAGTAATCTGCCTATCGCTTACTGTTCTGTGACATTTCTAGACCGCTGTACCGAACCCAAACCCAGCAATGGCGAGCCCTTTCTAAAGGGTCTCCCATCTCCCCCAGCACTGCATTCTCTTATATCTGTCGTTCTTTCCGACAGACGACACCATATACCATTGGTGCTTTGAAGCTGCTCGCAGATAGCTTCCCTGTTAGTGAGCTCAACGGTGCGGCCTGGAGTTTATATGCGGAATTCCGACCTACTGTCGATAAGTGGGGTGCAAGGTCGGAGGTGCAGTGTTCTAGAATACTTGATTTACGAAAGAAGGATACTGGGCTCGTTGGCTCTGCTCCAAATCTGGAGAAAATGATCGAACACGAGAACACAGCTACTTCACAAGACAATCTCGACGCACTTGCACCACCAGTAAAGAAGAGCAAGCCATTATCCCTTGAAGAATACGAGGCTTCATTGGATGCAGAATTCGCATATGACGATGTGGACTTAACTTCGTATGAATCCTAACCATGAAAGGTGGCTAGTTATGAATGGTTGTATAATGTACTCTAATCATATCTATAGACCTCACCCCAATTAAAAGACATGTAGACCTATTATTGTACCCCATCCTTACAGCTTCTCAATTACTGCGGTGGTGAATTCGGATGTCGTTGCTGAGCCTAAGACAAGCGTTTTCGCCAGGTCAAACAGTATTAAGGTTTGAATACACGTACCACCCATATCAGCAGTCCTGACTTTTCCGGAATTTATGACATCGAACGTTGCACTGGCGATCTTGTTGGCCAAGGGATCAAGGCTGGAGGATATGTGGTTGAAAGCACTACACGATCTCACAAGGCAAATCCTTACCCAAGGTGCCGCAACATCATGGTTGCGCTTAAAATCATAGCGGCAGGGTTGGCGCGGTTAGTACCCATGATATCACTGGCGACATGGCGGCATCCAGGCTCAAAAAGAGCATATTCCTAGCAATAACTGTGGTTGAGGAAGGAATGAGTAGACATGTGCGTGCAGACTAACCCGTCCAACATTGCAGCCAGGTACAATGCCTGGGCCACCAACGAGAGCGGCTCCAATGTTGGAAACAATAGCGCCATATAAGTTCGGCATCACCATGACGTCAAATTGCGTAGGTCGTGCGACCAGTTGCATCGAACTACAGAAGATGTAAGGGAATGTCACATTATAGAGAGATTAATTTGCATACGTGTTGTCGACGATCATGTCATTGAATTCAATACCTGATGATTTGTATTCCTCGGCAACCTTGCGGAAGGTGTTGAGAAAAAGGCCATCACCAAGTTTCATGATGTTAGCCTTGTGCACACACGTTACTTTCTACCAAGCGCTTCAGCACGAAAACGTCACGAGCACAAGTTAATGTCGACATACCTTGCGGTTGTTCTTCAATGCAAAGTCGAATGCAAAGCGCGAAATGCGCTCAGCCTTGGCGCGTGTAGACACTTTCAAGCTTTCTACGACGCCAGGGTAGCTTTGGTGCTCAAGTCCAGAGTATTCTCCCTCTGTATTTTCTCGAATAATGGCAAAGTCGACGTTTGAGTGGCGAGTAGGGAAGCCCGGAAGAGACTTGCACAGAACGACTGATGCATAGATGTCGAGTTGCTGGCGCATGGCTACATTCCATGATATATGACCAGACTGGGAGATGGGAGTGAAAAGGATTCCTTGGACGCAACTATACGTCATCCCGCGTATCATGTAAAATGGAGGGAAGTGTCGTCACCTTTAAGACCAACCCGATTGCGTTTCAGGCTCTCCATAGCTTGCTTAAAGAGTGCTTCGCCTGAAGAAGACATTCCAGAAACATCGTATTGCTCCCACTCAATGGGAGCATTGACGTGATCAAAGATCTCCTTTACGGAGTCCGTTATCTCTGCGCCAATCCCGTCGCCGGGAATGAGTGTTACCTAGACGGGTGAAATCGGCATTTTGAGAAAAAAGAATAGACGCGTGACATACTGTGGAGACACCGCCATATTTCGTAGTTGGCTGAGAGTATGTGTAATGATATCCATAGAACAGGAAGGCCATGAACGTACGCTTCTAGTAACACTTGGAAAGCTACCCGAAACAGTGGTGGCATACGATCTCTGTTTAAACGTCATGAATGGGAGAGAGAGCAGGAAGATGCAGGCACGGACTGATTGGGAAACGAGAGGGCGAGAAGCAGTGGAAAGGGTGGTACGCAACATCGCAGACGTTGACTAGATTGACAAGAGAAAATATAGGATTCGGGGTTCGGGTGGCGGAAGTGTTGGCAAGAAATAAATCTTGATTCTCCGAGGATGGCCACGTGGTCGGAATCACGTTCACGTGCTCCACGAACTGATCGGAACTGTTGCCGTCACCGCCATCAATCTTTTTCAAGTCAACTTGGAAGTCACCCCTCCTTCACGTCCACCAAAAAGCACTTGTGATCCTGGGGTAATCCCAGTCTCGGGCCCTGGGACTTCTATATCGTAGACTTTCTTATGGGCGCTGGAACTATGGATGCTTCTGAACTGCCACTGCGGCCTCGTCAACGAACGACTTCGTTCTACGTGGCCTTGTTCTGCCTCATCATTCCATTCTGGTCGTTCATTCCTCTTTGCTGGCTCTATGCTGTATACATTTCTGCTTCCGGTGGAATATGGTCATTGACTTGGCCTGGCCAAGTGTTGTTCGCGGTCGCATTTGGTGAGGTCGTTTCTACACCTTTTCCTGTCGTAACGTGGCATCCCTGACGCGGATCTACAGGTCGTCTTCAGTATCTATCACTTCCACTTATCGCGCGTAATATCGCGCCTCTCTCCGCATGCCCCTGGCGATCTTCAAGAGATTCAAGCTGCTTTCAAAAGACTGCTCCAGTCTGGCCTCGCACATCTCCCTGCTGATGGAGGTGACGAAGAATCATATAGGCCGGGTAGCCCAGAAGAGGACATTATTCAGCTAGAGCACGATGACCCCCGTGCTGTTGACTTCAGAAATGCCTTGAGGCCTTGGTTCTGTAACATGCCGTGGTCATCCATCAAACTTTATCAAGTTCAACAATGGCTTTACTGGTCAATATACAACGCTGACATGCCAGCCTTTGAGAACCTTCCTGCGTCTCAGCGAGCCGTTGTAAATCATGCACTCGATTTGTTACAAAAACGCTGTGGATGTGTCTTCGAACAAAGCTCTAATCTTGTAATACAACCCATGAGGGTCACCATAGATAAAGTCAATATCCTTTGGCGACCATTCGGACTCTATTTCACGCTCTACATCATCAATTTATGTTTGAGGAAATGGTTTGAAGTCGGATTGAACGTGCAATCTAGTCATTACGACGGTCTGGAGTACGTGCTTTTGATCAGCTGCCAGCCTCACAAAATCTAACTTAAGTGGCGCAGGTACCTCATTCGTGTACCAAAGCATTGGGACCCTGTTTCAGGACCTCGTCCCCTCGTTTTTATACATGGTCTCGGTTTGGGTCTCTTGCAGTACAATTCCGTGCTCCGGCATATGTTCCAACAATTCTCGGATCGACCTATGCTCGTTCTTCTTCAACCACAAATCAGCCAAAACCTATTTCATCCCCGTTTTTTAAAACCTATGTCCAGACACGAAACGGCTGACCAGTTGGCTCGATTGCTTGTCCGTCTTGGTTGGGTGCATAGCGATCTACATGAAGACAAAGAAGTATCTGACAGCGAAGAAGAAAAAGAAATCATATATTCGCTTCTTGGAAAACTGAAGAAAGGTGTCACTATGTTAAGCCATTCAAAGTCAGTTTTGAACCTGCCTGTACATCCACCAGCACTCATCCATCTAATGTCCATCCCTTTCCAGTGGTTCGTATGTACATGCATGGATGCTCAAAAGTTATCCAAAACTTGTTCAACGGTCTTGTTTTGTTGACCCTGTTACTTTTTGCTCCTGGGAGGGTGGTAAGGACATCGTTGTCGTGATGTAATTCATGGCCTCATTTGTCCACCAGATGTATGCTTCAATTTCCTGTATCGTCAACCGAAAACGGTGAACTCTAGATGTTCTGTCCTCCTCTTTAATTTACTTACAGCGTCTGCGGCTGCAGGCCATGGAGCTTTTGATGCACTGCTTTGTCGCCACGGAACTTGGCGTGTCAAACTTGCTTCAACGGCACTTCGATTGGGCTTCTAATACGTTATGGTTTGAAGAAATCCCCAACGCCCGTAACGCTGCCCGAGCTTTTTTTCTCTTGGGGGGTAACGACTCTATACTACATTCCCAGGTCTGGCTTGAACTGCTACTTGTACAGTTTGTCTGACCTGACTTGTCCTTTTATAGCGTGTTAAACGATATCTTACGTCGCATGGTGTGAAAGAAGGCATCTGGTACGACCCTCATGGATCACACGGACAGGCTTTGTCGCCCGGAACCCATGGTCATCTAGAAATACTACGATGGGTTCGGGAAGTAGAAATATAATCTTACCAACCATAGATACCACCTCTCACATTGTTGGGGGCCGTCGTTCTTACACGATTTTCTTGGAGTGGCTTACATATTGCATAATGCATTTGTTACACTATACCAGGTTAGGATATAGGATGACCTGTACGATTATACAAGACGACGTTGCAGTAGTGCAGGAAATAAAGCCAACGCATTCTCTCCGAGAACCATATTCAGTTTGTTTTCTTCGCCTCTATAATGCTGTTTGACGCGTGTAGTATACCACTCCGCCATATCGATACTAACAGCTATGGTCTGGCAATCAATGTGGGCACCTCTAATTCGTTGTTCTACTTACCTGGAAAATCTGTACCAAACAGAATGCGACTAGGTGCTATGAATTTCTCCAGGCAGGTCATAGTCGCGTCAGAGGAGCTCAATGCCGTTTCATAGTAGAAGCCTTTGAAGTCCTCAAGCACCTCATCTGGAGTGAGAGGGCAACCCATGTGATTCGAAAGTACCGCGACACGAGGCGCAAGCATGGGTGTAGTTCCGCCTAAATGTGCGAGAATTATTTTGACATTGGGATATTTTCTCTTACGACCTGTTACCACCAGGTGAGCGGCTGCTTTGAAAGTTTCATTTGGGACCTTGGGTAATCAGTCAAGCCAAGCTATCATGGAGTTGCTGTATCTGGGCACCTCTGAGATTGGAATACAAAGATACGGGTGAGGGATCGGTGTTGAAGATGCCACCTGAGCACCGTGAAGAAAGACCACCATCTTTCGTCGGTGAAGCTCCGCCCAGATCATGTCGTATCGATCATCTCCCACATATACTTCAATGTCAAGTTATGAGCAAAAATAGCACACAGTGTAGTGCTTGTTACTTTACTTGCTTCACTCCCGACTCCATATGAAGAACTCATAGATACACCATCAGCATGAAGAGTATCAGAGGAGTATGCAATTTCATCCAAGGTACCTTGTGGGAGACAGTCATGTTTTGAATACAGACCTATTCACCACTTCACTGACCTTCTATGTCGTTTAGGAATGGAAGACAGGCAAAGAATCCGAATCTCATAGGATGCGCTTGAACGATAGAAGACATTGCCTGGTTACGCCGTCTGGTGACCTTGCGGTTCTCATCCCCCACAGAGCCCACACAGAGAGCCGGAAGCGACAGAATGGCGACATCGATCCTAGATATGTCCATGGCATTCAAGCTGACCTCTGGGCTCCATGGGAGAGTGGCTGTCGGGGTCTTCCATCCCATTTCCTCATTAGATTTTTCTTTGGCCAAGTCGGCAGGGAAGAAATGATGGTGTACATCGATGCAAAGCATATCTGCCGCGGAGGTTTGAGTCTGAGGAGGGCATCCGAGCGATGTCTTTTATATGGTTCTGTGTGTGTTATGTAAAAAGAAGCCCGCTTCCCTCTATGGAACATTCTCAGGTTATACACTCACTACGAGTATTTCACTTGCGATGGAGTCTCCTACAAGCAGGTGGCCGGAAGCAGGTCGTCTCCCCACGAGTAGAGTATGGTAAAGATTGGAGGACCTTGCGCTAACACGAAACGGGAACTGCAGGTGTCCAATATGGAACAAGAACGAAACGAAACGTAAGGAGACTCAGCTTGTGGTCTCATATGCTCGATCCACCTGTACGACCGCGTGCTCGGAGTCTTGAGGGTCTTCAGAATGATGCATGGAAATCAGCTCGAGGTAAAATCCTGAAGGCTTGGAAATGAGGGGGAAGAGCCCAATTTGATCATGGCGCGCTCAGCGCGTCTATATACAGTGTACAACGCAAGAAATGCGATTACGAGATACTGGAGGGCATTCGAGTGCGGAAGAAATCGAGAAGGGACTTAGTGTGTAGGTGATTAGATAAACAGTCAGACTGAGATCAAGAAAAACAGCCAGGAATACGCGGGGATCTTGGCGAGGGATTGGCGTACCCTACCGGTGCATGTTGACAAATAACAGGCTCGCGGAGCGTTGGCCCTATCGACCATATCGACGAGCCGCCTTAACACCCGTCACGTCGTCCCAGACTCACATAATCACGAAAAGGTAGGTAGAAATCGATGAAAAAAGAAAAGTGACGAAATAATGCGAGAATACGAGGGTGAAATAACATTGAGTGCAGAGAGAGATCTTGTAATAAGTTGTTGTGGGATATGACAATGGATTTAAGCCTGTCATAAAATAGGAGGTCAGCAAACTTAGTCTACTCCCCCACATCGGCCCTATACGATTTGCATTCGTCGGAATCCCAAGAGACAAATTGCCCGTTCAGCGCAGGCTTAGCCTGAAGTGCCAATGCAGCAATAACGTGACCCGCTTCGTGGGGTTTGACGAGCTTTCCCGCTTTGTAGGCGTTGACGAACTTCTCGTGATCTTTGTCGGCAAGTGCTGAACCTGGGTTCTCCCGTAGTATCGATTGCATCTATATAACGAATGAGGGCGTTTATCGAACGGTGCGCTGAGAAGGACTGACACCTGTATCAACCATACCAGGACGGAGAGCCACGGAGATGACGCTGGGTTCCTCTTCTGCCAAAGTCCTAAGACCACAGGTCAGAACTAATGTCGTAGTTTCCTATGAGATTCAAAGTACCGGCACAACGAATTCATAGCGGCCTTCCCAGCGGAATATGGGCCCCAGCCTGATGAGGTCGCGACTGCAGCCCCGGAACTCACAAAGACCACCCTGCCCCCTAGTTCGCTCTGTCGTAACGCAGGTAACGCAGCTTTTAGAGTTGTCACAAGGGAAAAGAAGTTGACGTCAAAATGGCTCTTCCAAGCAGAGACCGGTGAATCGCCTCCGACGGGCCCAAGAGGGTCAAGTATGCCAGCATTGAGAATGAGACCATCAATATTTTTGTAAAGTTGTTCTGCACGCTCAATGGCACTCTTTACAGCTGATTCATCTGCACTAAGAGAAACGGCAGACGAATGAGAATACTTTCTAGAGCGTTGGAATATGCACTGACACATCACAGGGCACTATGAGAAGATCGTCCGATTGTAAGGCGAGTAATTCTGGTGTCTGGGAGCGTGAAAGGGCAACGACACGAGCGTTGAAGGTTCGAAGAAGGAGTCTGGTCACTGCCAATCCAATTCCTCTGTGTATGGACAGATCAGCAAGGCCTCGGGGTGAGCAGTTACGCGGTTTCAACGAACCTTGAGGCACCAGTGACCACGACAACAGGTTTGCGAAGAGACGACATTCTGGTCAGAGTTGAAGGTCAAGAATGGGTTGTGTGAATATTCGGCGTGTCCGAACCCTGCACGCCGGTTTGATCAGCCGCGTACATTATAATGTTGGCGATGGCGTCAAGATGTCTGATAATCGATGAGAACAAGTATTTACTAGCAAGATCACCTTCGTTTACTACTAAGCCACATACTGAAAATACGGGAAAATACTTCCCTTTTAGGAATCTATAAGCTGATATAAATAGATGCCAATCAATCCGCGGCATCTACGGCATCTACTACGAATTGTAGTGTTGCCGCGGGGCTGAATTGGAGTTTTGTTCAACACTTTCATGATCGCGATTCCAAAAAACCTTACTATTAGCCACAGGAGTTCTTCAAGTTATATAATAGTGCCGCTGTACCAGTATCTACAAAGGTCTGGCACTAGTAACTAGTAACTACAACTGAAACCAACCCTGTCAGAGGCCCGACTCTTGAATGTTCGAGCACGGAACAAACTTTAGGTGTTTTTTGTTGACGAGAAGCCTCAACTGCTGGCCCGGCATAGATTTTCTATTTATTATTGATGGTCTATTTGGCCTGTAACCGAATCCGAACTGCGTTGGCGTGGGCTTGTAGTCCTTCGCAGTCGGCAAGTGTTACTACTACAGGCCCAAGTAATCCAAGGCCTTCCCGGGTAATTTGCTGCGATGTGATGTGTTTTTGGAAAGACTGAGTGTTAACGCCACTAAATTGCCGTGCGTAGCCATTTGTTGGGAGTGTATGGTTGGTCCCTGAGGCGTAATCGCCACAACTGATCATTTCAGAGGATTTAGTGGAGTTAATCGAAGAGTGTTCATGCGACAAACCTTTCAGGTGTGAATGAACCGACGAACACGCTTCCAGCATTTTCCACAGAATCAACGTGTGTCGACGCATTTTCCAAGTGCATGATTAGATGTTCTGGAGCATAATCGTTTGAAAACGCGATGGCCTCCTCGACAGAAGACGTTTTGACAATGATGCTCTTTGGAATGGACTCACGCACAATGTCAACTCTAGACAAAGCGTGGGCTTGAATGTCAACTTCTCTCTCGATATCTGCAAGCTTCTCAGCGGTAAGATCGACAGCCACCAGGACGACCTGCGAGTCAACGCCGTGTTCAGCTTGAGACAGAAGATCCGCCGCGACGAAGGCGGGGTTCGCCGTATAGTCAGCAATAACCTGTGTGCCGCGTTAAACTTCAGAACCATGTGACATTGCCTTTGAAGTGAGGTTAGCTTACCAGTACTTCGGATGGCCCCGCGGGCATATCGATTGACACCAGAGCGTCTGTGTCGTTCTGCACCAACATCTTTGCTGCTGTAACCCACTGATTACCAGGGCCAAATATTTTGTCTACTTTTGGGACGGTCTGAGTACCATATGCCATTGCAGCAACTGCTTGACCTCCTCCGGCCTTTAAAATTGCTGTTGCACCAACGCGATGGGCAACGTACATGACCTCGGGTGAGATGCTTCCATCTGCTCTAGGAGGAGTTGCGAGCAAAATTTCCTTGCATCCAGCCACCTGAGCAGGAATACCGAGCATCAGCGCCGTTGAAGGGAGGATAGCAGTTCCTCCTGGAACGTAGAGACCAACGCGGGTAATGGGCCGAGCGAAACGGGAACAAATGACACCGGGCATTGTCTCTACGACGAGCACGCCTTTATCAAGCTGCGCCTCATGGAACTTCCGTATATTCAAATAAGCCTGGTCAATTGCAGCCCTGACGGTGGGATCGATTTCCATCGTTTCTGGGGCAAATGGAGGAAATACGACGGTGGAAGTAAGTTGTGCTTTGTCGAATTTTGCTGCGAGTTCGAGGAGAGCGGCATCGCCTCGCAGACGAACATCATCGACAATTGGCTTGACTTTAACAATCATCTCGTCCGACTTCAGGACAGGCCGCTTGAGAAGTTCTCCACGTTCTTTGGGCGCCATATTAGTTAGGTCTGCCGTCCGCATTCGGATATGTTTTTCTTGTACGGTAGGCGATATTTTCTGGGGAGAGGTTGGAGTGCTTATTTTTGTGCTGGGGGGTTTGGTCCACTGGGGTTTAGCATTCCCTGGTCTACGCGTCACTCGCTTGGCTTTGATGTCAAGCGACTGTTCTATTTCCGCAAGCCCAACTCCAGCTTGTATACACTTTGCCAGGGCGAAATAGAGAAGATCTGCTGCTTCAAAGGCGACATCGGTTTGTTCCTTCGCTCGGCAGAGTTCATCGGCTTCCTCCATAATTTTAGACTGAAGAAGTGCAGGGTCGTTGAACAACCGGTTAGTGTAAGATCCTTCAGGAGCTGAAGCTAAACGGGAACGTAACGTTTGCTCAAGTGCCGGTAAGCCTCTAATCTCCCCAAAACATGACTGCCGGTTTAAATGGCAGAAGCCAGCTCCGTGCTGTTTTACGCGGAATTCAAGGCTATCCGAGTCACAATCCAAGCGTATGCTCAGGACATCCTGCGTTGCTCCTGAGGTTTCACCTTTTCTCCATAGGCCGTGTTTTCGCGACTGGTAAACACCTTTCCCAGTGATTATGCTTTCCTTTACAGATTCAATAGACGAATAGACAAGCCCGAGGGCGTGGCCGGTTTCGGTAGAAACTATGGTGGGGAAGAGACCATCGGCACGATCGGAGACAATAGGTGCAAGGAATGCATCAGCGACGTTGATGTACTTAGCAGACGTAGGTGCTAGTGTCAATTGAGAGCTTGGGAGAACCGGGGTTGCTCCAATCGCAAGTAAATCTCGGATAGTGGAAACCGATGGGGGGGATGAAGCGTCAGCAAAGACATGAATGGCTGATTTGGCGAAAAATTTAGACACTGAAGAAATGAGGTCAATGTCAATTGTCGTTGTCTTGAGGAACACGCCAGATACACCGTTGCGAACAGTATCTGTTACAGCGCTAACATTCCCGACATCTAGTAGAAGGGAGAGGCGATCGGAAGGAACGCCGGCGCTGATGAGCTCTTTGGCCAATGTGAGGGGTACAATGACCTTTTCTACGCCTTGGTTCAACCACGATAAGATGTGATCTACTTCAACATCAGAGCGGTCCTGGAGTATAATGCAGCACTGAATGTGTTGGGGAAGCTCGTCTATACGTGATGGGGGAACAACAACGGGCCCAATCCGAGCAAGGACCTGCGCTAAGTCACTGACTTGTTCGTCAAGCAGTGGTAGAAAGACGGACATCGACAGGAAAATGGTCAGGGGATATTTCCTTCTGGTTCGTGGAGTCCTTATGGAGTTTTGTGATCGGAAAATCGAGTCAGCGATCAATCCCTTAAAATGATGAAGATTGAGGAAGTAGGGAGAACAAAGATAAAATATATGTAGTACAACAGCACAGTTTATTACATAGGTAAAAGTTCGACTAATCAAGGAGAGCTTGAGGACATAACGAGTAACCTATATCCAGCCAGCTGGAGGTGTTTGGTCAGAGATGCGGCTTTGACTTCTCCCTCGAGAACTGTTCCACGACGGAGATACTGGTAGTGCTCTTGGGATGGCGACGTCGTTCAAGCTGCCCTTACTGCTCTTTGCATCAGAAGAGGTAGAGTGGCGTGGGTCCGTACGTATGTCACTGCCTTCAAGTAATGTCTGCATACTAGAAACAGAAGCGTGCGAATGAGTTGTAGCTGCGCCCCTTGAACTATATCCGCGGGAGTGCGAGCGAAGGTTGCGCTGCAGACGGATCTCTTCTGCGCAAAGCTTCCGCAGTCCCTCGAGGTTAAGGTATGCTGCCTCGTCCTGAAGCTCAAGAAGACACTCTAGCCGCAGATGTGGTGCCTGCGTCAGGATGTTCCTTGGTAAGGTCTCCGGTACTTCTGGAGTACCAACGGGCGATCTCAGATAGTTAAGAACATGGGTATACCTATCAGTGAACATTATTATCTAATTTTCATGCAAACAACGAAGATGGCTTACGGAGCACTGGGTCGATCTAGGAAAACGTGCATACTGAAAGGGGCCTGATTCGGCAGGAGCCCTTGCGATGCAAGGTGACGTCGATATGTTGACATATCATCACTCGCAGTCGAGTATACAGATGATGCGACAGATGATCGTTGGGACGGCAAAAGGACTGAGAGGTATTTGGATAAGTGGCAGGAACGTGATGTTAGGGTCTCCAAGGTTGTCTTGTGAGTTGCAGTCGAGGTCTCCAATGAGATAATTATTTTAGCAGGATCGACGATGCTAGTGGGCACATCTGAAACGAGAATGGGTCGAAAGGGAGGTGGCGTGAATGTGTGGACAGGGAGAGGCCGGACATGCATGTGGTCCTCCGCGTGCTGAACTGGTTTTGGCTTCAACGAGGATCTAAGCAAAGGGGCAGGAGCAAGATGTGGGGAACGTGTTGGTCTAGGAGGCAACTTGGAGGCTTCAGGTTCCGCTTCACTAAGTAAGTCGGATTCGTCCTCTTCTGGCATTGGTAGAGGAGGCAATGGAGGGCTTGTCGGTGAGCAAGGCACCGGGAGCGACGCTACATGCACAGAAAGGGCTTTCTCCGATGAAATGGAACTCCTAGCTAGTGGGCTCGGAGAACGATTGTCGTTGGTGTTCCCTTCGAAAGTGAGGTGTACTCCAGTCTCCCGCAAAGCCTCATCTGGGGTTCTTACAACGATGGCACCGGTACCCAGGATCCCGCTACGAGGCTTGGATACAAGCTCTATGGAACGGACATGTGCCGGTTTTGGGGGGGCGTAAGGGGTGGCAGAGGATTGGGTGGAGCTACGAGACAGCCAGTGCATCGTATTCGAGATGGAAGGTCTTCTAACGCGGGATGGGGCTGTTAGGGGAGAGGTGGGCGTGAGTGTGGATTGAGAAGGAGCAGTGGGGTATGATATAGGCGGAGTGGAACGCGGCTTTGCAGTGGTAAACATCGTGTAGAACGTCTGGCAAAGAGAAGCAGGCTAAAGAGCCCTTTAAGGCAGTCAATCCAACTGTCGAGTCCATCACATCCGAGTACATCCAGGTCACCTTTGTTCCAAGAACAATAAAGTGCTTAGTCATCACATGACCAAATACTGCAATACAACACGACTTCTTCTATTTGGTGGCACGTGCTGGAAATTTGGCATGGAGCCATCCACCTCCAAGTTTCACGACGCTCGCGCCTATGCCGTCCTCCCTATTTCTCCAGCCTTGGCAGCTCTATATGTCAGCCAATCTTCCTCCAGCACAAGCAACACCGACTGGTGCTCCAAATGTGGCTCGTATCTGTTAGATGGTTGTACCTCCGAACTCAGAGTAACCCGGTTAAAGTCGCGAAGACGACAGCGCCTAGGCAAGAGGGCACTTCGGTCCACATGTTTACGTTGTGGGTGGAAGTCTGATATTTGCGTTGGGAGCGCAATACCCGTCCTAGAAGAAGCACAGCCGATCAAGATACCCTCTGCACCCTCCAGCTCTTGCCTATCGATGCCAACACTCTCCCATTCACCAACACCTCTCGATTTGTCAACACCCACCGCGCCACCCGCCCAGTCAAAGGCGCGAAACAAAAAGAAGAGTGCTTTACAAGCTCTGATATCGCGGAATCGCGAGAAAGAAATACAAGAACGAAAAACTGGACTAGTATCTGGGGGTTTAGCTGCGTTTTTGGGCGGACTGTGACATCGTGTATCTCACATTATACTCTATATAATATGATATGGTATCTAGGTCACTCATGCTACGTCTAAAATAGCCCTAATTTTCCTCAGGCAGACCTGTCAAGAAGAGTTCGTCTGCAACTTCTCCTGTGCTGAACTTTGGTTGTCGATAAAACGACCTGGCCAAAAGGGTGTGTACAACGCGACGGCAATAAAAAGAGGGAGTGTGTCTAGGCCATAGAAAAATCCTTCAGTTGTCGCAAGATATCCTGCATATCCTTGGGAAAGTTCAACAACACGATAACACGAGCGAATCTGGAAATAACGCTAATCAATACTACGTGACTGTCACAGCAAACGGAAACATACCAGAATTCCAATGCAACTAAGGAAAAGGACATAGGCCAAGGCGCGCCAGTCATTATACCAAGCTTTGGACTTATCTTGCAACCATGTCGCCTGCTCATACTTGTGAACGCGGTACAAAAAGAGGAGATAAATAGAGGTGAAAGATGCGAAAGATAGCAGTTGAACGATTAGGCCTGCCAAGAATACCTGACGTGATGATCGGTTTGGATTGGCATAGCTGTTGCAAAGGATAAAACAATACGAACCCGAGATCCAACAAAATTTAGATGTGCAGAATTGGCGGATGCAGAAAGGGCCCCTCCCACGGCCTAAAAGTACTGTTCAAGCTTGTAGAAATAGGTTGTGAGAGTATAACCAACCTGGATTAGGAATGTAGAGACATCAGACAGGACGAAGGCTCGGGTGATCCGACGAGCAGGGATCGCTAGGTATCGATCAGCACCGAGGTGTCTCGCAAGCTGGCCCAAAAGGACATAATCCGCAGCAATGAACGCGCAAGGCTGACAACTAGTCGGTTAACAAATCTAGGCAAGAAATATGGAAGTACCGTACTGCGAGGACGACAAACAGGTATTCAATGATGTAAAGCCCTCTGGATTCTGGATGGAGGTGGAGACCAAAGCGTGTCGACAGGCCGAAGGCGAAGACTGTGACAAAGGTCACTCAGACAATGTCCACCCAAATACAAAAATCAACGCACGGTATGCACCAATTACGATAGAAAGCATCCATCTACCCCCCCACCTATACATACAGTAGGTCTGCGATATCGCGACGGATAAAACGAGCGCTGTGTCCGTGTCAGTGTATGGGTAGACTGGGGCATTTGAAAACGCACAAAACGAAATAGCTGTGAGGGTATTAGAAGTAATATATCTCAAAGGATTGTGAGGATCGTTTTTTGGATCTGTATATGGATCCATTGGGGGGATTGTTTGGGAGTTGGAAGCCGCAGCAACATGCTGAAAAACTAGGGAGAGGAAGAATATTGGGTAAACGGCGCGGACAAGGATGCCCAGTGCCATCGAGGGTGAGGTATGGAACGAGAGCTGACAGGCAGGTAATCCTTGTTTCTTGAAGGCCAAAATTAGATGTTGCTCCCGTCAAGCTTGAAAGGTAGTCCTGCAATCGCCGATCCACACCAAGACTCAGACTTAAGAGGCGGATACTCCGGCGATGGGCCGGGAGTTTTGATTTCCCAAGTCCTAAATCATCTTGATCATCTCCATACAGTGGCAGTGTTAAGGGGGATGAGTTACTGGAACGGCCCGATGTACTCAGCAAGATGACAAGGAAGAAGGAATTCGGCGGCCCTTGCACTTTAAAATCTTGAAACTGAGACATTCTAAGGAAAGTGAGATGATAACGCTGGTACATCTATTATGATGATTACTGTGCTCTATTGATCTGGAAAAATATATGGGTGCATGGAAAACCATCATTATAACTACTTACCAGAGTTATATATCATCCTATCTTCATTGAGCTACTATGAACATCTTCTCCAAACGTTTCCGGAGTTGATTTTCCCGGAGAACTTGAGCCCCGAATGAAACGACCGGGCCAGAAAGGAATATAGATGGCAGTTGCGACGAAAAGTGGCAATGTGTCCAAGCCGTAGAAAAAGGCTTCAGATGTACCAAGACGCCCTTGAAATCCTTCAGATAATTCAACCACACGAAACGCGGACCGAATCTAAAACAAAGACTCAATCGACCATAAGCAAAGAGGCAATTGAGCTTACCAAAACTCCAACACAGCTAATGGCCAAAACGGAGGCTAAGGTCCGCCAATCTCTGTACCAAGGCTGATCTTGATCTTTGGACCATACATGAGGGGACCAACGATACACTTTATACAGAAAGACCAGATAGATGATGGAAAAGATGGCGAAAGAAAGCAACTGAACGGCCAAGCCAGCCAGGAAGACCTACTCTACGTTAGGACCAGAAGAGGGAAACCACATTTGCGTCGACTTACATGTGATCCCGCCAACTGTCGTTCTGGATCATTTGCTGACACAGAAAGTGCACCACCACTGGCCTAGTCGTTCTTGTCAGTACTACGTAAGTTGAAGTAGTTCGCTAGCCATACCTGGATAAGGAATGTCACGATATCGGATGAGATGAAGGCTATAGTTATTCTGCGGGCAGGCACGATCAAATGTTCTGAGGAGTTTAGGTGCAAGGCGAGACGGCCAAGAAGAACGTAATCAGCTGCAATGAAAGCACAAGGCTGGGTGATAGTTAGAGGAATAACATTCGAAGCCGAATTGATCTGGCACGAACAGAGAGCACCACGAACAGGTATTCTACAATGTACCACCCTTTGGATTCTGGATGAGCATGAAGAGCAAAGCGGACTCCAATCCCAAAAGCAAATGCTAGCGTGAACGTTCAGTTGATAACTTTGAAAAGATGAACTGGACACTTACTATAGGCACCAATGACCATTGATAGCATCCATCTTGCTCCATACTTCCAGACTGAGAAAGATTGAAGGATTGCGACCATAAGGATAAGAGCTAAGAGCTTAGATGAATGGATTGCAGAGTAACAGCCGTCGAGGGATCTTACTGAAAGCAACGGCTGTTAGCGCATTGGAGGCGATATATTTGAGTGGATTATACGGATCGTGCTTGGGGTCCGCGTATGGGTCCGCAGGATGCGGAAGGTTGCTGTGCTTAAAAGCTGCCACTGGTGTAACCAGATAGTGAGCCAGGTAGGCAAGTGGCAATACAAATGAGGGATGTCTCATAGAGACCATGATGAAGAGAGAGGGACGAATAGTCAACTATGGTTGATTATGCAGTTTATAAGGCACGACGTGGACATGTGCAAGTGTCAGATGGTGTGTTTTTTTGACCTATTGATGGTTTTCGATCGCTGAGTCTTCGGGGAAATCATGTTGGAAAAACAAATTTGATCCGGTTACATAGGTTCAAGGGTGGTAGTTGTCCATCTTCAGATGGTCTTGTCTCCAAGTATTAATAGGCGTTACCTGGTTTGTTCCCAAGAGTTTATTTTTTGAGTGAAAGCGTGTCCAAGCATCGCAAGAGATTAGTAAAAAAAGTGTGAAATCATTTTCGTGGTGACCAAAGTTCATATAGTTCCTTATCTAGTGGATCGAAACACGATAAGAGAGCGGGGTCTGAGCGAGCAACTATATGTCTTGCGGGGGTGCTAGCAGAGGATGCGAAGATACTACGGAAGGTAGAACGAGGAATGTCGTTCGCACGACTGTGATTTACAGATCCAGAGCCAGCAGAGAACGTCGATGAGGTCTTGCAAAACGGTTTGTCAACATCAAGAACAATTAAGCGAGGACGTACTCGATCTGGACTGTGGTCTACATTGCGATTTCTGAGACTGGGAGAAGGAGTCATGGGGCTACTGGGCTGGCCTTAATAGGCACACCAGACACAAGCATGAGAGACTTTATATAACAGTAAGAGACTTAGTGAAAATACCTGACGAGATTCCAGTTACAGGAGAAGACGTTAACTGGTGATCTAAGCCCCGAGACATGATGTACTTTTCCGACACCTTGTCGTCGTGAGTGTTGGAAGGTGTTGGAGTTGACGAACACCCACTGGCAGAACTTGAACTTGAAAGGGGATGTGTGTGACTTCCGAGATCGTGACCGTGTCACGACGTGTAGCCTCTTAATCTTTGTAGGTTCACCCTTGTCTTTATACTTGCTCTATCCTGCGATGAACATCTTCAGAAGCCGTCAGTCCTCTGTTAATACTCTTTCACACTCCACTAACCAACGATTAATTAGTGATCGGCAAAGTCTGGCGTTCGTGTACCTAAGACTTCCCTTTCAACAAGACGTACTCACCATACGCTATAGAGGATCCCAATGCCACAGAGGTTGTAAAGATATCTACAGGTGCAGGAGACACCAATGCTGCCACAATTATGAGACTCAACTGATCTACCCACTACGCAGGCCAGTTGTACCTTGTTCGCCCTGGAAATATCCGTTCATCTCGAGAATGCATGTAAGAGGTTTACTAGTTTCTGAGATTGAGCCGGTTTTTTTTTGACCTGAGAAAGATACAACGAGGCAATGGCGACGATTCGTCGCGTACCAAACATGGAACATAACTTCCAGTTGGTCATCACGAGAGTATACGAGGATGGGGATCAGGACTTATTGGAAGATGAAGATGAGAGTAAGTCACTTATATCGTAGAAAGGATTGTACTTCATTCGCCCATCCTAATTCTGTTTTAGCCGATGTGGAGCGAGTTTCTCTTATCAGCGAAGAGCTTGAATTTCGCACTGGCGAAAGCGATGGCGACCCTACTTTTCTGTGGCGTGATCTTCAAGGCGACATTGATGAATTCTATGAATTTGTCGCCCCTGGAACCAATGACCCTACACGGGTATTTTTTGAAACGTGCATGTATCGTGCCATGTATGAACGCAAATACAAAATGAGTGCTGAAAGCACTCGTGACACAGACTTTGAGGAATTTATATGGCAGTGAGTCAAATCTGCACACTTCATCTTGTTTATTCACAAAATCATCTGACTAGTCCTCCGACTCTTAAGCCAAAAGCGAATCCTCGCCGTAAAGTCTCTACCAAGGCTGACTCTACTCCAACCGTACCGCCTACGACTTCTTCCTCTTCCGTGCCTAAAGCTTCGGGGGTTGAACAGCAAGCGATGCCTCCACCGAAGCAGACTGTGGTTGACCCACCTATGGACGTTCTTGTCTCTCGTGAAGCTGAATTATACCTCTGGGATGGACTGAACGAGACTTTCCTTAATCAAGGCATTGTTGTGGCCAGCATCATGAGCCGCAGAAATTCTCCATTCCAGTATTGGCTCACTGCTTCAAATGACGCCGGACTTTTGCTTGCGCACAAAATCTCTCCAGATATGAATCAGCGCTTCTCTAACAAAATGCTTTCGCTTACTTGGAACCATCAAAGCGACGACGGTTCGCAGAACAGCTGGCTATTTCGATTCAGCGAGGAGCATCTTGTATTTTTTATTCAGAAATTCACAGAGTATCTGTGGGAAACTCTTCATCAGTTACCATGGTCGAAGTTGAAGGTGTGTTGTGTTCTAACAGTCATATAACTCAGAGCTCACGGCATCAAAGGTTGAGGAGCAGAACTATGCCATCAACGCGAATGAAGATGTAGAGATGCTTGATGTAGAGAATGAGGAGGACGAAGAGGACGAAGTCGAGTCAGAGTTAGACCCCGAAGAAGGTACGCTGTTACAAAGTTTTACTATGGAGGTAATGTCAATTTTTGCAACAGAGCCAAGTGACGAAGAGGATGAAGAGGAAGATGAATACGGCGACCTCCCAGCTGCGATGGGTGGCACTGACCGCAACTCCCAGCTCACAGTTGGCTACAAGGGTGACCGATCATACGTTGTTCGAGGAAACAACATTGGCGTTTTTAGTCATTCTTCAGGAAGCGATGTTAAATACCACGCGACTATTAGCAAGATTGCCACTCCGAAAGGAAAAGAATTCAAACCGAAGCATGCAAGCCTTTTATTCTCTACAATCCTGAACTAAGGTTGCTGATTTTACTTTCTAGGTCATGCTACATGATCAAGATACGAAGATGGTGTTAATGAATCCGTCGGATCCTCACTCACTTTTCAATATGGATATAGAACGAGGGAAGATTGTGGAAGAATGGAAAGTCCACGACGATATCGCTGTTGACCATGTTGCTCCAGAGAACAAGTTTGCACCGACTACTCGCGAACAAACTTTGGTTGGCGCCTCTCACAATGCACTGTTCCGCATAGACCCCCGCGTATCTGGAACGAAGTTGGTAGAGAGCCAATTCAAGCAATACGTCAGCAAGAACAAATTCTCTGGTGTTGCTACTACTGCCAGCGGAAAACTTGCTGTGGCGAGCGAGAAGGGTGACATTAGGTTGTTCGACTCAATCGGGAAAAATGCAAAGACCGCTCTGCCACCTCTTGGAGATCCTATCATTGGTATCGACGTGACAGCGGATGGTCGTTATATCGTGGCGACCACCAAAACGTATCTCCTCTTGATTGACACACTCATAGGTGAAGGCCGCTATCAAGGATCTTTAGGCTTCGATCGCAGCTTTCCTGCTGCAGCGAAACCGATGCCGCGGAGGCTTCAGCTGCGAAACGAGCATGTTGCGTATATGGGTGGCATATCATTCACTCCTGCGAAGTAAGCTCCTTGCAGTTATTTTTCAGCCTCGATGTTCACGGTCATTTAGATTCAATCAAGGCCAGGGACAGGAGGAAAATGCCATCGTGACTTCGAGTGGCCAATTCGTCATCGCCTGGGATTTCAAGAAAGTCAAGAGAGGCAACCTCGACCAGTATGAAATCAAGAAGTATGAGGACCATGTGGTGCAAGACAACTTCAAATTCGGCGACGATAAAGAAATTGTACGTTCTACCATTTTTTGATCTCCAGTTCGTTTACATACACATCTTCCAATAGATTGTTGCGTTACAGAACAACGTTCTGGCTGTCAACAAGAAGAATCTCAAGAAGCCAACCCGTCACTCGCTCGTTTCCGAAGGAAGTTTTGGGAGCAGGTCAAATATCGTCAACGCCCCTTACTAGTATTCAATGCCCTTATTCGTACTGATTTCTCATGTCCATTCACTAAGAAGAATCTAGGAAATGTATAGCAGGCTTCAATTACCGTATATCTGTATTGTGATGTTAACGTCAGGCACCTATATATGTATGCCATGGAAGGTGGATCTGCTTCCAACAGAACGATTAATGAAATCAATAAAGATCCGTTCTGTGGGTAAGTCAACAGATAATTCGGTAGAGCGAGTTTGACCCATACAGGACTACCTCTTCTCGCAAATACCATCCCTGGTGTGAACATATCGGCCAATACCAAGATGCCAGGTAACGCGGGGTATCAGTAGGGTCAGGCCTAACAAGATTGTAGTCCACAGCATTGGGCTCCATCTCCAGAACCCCCATCTTTGGTCGCCGAGGGCCCAAAGTGTAACATACAGATGGAGGAAGTCGCCGATTACAAGGGGGGTGAGTAGTGCAAGTACTATCTGTTCTTGCAACGGCGGGTTTCCGCGAAGGTGGGTTCGAGCAGCAGTAAGGACAAATAGGTTCACCACTCCGACGAGGGCACAGACATGACCAAGTTGGATGATGGTCACCAAAGTAGCTGGGGGAAGTGTCTCGGGAGCGGGGTTACTGTCCAACCACGGCGCTTGTGAATTGTGCGTCTGATGGATCGATCGATTAGAACATTGGATGTGGTATTTATTGGACCACCTACTCCCTGAGGATCACTGCGAAATCGAGGGTTAATCTACGACGCTTGGCACACGATGGTGAATGAACTCACAATAAAGCTCCAATAAAGCCAATAACAGTAAGAAATGGCTCATAAACCGCGAAACAAAAATAGTAGAAGTCAGGAATGGCGGATGTGGGCTTCATCCTGGCACCAATTGGGCAAGCGGGCAAAGAGATTGGAACACGTTGGGTGATATTACAACCAAGGTGTACTAAGCGCGCTTGTGAAATTGTGGGGTACGAGAGGGTAAGGTACGGGCCCGCATAAGTCGAGATTAAGGAGACTTTCTCAGCTTCATGTCGACATTCCTTGTGTGCACATCACAGCGGCTCAAAAGGATCCGAAGCATAAGCGTCAGTACGTAATTAGGCATCACCTGCCCTGAACATGTAACTACAAAGATCAACAGGCCATTGATGTTCTTGTTCTTTACTTACATTAAGGTCTTTCTTAAACCAAGGTTAGTCGGCAAACTCAGCGTTGCCTAGCCTAATGGAGGGGACCAAGACAACTCCGCGAACGGATGAAGGATATAATGCTCATTCTGTGACCACTGTGTCCTTGTATAGATTTGAGCTTCGCTTCTTTCTGACAAAATCTTCGTTCTTTCATCTGTACCTGTTATCTCTTCGTAGAGAGTTGCGTTAGCATCCGTGTTTCAATATATATATCAGGTGCACTATTCCTATTGTGAGAGTCCTGTAACGGAGCTGTAGAAGTCCTTCCGCGCCAAGTATTCCTCATGCTCCCTTCTATGTCCCAGGATTGACGCATCGACTCCGCGGCGCCAAAGTGTAAGGCCAATCTAGATGGCATGGTTAGGCAAACCAGCGCCGAGAAGTCCACGGATGTACTTACCCAGCCCACCAAGGTGTACATGACATCCGTGACTATGTTGTTGTGAGGTGATGCACCCCTGGTTGAAGACCGGAATAGGTTGCCCACGAAGTCAGCGGAAATATGGAAGTGGCCGTTTTGCACTCCTGCGGTGAGTGCAAGAAATGAGATTGGTGTGGTTTTCAACGTTTAACGTAGACGTACCTTCCAAGAGTCGTTCTGCTGCTTGATCGGGTTGCAGACCTTCATCACTCTCTTCAATTTTCAAAGTAATCTTCGGTTTCGTTTTATTTTCTTCGATATACCCAGGACTGTAGATAGTTCCTGGAAAGAATATGTGTATGGAGGCAGAGTACAAAAGTAACTCCGACCGCAAAGTTTCCGCGAGACCTGTTCGATAGTGTTCACGCGATATAGCGACTGGTGAATTCCGAACGTACCTCGTAACGCGTGTTTCGCTGGAGAATAAGAAGAGTAACCAGCTATCGACATGTATCCCAAGACTGAGGACACGAATACAATTTTTCCTGGGAACTTGTCTAGTGCCATCCGTTTTGCGGCTGCCTACAAAGGTTCGCGTCAACAAGGAGAAATATGTGAGGCCGTTGAACAGACCAGTGCCGACCATGCTTGGACCCAGTAGCCATTATCCATGCCCAACCTGAGCGATGCTTCGTCCTCTTCTACGAAGAAGCCTGGACGCGACGCACCTGCACAGAGGAACGACGCGTCCGGACATCTACCACCATTTCCATTGCACGCTGCTTGGAATGCAGCGGCCGAGGACGACGCGTCATTCAAACTAAACGAATAGGCTTTCAATACTTGGTTCGGAGTTTGTCTGACATTCTACCCAGCGTTAAATGAGTTGTTACTCTGAGAAACAAGGTTGAGACCAACCTCCAATTGTTCAAGCGCTTTCTTCAATCGTTCCTCGTTGCGTGCCACAATGGAAACATCCGCTCCTTTCTTTGTGAGAAGTAAAGCAAGGGAGAGGCCCAACCCCGCTGAACCACCTGTGACGTAGCAACGCTAACTTTGGTGTGAGTATAGTTAGTCCATCCGGTCCTCGAAATCCGAATGCACCTTTCCCTTGGGATCCCACTTCTTTGCAGACAGCAAGAACCAGGCGGCGAGGATCAACGTGAAAGCACTAGCCACACTCGTGAACAAAGTTGTTGTGAAGAGCATGTTGGTCTCAAAATAGAGTATTGTTTGTGTCCAACTCCCATGAACGCTCGGCCTTCCTTCACAAACGTTCAGAATGAAAATCCTTCTACAGAAGACATAGTGCCTCTCGAAGTCACCGAGTGGCCACCGAGCGAGCTCTCAGAACGCCCTAAACGCAGTCCTCCCCATCCACTCTCCATCCATGTCCTGGCACTCTTGATACCCGCGTCAATATTCGGCTTGCTCACAAGACTGGGACTAGACGCACTTGCAACTTATGACGGCCATAGTATATTTCCCTTGGCGTACGCTCAGGGACTTGGTTGCCTGGTGATGGGCTTTGCTTTGGGTTTAAAAGAACCCTTTGGTTTGTAAGATTCTTCCAGAGAACACTTTCATACCACTGCCTTACGCGATAGTACCAGCTATCCACCGCTATACACTGCTGTCACTACAGGTACCTCTTTTTCCAGATATAAATATCAGTGTTTTATCTTGTCAACTTGTCTCAGGTTATTGCGGTTCTTTGACCACATTTTCTGGCTGGCAGGTAGATGTATTCAACTCCTGGACAAACGCTGGTCAATTTGACCATGGAGGTCTCCGTAACGTAGGTGACTTTTTTTTTGCACACATTAGCATGTGTTGAGATTTCAATCCAGTTCATTGATGGCCTTGGAAAGTCAGTCTTCACCCTCTCGATATCCATCACCTCTGTATCCTTTGGCGTGCAGCTAGCCTCGGTCGTGCGCCCTCATTTTCCCGCTATAATGCCACCAGGGCGAAAGGCCAAATACACCATTACGTTTCTCTCTATCCTTACCTATGGTGGCGTATTCCCAGCGTACTTTTTGATGTCTCCAAAGTTCCGCCCCAAAGCAACCGCAGCTCTGTTGTTCGCGTTCCCGGGGGCGTTAACTCGATATTTGTTGTCTGTCCATTTTAACACTGTTCTGAAGACAATACCGCTCGGCACCTTCATGGCCAACTCTGTTGGAACAGCTCTACTGGGAGGCCTCAACGTATTACAAACCAAAGCCAGTCCAATATCTCCTTACGCCTGTGGCCTACTCCAAGGTTTAGACGACGGATACTGTGGTTGTTTGACCACTATCAGTACATTTGCAGTCGAGATTCGCGGTCTAGGAATCAAAAAGGGATCTAGATACGCCTTGATTAGCTGGTGTGTAGGGCAGATCCTTCTTGTTGTAATTGTGGGCACTGCCATATGGACAGGGCATTCCAAGGAACAAATAACATGCACACCTGTTTGATAGTAACCAGTGACCCTAGTTGAAGGATACTTAGAACCTATGGTTTCTTCGAAACATGTTGGCGATCGCACCTCAGCTCCAACACCGTAGATACCCTTTGTAAGGGCCTAATCATGTATATAATCTTGGCAATCCATAAATATTAACAGGCTGAAAAGGTATTCCCAGGTATTCCCAGATTCAGCCCAAATTGGCAATGATCGGAGTTACAAACAACATCGTTCATCGGCATCGACAACGTTCGTGTCGTTTCCACACACCACCATGTCGTCGCGACAGCCTCCGCCCGAGGCGAAGCAGGATGTAGAGGAGGAGGCTGTGAGTGGCGCAGCAGAGGCCGATGAGGCTATGGAGGAGCCCGAAGAGCAGGATGACGGCTACAGTGCGTACTAGTCTCACCTTACATCCTCATCGTTTACCCATTATTCATCTTCCTAATGACGCGGAACTCATGTTATCCCGCGTTGTCTAGCATCATCAACACCCACATCAACTCTTACATGGATCAGTTGGTTCTGCTCCCTGCCTGGTCATGAATACTTCTGCGAAGTAACAGAGGATTTTATCGAGGATGACTTCAATCTAACAGGCCTTAACGTAATGGTACCCTTTTGGAAGGAGGCGATGGAGATGGTTCTCGATGTTGAACCAGGTATGGTATACGAGCTACTAGATCTCAGTTGTGATAATTTACAACATGTTTACAGAAGAGGATGCTTCAAAAATTCCTGATGTCTCGATCATAGAGTCATCAGCAGAGATGCTTTATGGTCTTGTGCACCAGAGGTACATCCTCACGCGTGCAGGACTGCAGGCAATGGTGCGCTTTACTTTATTGTGTTTTAGTGCCCCGACTTTGAAATTGAGGCGGAAATGTGATGCTGCAGGTAGAAAAGTACGAAAACGGAGTATTCGGCTCCTGCCCACGCGTTTATTGCGTAGGCACGAATGTTGTTCCATGCGGGCGCTCCGATCTGCCCGGCCACGATACGGTGAAGCTCTTCTGCCCTAATTGCAACGATGTATATGTACCCCCTAGCAGCAAGTTTCAGGGTGTCGACGGTGGGTCATCGATTTGGTCATGCGTATACATTGTCACATTTATAATCTCATGGGCAGGGGCGTTCTTCGGAACAACTTTTGCGCATCTCTTTTTTCAAAGCTATCGGGAGCTCGCTCCGGCTCCGTTCTGGAAGCCGCCCACATCTGGTGGAGCGTCTCTTTCACCCAAAAGTGCTTCCTCTGGGAGTAGCTCTCGATCGTCTCCCTTCACAAATCCGAATCCTCACGGTGGGCAGAAGCGCGCGGCAGGCTACGTCTACGTGCCCCGAATTTACGGATTCAAAGTGAGCGAGCGCGCCAAGAGTGGGCCACGCATGCATTGGTTGCGGTTGCGGCCAGAGAGTCCTGGTGAGCTGGATCTCGTTGACTGGCGCGGCCGGTGGATTGATGAAGGTGATGAGTACGATGATGACGACGCCGACGACGATGGAGACAGACAGATGGAGGACTTTGATCCGGTGCGTTAAGGTTATCTGTATTCCCAAGGCATCTTGGGAGTATCGTCTTACATGGTCATTCGAGTAGGATACTGTAGAGGGGGAAGAAGACGATGATGAGGAAGAAGAAGAAGAGGTCGATGATCATGTCATGCAAGGGAAGCGGCAGTCTGGTCAGAGACCTGGAGATGAGCTGCGGCCTCCAACACCGATCCATTCTGCGCGAACATCTCCGACATCCAGCATCGCGCCACGCACGCCACAGGAGGGGGTTCAGGGAGCACCCTCACTATGCACAATGTCGCTCTCTGGAGGAAAGGTGAAAGTAGTGAGACAGCAATGGACTTCAAGGGCAACTGCGCAAGTCTGAATGTGCAGAAGGTTTAAATATTTGACGACACCACTAGATATGACATACATATGTTTTGACCATATATATACTTCCGTTCTCCTTTGCTGGCACAAGTGTCTTGCGTGTGAGAAAACTCACGTGCAACTGTACAGGACCCAGCCACAGAGTTCCCACGTGATCTCCTTGGTAATCTTCCACGGACGACTCTCGCTGCAACCTACGATCGCCTCAAGACACCAACAAAATGGTCCGCACCAGTGAGTGCCGTCTTTGTAGACTGCTGTTGACCAGTGTCATTATTCTCCCTCTGCAATAGACGTCCGATACGGCCCCAATCATGGCCACCCCACAACACCCATCGCCAAAACGCTGCGTCCCAGCCAGCGCAAGGGCGTGCAGTCAACCAAGACCAAGTTTGTGCGGTCTGTGATCAGAGAGGTGGCCGGGTTCTCTGCCTATGAGAGGCGAGTTATGGAGCTGTTGAGGAACTCCAAGGTACGTTTGTTACAAATGGTATATTCTGCTCAGCAACCAATACGATCCATCATCAGGATAAGAAGGCCAGGAAGCTGACAAAGAAGAGGGTGAGTCGGGGGCCGGAAAGAGATATTTTACGTGAGCTGATGGTGTTTCATCGGATAGCTAGGGACGCTTTTGCGGTCGAAGCGCAAGCTGGAGGAGCTGTCGTCGATCATCCAGGAGAGCAGACGGGCTGCGCACTAAAATGTACACGCTATACATCGTTTCTATGCAATTCCAGATATGCCATGTATTTTGTGAATGACAGATTCTCATCTGTGATAAGCGTCCGAAAAAGGAAAGAGAAGCTAGTGTGACACAACGCGCTGACGCTGTGAAATAATATGAAAATATAATCTCTGCTCTTTCCACATCATGTCCGCATGTCCAACTCTTTCTCCTCCGTCCACCCGCCACCGTGCTTCATCCACTAATCTCTCCGTAAACTCGCTTGGTCGTCGTCGTTCCTCCTCCTGTCTCCAGCAATCTTTTGACGTACAGCACTCTCCGTCGCTGCCGCCCATCTCCACTGCGACCCCCCCTCCTTCCATGCTCGCCCTCTTTGCCTCTCGTCTCCTCGAGTGGCTCCACTTCCAGCCAAAGCAACATCTCTCTTGGTCCGCACCCTCGTCCCCGCGGTCCAGTGCCGAGGACTTTGTCCTCCCTCTGTCAGCCTCTGCTACCAAGACCACTTTTGGCGATGTTGTCCACCAACAGCCCCCAAAGTCATTTCACTTCTTAGCCTTTCTCACTGTCTGTCCTCATCATCTTCTACTCTATTTGATACTGACACTCTGGCAGGCACATGCATCTATAATTCTTGTCATCCTTCTGTTCCCGCTGTCGACAGCACTTGTAGTGTTCTGTCTCCATACACTTCCTATTTCTCTCGCGTGGCCACGTACAATAGCCGACGTCGCACAGCTGGGTCGGGAACTACATGGCTATACCCAGAGCGGATCACGCCCTGTTGCTCACGTAGTCGGTGTCATGGCCATTACGGCGGTATGGAAGCATGCGTGGTCCATTCCCGGAAGTGTAATATGGGTGGGTTCCGGGTCCCCTGTGTTTGAGCAAGCGCTTACATGACACATGTGTTCAGAATGTCTTAGCAGGAGCCTTATTTTCTCCGGCGTACGCCACCCTGCTGCTGACAACGCTGACCATGGTCGGCTCGGCGTGTGCGACATTGCTGTCGACCCCACTTGCACCATTCCTGTCGCATTTTTTCCCCCGTGCACTGGACATGACACGCAACGCGCTCGAAGGTGACTCTGAGTCCGAGTCCGACGGGACTAAATCATCTGCATGGGTCCGACTGTCTGTGCTAAGGCTAATTGGGGTCGTACCCTGGTCAGGGATCAACATCGCGTGCGGGGTCTGCGGGGTGCCAATACTCGACTGTATGCTCGGCGCCTTCATCGGGTCTTTGCCGTGGACCGCCGTTACATGTCAGGTATGTTTTGAACTTTGTCTCGCCCAATAAGGAAATTGATTACTGATTTTTCTGATGCTTATGTCAGCTTGGGGACATCCTCCAGACTGTTGCTTCGACGCCTTCGCCAACGCCCCAAAGTATCTCCTCATTGATGACATCTCCCGATATCATTGCGAGGCTGGTTTTCTTGTCCTTCCTATCCCTTGCCCCTATACTAGCACGCGATCGTCTTCGAAGTCTTATTTCCCATTCCCCCCTCCCAAAAACTCCTTCGGAAACCACTAAATGGGCTTGGGTCCACCAGTGGCGAACCAAGTTGCGTTCCAGCTCTACCGTCCGCGCTGAGCAACGCAAGCAAAGCCTCAAGGAACTGGCTGTGTTGGTTCAGGAAAAGAGTGGTCTAGAACTACCTTCATGATCTCCTTTCAACCTCTCACACCTTCTCTGGTTTTTGGATCCCCACATCGATTTATTTATTCAGCAATGGTTCTTGTTACGACAATTTACGGTCCTACGCTCGACCCACCTTTTCCGAACCCACAACGCACATTATATCCCCCGCATTTTCACGACCCCGAGTACACGTCTAATCCACATCTCAATACAATCTACACAATTGCTATCATCTTCATCCCCATTACGATCTAATGATCTGACCGTCCACCATTCTTTATCATCCACCTGATGTTCAGTTTCCTACTCCCCCCCTTCGTATAGTGTATGCGATTTCATTTTAGAGTTCGTTACAATTTTCGATTTAGGTTGTGAATACGGGTACTATAATACGGGAATCCGACCCCCCCCCTCGTACTAGCATGGATGAAGTCCAAAGCAAAGCAAGAAGCAAGAATAGACAGGTCTGAATGGGCGGTGTTAGCGAGCGAGCGACTGCGTTATGTCTCCTGTAAATACAACAAGAAAATTAATTATAATACTATACTCCAAGTCTTGAAGAATAAAAGTGAGATAAAGCATGCGGCTGGCAGCTTCAGATACGTACCGTCGCTTGGTATGCTCATATACAACATAAGATATGGAGACTGCGGGGACGACCTAGGGGACAAAAAGTAAGTTTACGATCACACATGTCACTTCCTGAACCCACTTTAGCCAAAGTTGGAAATAATCCGCGATAGAAACCCCTCCAGCCATCACGCTCCCAAGTTTTCATGGCTACGTCCATGACTCCTGTGTAGCGTTCGGGATGACCTGAAGATCCTGATGCCTGTAATCGTGTCCGCACAAGGTTGAGAGGGTAAACACTCGTTGCGCCCACACTGCCTGATATGCTACCGAACGCAAGTAGTGCCAAGACTCCTGGCTCCTCTTTACCTGTCGACCGCAGGTACGTCAATTTGAGTGCTTCAAAGGTGCTCATGTCGATAGCAGAGTATCTGCAGGACTGAGTATGAGTTTCCGGATATGATATAGCAAGAGAACTGAATTTACGGAAAGACCCCAATCAGGCCGATCTATACTTGCAAATCAAGCGAAGAACACGATAGGAGAGTGATTAACGGACCGTCAAACCACGATAATAAGCACGTGTACCACCAAGGCTCCACACGTGGCGCGCAGCCTGTATCAAAGTTCGTTTTTGTTGGCTGGTGTTGCTCATCATTTGCGTCTAAGTAAAACCTAATTATTCAACTGCAGCACAAGCAAAGAGAGTTACACACCTTGAGCGTCTCTATTGGATAGATACCTGGAGTATGTGCAATCAACCAGCTGTTCTTGGACGATATCCGAGAATCTACATACTGAGCTGACTGCTGATTCCCCCGATCCCGCCAGAAAGGAACCGGCTGACGCCACTGATCTCTCTAGGGTCCTCCACCTTGTCGTAATATTCCGCAAATAAACGTTTCTAGCACGGAACATTAGGCTCAATAGAAGCATGCGGAGAGGAAGCGCTGACCGAAGATTCGTACGCAAAGAACTTGATCGCCGACTCTGGAAAAATCTTGGCGACAGATAGGCCGTTCCCTGTCCAAAATGCTAACACACCACCTTCGGCGTAGATACGTGCGACAGCACTCCATATAGTTCGTACCCCACCAAGGCCCGGTTTTGGTGATAGTGTAGTGCCTCCGAGGTCTGGTGGTCGGGTGATGAGAAAAATCTTCAGCCGATCGAACGGCGCAGTACATGTCCTTGACACTAATACAAAAATATGAAAGGGAAGCCGACAACAAAAGTTCGAGTGAGACTCACTGGCACCAGCCACACCTCCTGCGAGAAGGAATTTGAGTGCGGAGTGCCCATGAAACCAATTATGAGGCTCGTCGTCATCATGATAATAAGGTTCATCGTCTTCTTCGTGTTCCTCGTCACTCAAGAAAGCGGACGAAAGTTGCATCGAACCAGAAGCCCCAACATTCGACAACCTTAATGCTGGAGGTTTATCTTCCGCACTGAGAAGAGCATCACCTAAGGATGCATAAATCTCTAAATTGAGGATAGCGATGGACAATCATACGAACCCTCCATCGTAACACGAGCCGGTCCTCTACCGTCATCACCCATAAATTTGTTGACCTCGTAGTATTGGTAGATCTCAGCCGCGGAAGCCTTCCGAGGTAATAGTAATAGGAAATCCCTGAACTCGGCGAAGGAGACTACGTTGGAGTTTGGGGATGTGGTGAGGGTGGTCATGAATTCTGAAAGGGTCTTCTCAGACAGTTTGATACCTTCGACAGTTTGAATTTACTGCTTGATTACGGTGGAAAAGGATGCTCACTAGCTTTCCCAAGCGCTAATGTCAGTTCCTGTGCATCCAGTTGTCCATTGCCATCCAAATCGAGCTCGTCGTGAAAAATTGACCACAGTTCTGCGTGACATGACAGTTGTGAACACAAGAAAGAGACAGCGGGAGCGTTGAAAAAGAACTTACCGACTTCCTTAGCCTCTGCATAGTCTTTGAACTGTCGCCAGGGGATCTCCCGCCGCTGCGATCCCGATGGGCGTGCACCACAATGCCCGAACAACTCCTCGTCATACGTCTTATACATAGCCCTCAGCTTCTCAGCTTTAGCAAGTGTAACCCCTCCATTAGAGCTGACGTCTCTGTCATTTTCTTTTGCCTGTAGCTTGTCGCGGGATGTCCGCTGTGGCAGGCGTTTCCAGAGTTCTTGAAGTCGCCGCTTCCGGTTTTCCCTGCCCTCCGAGTCTCGGAACGCCTGGAGGGTATGCGGTTGCAAAAAAGTGGGGGGTGATTCAGGATGTAGCCGGGGTATAGGAGAGTGCTCAATGGCATCTATATGCTCATGGCGGGTCGGGGTATTCGTGTTGCTGCTCCTCTCCATACGCCTTTGTTAATAAACGGCTTGAAATAGCAGACGCGACCAGTATCTCTGAACTGGGCGCTCCAGACAGATGACCTTGTCAAACCAAAAATACAAGAGCGAAATCGGAGAGCCTGCTCTAAAGGCTCATCGTATAGAAAAATCCTCTGAAAGTTATGATGGAGCCAAGTTGTTTACATGTTTGCCAACATGCGGATCTGTATAAACTATGATGTCTACGTTTCGTTGTGCTACCGGCCCGACTTCAACTACTCCATGAACAGTTATAGATAAGGATAGATTTTGTTCAAGAGTCATTTTATGAATAGGCTCAACAACAGATGAACATGGTTACGAAATGTTTCATCTTCATTCCACAAGCCAACCCCCATGCTTTAACCCATCCTCGCCATGAGATGGCTTGGATATTATCCTCATAGTTGTCAGCTATATTAAGTTTCCGAGTATAGCCGACAGAACGGGGAAGACCCTGGGGTCCCGCGTCCGTATTTGTCGTCCAAAGAGTGGAGACCTCCGAAGGTCCGAACGAGTTGTATGTCTTGCCTGTCCCGAAAGTTTTAAACGATGGACTGCATGTATGAGTCGTGGAAAAGGATGGTGCCGACATCGAGGGTGCTCGATGTGACTCGGTGTTCATGGTTTCAAGGCCGTCGCTGAATGAGGTAGGAGGCTGCAAAAGCGCAGTAAATGTAGTTCAAGTTGAGGATGAATATGATGAATATATAGCACTAAATTGCTTACCACAGTATAAGAATGAAACAGGTTGACATCGTCGTCCACTGCCCGACGCTTCCGCGTGTGCGAGAGAAGTGGGGGCGTTGGTGGCCGATAATACTTGAACTGAACATTCAGAGTTTGAATATGACAGTGTTATGGCGATGTCTGACCTGATGTAATTTGCGTTTTGAGCGTCTCACTGGGACAAAGTATACTTCACTGGGAGGTATTAAGGGAGTGTAATTCAATTCTTCAATTGGCAGCTCTTCTCCGTCAGGAGACTTGACCTATATATCGGGTCAGTGACAGGCCTCATTAGGCGCTCAACGAAGTTACAAGAAGAGACGGGACCTTCCTCCCCATGACAGGTTCTTGAGCTAGATGCTTGTTGGTGTCAGATGCTATTGGAACAGTATCCGCACGGCTTAATGTTGGCTGCTCAATGACATTGAGCTCATCCACCGATAGCTGCGCTTAGTGTGAATTATAACAGGTCATGTTGCCGAGCATGTAACGTACATGTGGCGCACTTTCAGAGTTCCAGGAAACTGAGCGGGATAATTGCATTACTGCAGGCAAAGGAGACAGAGGAGGAGAGGGGGTGTATGCTGGTACGGGTTTCCTGTAACTCATGTCACGGCGCATGGGAGAAGAGGAGGGCGGGAGCGGAGGTTGTATACGAAGTTGAATGGCTTTTTAACTTGAAATAATTGGCCAAAGCGGCAGCCTAAAAGCACGCACAGAGCTATACGGGGAAAGTGAGAACAATGGTTGTTGCAGCAGTCTAGCAATAGGTCAATGCGAACACCTGGCCCATCTTCCACAGGTTTTATATTACTGCATGTAATAAGCGCCGCATGCCACTAGCACGCTGTAAGGGTGCATGGAGTGGATCGATCGCAATAAAAAAAAAATAGGGGCGATGCATCTGCAAGAGCGTATACATACAACATGTTTGCAAGACAAAGCACAGCTTCAGTAGCCAGCACAAGAACCAAGAACAAATCGGACGCGATCGTGACAGTCCCGTGACTTATGTCACAAAGCAATTAAAGTCACATGTCAACGGAATCTCCCACTTCTTTTTGAATGCTCAAAGTGTCATTTCAATCGATAGTAGATTACATCAAGGCGTGTACTCCAGGAATGCGCTCCATCCCTTTCTCTCTTCAACCACCACCATCCCACTCAATAGTCTCTCCATAGCTCCATGCAAGCCCGTGGTGACTCCAGAGGTCGTGGTCGTGGTGGTCCCCCTGTCAGAGGACGCGGTTCCAGTCCAGCCCGAGGTGGACGCGCCACACAAGTCCCTCATGCTGCTGCTCCCACATCGCACATCACTACCATCGGTGTCAGACGTCCAGGATACGGTACTGGCGGCAGGCCTCTGCCCATCTACGTCAATTCCTTTGTGACTACGATTCCAGAGCGCATCATTCACCACTATGACGGTGCGTTATCGCACCATCTTCGGCGCCTAATTCTAAATTTGTCTTTCATTCCTTCCGTAGTTGGTATGTATGTTCACAAGTTAAACTTAATTGATGCCCGACACTTTGTTGCTCAGTGATCTCGCCCTCGGAGAAAACCCTCCCTGCCAGACTGAATATGGATCTCATCAAGGCACTCCAAACACAGGTCGCTCCTCAGATCTTCACTCCTCGTGGTGTTTATGACGGGCGTAAGAACTTGTTCGCTGCTCGCGAATTGCCATTTGGCGATGACAATACTAAAGAGGTAAGCTGTATTTATCGGTATACCAGACTCTTCGCTAAACACCCAAAAGTTTGATGTTAGCCTTAACGGTGGAGGCGCAGAGGCCGGAGGCAGAGGGCCCAAAGTATACAAGATACGTCTCACCAAGGTGGCCGAAATCAACCCTGAGTATGTATTATGTCACTTCTTCGGTGCCCCTTTGTGATGCAGCCTCTGTTACCCGTTTGTAGAGTTTTGAAGCGATTCATCGCGGGTGAGCAATCTCACGATAATACCGTCCTTACTGCCATCACTGTAAGATCTTGTCATTTTGCACCGCAATCCACCGTTGACCATGTCTCTTTGCTTACAGGCTCTGAACGTCGTCATTCGTATGGAGCCCACCATGAAATATCCGTTCAATGTCCGCTCATTCTTTACCAATCGCGAGACGAAGGACATTGGTGTTGGCCTGCAATTATGGCGCGGATACTTTCAGTCGGTCAGACCTGCTAGTGGTCGAATGCTGATCAATGTCGACATATCGACCGGCACAATGTACAAAGCCGGGCCACTTCTTGGCCTGTGTATGGAGTTCTTCAGCCATCTCAAACCCAAAGATCCAAACGTCCTAGCGCCAAGCCGAGGTTTTCCTGACCGCGAGCGGTTACGGCTTCAACGCTTTATCTCAGGAATCCGGATTTTGACATCGCACGCCGGTCCTGACGGTACTCTTCAACAAACCCCTCGTGTCGTCAAGAAACTCAGTTCCGCCGGTGCAAACGCCCTTAACTTCACCATGAGAGAGGGTGGCACCATGTCGGTTGCCGACTATTTCTACAAAACCCAAAATCAGAGGTTGAAGTATCCAGATGTCATTTGTGTAGAGGTAAGTATTCGCTGTTCTTTTATTTCATGGTTTGCTTATCTATTCAATATCAGGTCGGTTCGGGAGCGTTGATTCCGCTTGAATTGTGTATCGTACCACCTGGCCAGATTATGAGGAAACAGGTTCCACCAGAAAAAACCAAAGAGGTTCTTGATTTCGCAACCAAACGGCCCAAAGACCGTCTCGCCAGTATTGTTGATGGACTCGCTGTACGCTACGTTCCTGTTCTCCTGACTTTCCCTAACAGGGTGAACTAATAGGTCTTGGCTTACGGGCAATCTGAATATGTCCGCCAATTCGGTATGCATGTTGACTCAAGTGGCCCCCTCAAGGTTCAAGCAAGAGTCTTGAAACCACCTATATTGAAATACGGCCATGGCAGCAAGCAGCTCACCATTGTGAGCCTCCAGCACATTTTCTTTTTGCCATGTTTTCATACGATTCTAGACACCTGCTAATGGGTCATGGAACATGTACGTTCCCATTAGCGTTCCTTCGAATCCTGTTAATTCTCTGCTGCAGGGTGGACAAGCGCTTCTATCGACCGGTACAGGTTGGGGGTTGGTTTATTGTTGTCTATGAACGCCAGCAACGATTTGGTCCGGATGCTGTTCGTGACATGGTCACTGGTCTCACTAAAAGTTTCACTGAAGTTGGTAAGTAGCACCAATGCCATTCGTTACTTAGCGATACTTAGAGCAACTACAAGGCATCAATTTTCCGGGTGGATACACCCCGTTAGTCAAGTGGGAAAATGGACAAGGTGTCGTTGAAGATCAGCTACGGGCGGCAGGACGTGAAGTGTTCAACCGCGATGGCAAAAAAGCGCCAACGCTACTAGTCATCGTCCTCCCTGAGGGTGGCAATGATATATACACTGCTGTGAAACAGTAAGCATAACTCTTTGCACTGAACTTCATGATCTAATTATTTATAATTGCTCTATAGTTTCGGTGATATAACGGTATGTTATGAACCTTGGGATCACACCTTGATCGCTTATTCGTCCAAATTATAGATGGGCATTGCCACACAGTGTCTGAAAAGCTCCAAGTGCTTCCGTGCGAAGCCACAATACTACGCAAATGTTTGTTTGAAGTAATTGTCCTGAAAGTCTTCTTGATTATCACGGTAGTTCTGAGTGAACTGAACACTAGGATCAATGTTAAGCTTGGAGGAATCAACACTGTACCCGATCCTGCATCTGTTTCTGTCCTCACTGACCCATCCAACCCAACCATGGTCATGGGTATTCATATCCCTCTCGAATTGTTTTCAATACCTGATTATTTTTTGTAGGTGCCGACGTAATTCACCCGGCCCCGGGCTCCGATGGCCGACCATCGTTTACTGCATTGGTAGCAAATGTTGATTCAGACACGGCGAAGTATATTGCTTGTAAGCCATCCATTTGGCTTTCAAACTGGCGGAGAACAGTCGATTTATCGGTCACTTCATAGGCTCTAGAGTCCAGACTTCTCGTCAAGAAATGATTGAGGATCTTGAAGAAATGGGCAAGGTAAGGGTAATCCTGGGGATCAGACTGAGGGCTCAAAAATCTTGTGTTGCAGTATGCTATAGGCAAGTACATTGACTACCGCACCAGTTACGAAAAGCGAACTGGCCCAGCCCCCAAGCGCATCATATTCTATCGTGGTAGGCCAACGTCTTGCCGAAAATAATTTGTAGCTTTTGTTGATTTTTTTCTTGTGAAGATGGTGTTTCTGAAGGGCAATTTAAGCAAGTCCTCGAGCAGGGTCTGTCATTTATCTTTTTCCAGGAAATTATGCTATGATTCACCACATTTGTTGCAGAGCTACCTGCCCTCAGAAGTACGTTCAATTGATATTGAAGTAGATCTTTGACCTATTTTTGTTCCCAAGGGGCTTGTGATCATCACAAGATCAATGCAAAAATTACTGTCATTGTCGTTGGCAAACGCCACCATGTGAGGTATGTGATATGGCGACTGACCTATTTTCACCTTGGCTCAATATACGGGAACAGATTCTTCCCTCAGAATGAACGAGACGGTGACCGCAGTGGCAACTGTCAAGCAGGCACGGTTGTTGACCGTGACGTTGCGCACCCAACCGAATTCGACTTCTATTTGCAGAGCCATGGTGGACTCTTGGGAACAAGCAGGCCTGCGCATTATTCCGTAGGTCCTATTTTATCACCAGAAAGATTAACCGTTAATCTTCCTATTTTAGGTTCTTCATGACGTAAGTTTCGAAACTTAACTTATACTCTTGCATCACTGATAGAGTCTGGGTCGTGTAGGAGAACGAATTTTCGTGAGATTTCCTCTGTTCATCACCTTTAAAAAATGTCTGACTTTATTTGCAGGGCTGACGCTTTACAAAGCTTGTCTTTTGCTTTATGCCATGTCTATGCACGTTCCACTCGCTCGGTGTCCATTCCCGCCCCCGTGTATTGTAAGCCAAGCCCATTCCGCGACAAACCAAATTTCTCACTGCTGATATGCAACCATATAGACGCCGATATCGTCTGCTCGAGAGCGAAGAATCATTACGATCCACAGGGATCTCTTGACTTTTCCGACTCCGCCACTCAAATGGATGGGAGTCAGGCCGAAAATTCTTTGGAAGCTTACCGTCGTGGGTTCAAACCACTGAACAGTTTCCAGCAAAACTTGATGTATTTCTCCGTGCGTGCTATATCTTGTCTCTTTGATTGTCAGACTCAGGCTTTGTGAAATAGTAAATCTGTTGTATCATCACTGTATCACCATATATGTGCCTTTCTGTAGCGTCTGTAACTATGTATTAGCCGTTTCCATCTGCCCACCACCCCATTCCGATCTGCTTATGTCTCCTTATGCACTTACCTGATTGTGATTTCCATTCATTACTTCTCCATTTACACACCTCAGCGATATTTCCAGATTGCCTGCTGCCTACCTACTTTACTCTGTGATATCCACTCCAACATCAGATCTCGCGCCGCATAGCACACACGTTTACTACATGCGAGGGACTCGTCGTGCACAATTCGATAGCTACTGTTGTATTTTAACTCCAGGGCAATAGTACAGTACATTGCAATGCCATTGGTGGGGTCGGTTCTGTGAATGACACTGGTAAATAGACTGCTGGCAGATACTACTGGAGTTTCACTTGTGTGAGATGAGATGGTGGTTATCCAGAGCCATAGCCGCAAGATGCGAGGCATAACCCATTGATATCAAATTCCTTCAACCCCAGCATCCGTGGGATCGTACAGGAGCTTATATAGGTAGAGAACTGGCTAATCGATTTGGAACACCTGGCGGCATTAAACACGGAGCTGGACACACTTGATATCACTGGCTTCTGACAACGTTAGTTGTGTTGGAACCACCGAGCGCGTCAATTACCAGAGGAAGCCGACGGCAGTGGCTGGATTGCGTGGGAGCAACGAGAAGAGACGGTAAAGTATACAAGACGCCACATTTTTAGCCTCTTAAAGTGCTCTATGACGTCACGCGATGGTAACAGATCGTGTGACATATTTATACGAAACACAAGGTGACGGCGATTAATCATATCATACTTGACGACGCAACCAAAGGAGACATAGTCAGTACGGGAAAGGCTGCATAGGAAAGTAAGGATTGGGGCATAAAAATACAATGTAGACATCGGGGTGGGCGTTCACTTGGTGGGTTCGGCATAAGGATTGACACTGTAGACTTTGATGACGGGTGGGCTCTTGGTCAAATCAGCAGTAACGATGACCTATGGAAAATTAAGATGACACTTCGCCAGGTACAATATAAAGGGCACATACCGGGACAGTCATCAATTCTCTTATGTCCTGGATCTTGTGACCGGCTGCGGTGACTCGTAGCCCTTCAAACTCGGGTTTGACCTTCGCCTGTGAGATCAGACGCTGTTTCGACGTTTCCTTCATCTCCGCCTTATTGTCACTACGCTCCAATACAATCTCATCATCATCAGCGTCATCCTCGTCAAATAGAGCCTTCTCGTCGTTGACTGAGCGGGACGCAACTTCCATCTTTAGGGCATGCTGTTCAGCATTTTGCTTCACTTTCCTAAGATGCTCGTCATCGCTGTTCTCCGCCAACCAGCTGATCACATCGCGTTTGGACCAGTAGATCTGAAGCGTGTGGGAGTGTTCATCATACACATGGTTCTATGGACGCTTGTCAGAACTCAAGCATCGCAAGCCATGTAGACTGCAACATACGTCAATGGGCATTTGATCGACATGTACTCGTTTCTCAATACCAAACTCCGGGACCAAAACATCGAACGCAGCATCAAGGACACCAACTACCTTGGCTTGACGAATAACAGGGCCGTAGCGTTGAGTGAGATCGGAGATCAAAACGCAAAGGAAGAGGTGAGCAGATTGCTCCTGGGCGAGCACCGCAGAATCACGTTTGCTAGGTAGTTAAAGTCAGTTCAAATCACGGTATCAATTGATAATAACACACATATTACATTGCTGGGCAATCTTAGCGACAGCATCACGATCCATGGTGAACTTTGGTTCTATTATACGAAATAATTATTGAAAAATGACAAATCATAAACAAGAAACTGGGACTGACCGCCACCTTGAAGAACGGATTCCAATTGACGGTGAACTAAAATATCAGCATATCTCCTGATTGGCGATGTATAATGAGTGTAAAGTGGGACGTTCAAAGCGTAATGAGAATATTTTGCGATGTCCAACATGCCCGCGCAGAAGTACTTTGCACGCTGAGTAGCCTTGAATGAGAGTAACTCCAGAAGTCTCCGAGCAGTAGGGTCCGCAACCGCATCGAAAGACTGCATAAGAACTCCTGCCGAGCTGATGTCCATCTGAACTCCAAGTCTTTCTGCACGTTCCACAAAAGCATTCTGGATATGTACTGGTTAAATTATCATTGGTAGATACTGGGGCACTGAGTACACTCACAAGACGCCTCTCGATAGGCGTATCATGGCGACGAAGTAAGGCTTGCTCAGGGAGATGAGCAGCTATCTGTTGAGCAACAGCAATATTGCCGAGAAGCATGAACTATAGGATGATACCTTGTGAGACGGAGGCCTAAGTATTATCGGGAGGACTCACCTCCTCCACGAGGGAGTTAGCATCAGTTCGTTTGTACTGCCCGCAATCCACCGGTAAACCGTTGTCGTCTAGTTCGAAGGAGAGTTTAAGGGACTCTAAGCTAAGAGTGCCATTCTCAAAGCGTTGGGCGCGCAATTTCTTAGCCAAATCTTCGAGATTGCGGATGTCGTGCTCAATGTCTCGTGCCATATGTTCAGGAGCGACACCAACGCTTCCGAGGCCTTTCCCTTCAATGATGTTTTGCGCGTCTTGATAAGAAAGTTTGGCAGCAGATCTGCAAACACGGTTATGTTAGGCATAATTCTTCAAGAGGATGTAGCCGATCAACTAACCTAATGATAGTTTTTCCAAACCACTTCTTGACGATCCTAGCATCTTTGGTCAGAGTAAAGATGACCGAGAATGCGAGGCGGTCTTGTCCAGGCACCAGGCTGCAAAGTTGTTCACTCAAAGCCGGTGGTAGCATTGGTACGGCACGCTGAATGAGATAGACACTTGTTGCGCGTTTGCGAGCATCACGATCCAGAGCAGTGTTGGGCTTAACGAAGTATGACACATCGGCAATATGCACACCAACGTCGTACGTCCCGTCCTCGTTTACCTTGATGGAAAAGGCATCATCGAGATCTTTGGCAGTTTCAGGGTCGATGGTGAAGACTCGATTGTTGCGTAGATCCTTGCGAAGCTCTAACTCTCTCTCGGGGATCCTAATTTCAATGTAATGAGATCATAACGGTAAGATTGAAGCATATAACTTACGCCCAGGGGAACGGTGGAAGACACTTCAAGACATTCTCAGTAAAGTCTTCTGTGGGGAAGTTGCAGTCCTTGAGGAGTGCGCTGGTTTCTACTTCGATATCACCAATAGGGCCAAGCTCTTCAACAAGGGTGCCAAATGGATGAAGAGAGCTTATGGGCTAGAATGAACGGTTAGAAAATGGTATTTAACGTGAAGTAGAAGGCCTCACATGACGTTTGATGCAGGCGACGAACAACTTATCAACGTAGGCCTCAGAGTTCTGTACGAAATCTGGAGGAGCTTGTTCGGTTGGGATGGCAATCAGCGGGACACGTTTATCAGTCGGTTTGAACCACACGATCTTCGGACGTTCAATAGGGGCACGGCGGGGCTCATCGCCGCGGTCGCCTTCGCGCTCGCGGCGCTCTGCCTCTTGTTTCTCTTTTGTAGCGGCAGATGACGGGCGTAACAAACCTAGAGTCCCGGAGAAGAGCTGCCCAGGCATGCGTTCAACAACAGCAACAACATGCCCAGCAAATTGTGGCTTGACATCATCCGTGACTCTGATAGCAAGGTAAGCTTCTTGTGGGTTACCAATAGAACAAAACGTACTCCTCGTCCTCAAACAACATAAGACCCTGCCCTTCAACCTCTACATCGTCCTTCTTTTTGTCATCTTTCCGCCCTCCTGTGGATTTCAGGTCATACGCTGCATTCTCCTCCTTCTTCCTTTTCTTTTCCTCTTTCTCCTTCTTTGTGCCCCATACTTCGTCAACGTCAAGGAGTTCCACAGCCACAATGTCGCCCTCCAAGGCACGGTTACGATCCTTAGAACCACATATATAGATATCTGCATCCAGGACTTCGGTCGCCACATAGGCATCTGAGCGATTACGCTTATTGACACGTAAGATACCGACAACTAACTTGCCGGCAGCAAGTAGAGGAGGCAACGATGCCTGAGGCAAATAGGGAGCAAACAAAGATTTCCTCTGTGGTTGATTAGATTGTTGTTGAAGCTGAGATTGGAATTGTTGTTGCTGTTGCTGGAGTAGATTAATCCCACCGAGCCCCAAACCCATCATATTGGCGGCCATCATGTTTGGAAGCATGTTAGGGAAACTGAATGAAGGCATCTTATGATGATGGCCACCTGCAGCAGCACGGAACTGCTGCAGACTCTGAAGCTGCGCTTGGGCCTGGGCAAGATCAGAGGCAAAGGCATTGTTGCCTTGAACACCTCCAACACCTCCATCTACAGAAAAGATAGGTCGATCTGTTACGGGAAATATATAAGCCGAACTTACTGATACGCCAGCTCGAGTCTGCACGAGAAACTTGACGAGAATGTCCACCAAAAGAAGGTGGAACGAAGCCATCATCAAAGCCCTCTTGCCCCACATATGGATTGCCATAGCTTATAGAACCCATACCAGGTTGACCACTGGGCTTGTTTACCACATTAACACTATGGCGACGTCCATGACCGCGAGGGATACCTTGCGCCTGGCCGTCCAAGCCGACGTTAAGGCCACCCATATTGCCGAATTGGCCCATAGGATTCTGCAGCGCACCGAAGGTAGCACCAGCACCTGGGCTCATTGGGAGTGTGCTCTGGACACGCCTGTGAGCGCCACGAGGAGGCGCTAAGCCGGGCGTCTGGAAGGATAAGACTTGGTTGGAGGCAAGTTGTTGCTGGTAAAGTGCCTGTTGCTGCTGCTGCAATGCCTCGATCTGGTTTTGTAAGGCAATCTATGTTACATGCCATTCAGTTATTGAATCTAACACGTCCATCAATGAGCGAATTTACCTGTTCAGCCATGATACCAGTGATTTCTCCGCTGTCAGACTTCCTATGAGTCGGCTCGCGAGGGAGTTCGGAGTGATAACTAGGTTGTTGTTGCTGTTGGGGAAATTGGAAACCTACATCCTCCTCACTAATCGGGGGGCCCGCAGGTCCGCCACGTTTACGAGCTCCAAACATAAAGCCAGGAGCAAGTTGCGGACGTCCGGTGGGGCCGACTGAATCAGCCTGCTCCTGCTGTGCAGCCAACGCGGCAAATCGAGGGGCCACGAAATTTTGAGACTGGGAACGAGCCTGATGTCCAGGTTGCCTGCGATATTCAGGAATTTCACCCTCTTCGAAAGATGTACCACCAGCACCATCCTCAGCATCCTCCATCATTGCCCCTAGATGGGGTGAGAAGGAGTTAAAGTTCCCAGACAAGCCTCCAGCATTGAGAGAGATAGCTTTACGGTGCTTAGCATCAACAGCGCTGGACCCGGGATAAGCAGCAGCACCTGGTTGGAACACGGGTGCATTTGGAGGCAAGTTAGAATGAACCTGAGGTGGAGCCATAGGGAAGCCGTTGTGATTGGCGGGGTGTTGAACGGGGGAGGTCGTCTTGAGATCCGCAATAACTCTCTGAAGCGAGGAGAGGGCATCGCTAGCTTCTTTACCCTGAGGAGGTGGGGAGGAAGTCTGTTTAGCTGAACTCTGCTCCTTGGGGTTATTATTACGTCCTCCTTGAGCGGGAGACGGCTGGCTTTTACGGTGAGGCTGCCGGCCGTTGCCAGATTGGCTCTGCTTGCGTGGTTGGTCTAGCTTTTTCCCAGTTTCAGACGTCCGCCTGACTGCGGACTCGGAGCCAGATTCAGGCTGTGAAGTACCTGCAGCCTTTCTGCTCCCATTACTCGTCCTCGAAGAGGGCCGAGGACCTTGAGCTGGACCACCACCAGGAGGTTTAACGTTGGAGTTAGAGACATTACGCTTATTGGGACCGCGGTTGTTGCCAGAAGTGGAGGGAGGCTTCTTCTCTTCCTTCTTGGGCGGCGGTTGGGGTTGTGGCGTGATTTCGTCGGTCATGTCGTTCGTAACGTAGTTTAATAGAGTTTTGTTATCTTTTTATGTTTTGAAGTTCTATGAGTCAAGTGAGTCCTGTCTGGTCTAGCATACACGTCAGGAAACGTAGCGGCTTGGGAGTATAAAAGTGACCAACGGGAAGTGAGAATGGTCAGGCTTTGCCCTGTAGGGCGAGTGAGGGGAAAGAATGCGTAGAGGGGTTATCGGTGTGGTGGTGAAATGAAGGACAACTTGATGGTCACCACCGCCAACTCAATCTGGAGTAAGTGCTGAGGGACTTTCCCACGCCCCAGGTTCACAATCAAAGTTGTTCCGTCCTGATTGCTTCCGCCTGAGCGGCATATCATAACCAGAAGCTGAGTCCAGAGCGTACGTATTAAGTGTATAACGTAGGATAATATATGCTCCACCACTCTAGAATCTATACCCTCCCAAGCTTCTCGATGATGGTAGCCGTGTATTCTGTTGTACTAGCCTTTCCACCCAAGTCACCAGTTATTGTTTTACCCTCAGAGATTGTCTGAAAATCCAGTCATGTCAGAACTGTACGTCTATCCAGGTCTTATCTTTACTGACGCTCAAGGCTGCTTTTTCTATTTTGTTCGCATGTTCGTACAAGTTCATATGCCTGTTGATGGCCGGTTAGGACGGAAAAAATAATGAAGATCAGGCTCACCTAAGCATCATGAGCGAGGACAAAAGCAGCGCAGTAGGATTCGCCAGGCCTTTTCCTGTGTTCGTTGGCTTCATTGAGTAGATAGACAAAACCTATACGTCATAAGCAAACATGCCTGCAATATCAGGCGCAGAGCCATGGACAGCTTCAAAGATTGAAGCATCCTAAATCGGTGTCAACGTCTTTGTACTACATAGGTTTATGGTGTGAAACTCACCCGTCCAATGTTTCCAGATGGGGTGAGACCCAGTCCACCAATGAGGCCAGCACACATGTCAGAGAGAATATCACCATATAGATTGGGCATCACCATGACGCGATCCGAAAAAGGTTTTGGGTTGGTGACAACCTACAACTTTGTAACCGAAGGAAAGAAGGAAAATAATAAGAGATTACCAACCTGAAGACAAACACGATCGAGGAGGTCTTCGTCATACTTTACATCCGGGAATTCCTTTGAAACTTCTCGGCATGCTGATAAAAACATTCCGTCGGACATTTTCCTTGAAAGAGACGTAAGGCCAAGAATATACGAATGCCGTCTAACGCACTAACATGATATTGGCTTTGTGCACAGCGGTGACGCGTTTCCTTCCGCTCGACTGAGCGTAGTGGAAAGCGTACCGAGCAACGCGCTCAGAGGCGTCCCAGGTAATGAGCTTGATTGATTGGACAACCCCGTCAACGATCTATGACCAGAGCTGAGATACCGTAGGCCATAGAGAAGGGGAAATAACAAGCCTCATGCTCAATGCCGGAATATTCCCCTTCAGTGTTTTCGCGGATGAGGACAGTATTGACGTCGTCGTAAGGTGTTTTGAAACCTTTGATGGACACACACGGCCTAACGTTGGCAAATAGGTTGAAAGTTCGCCTAAGAGTCAAGTTCAAAGAAACATGGCCCTTTCCGACTTGGAAAAATGTAAGGTGTAAATTCTTTCGTTATACGCAGGGAAGGCTCACTAGGCGTAGCAAGAGGACCTGTTGCAAGTGTGTGAGAGTATCAACGGATGTGCATGTTTCAGAAATACCTTTCAATGCAACTGTGTTGCGTTTTACGGATTGAATGGCATTGTCCGGAATGACAGTTTTCCCTCCCTTCAACACAGGTGTCACGCTGACTTCCTCCCATTGTATGGGCACCTGCATTACAATGTTAGTGTGCTGATAGTAATGCAAAAAACATAGACGAACCTCAGCCGCCACGTAAATGTCCTTGATAGACTGGCTGATCTCTGGACCAATACCGTCCCCTGGGATAAGAGTAACGGTATATTTACCCTGGTAATGGAGTTAACCCTAGTAAATGAAGTAGGTCTCGCTGCATACATTGCTGCCCTTCTTGCCTGCAAAAGCCGCTGTGGGTGCCGCGGAAGCATAGTTTCTAACAGCCTACATCCAATAAGGTTGTCACAGAGAAGAAGTTTCGACTTGACTCACGTAAGAACGGTTGAGTGCGCCCTGCGCAATGCTAGCAAGGTAACGGGAATTGAACATGTTGGTTTAAGAATAAAATTTGGCAATAACTTCTCCAGCGTTTCCTTCCGGACCCGTCAATTATCCACGTGGACGTGATAAGATGACATGACATGGTTTTACCACGGCTGCCACCTCCGACTCCGACTCCGATCCGGCTTCATCGCGGCTAACCATGACCCTCAGCAGGAATGTGTAGAGTAGATGATGTCTACATAGGTCATACACGAATCAAAATTATAGTACATGTACAGTGATTACTATTGTTTATATACATCCAAGAGTACAATAGGGTGGTTCGCCCAATAAAATCAGCTCAATAGAACATTGAGTTGTTGTCTGTATTTCTCCATATTCTTTTCTGTTTCGTCCTCTTCTACTCTAGCCGAAACCTGCGGTACTTGTAAGATACGAGAGTGGATGACAAGGAAGGAACGCACAGGTAATCCAGTAGCCACCGATCCTGCCTCACCAAGTTTGCCATCGGTTAGTTCAAACAACACCTTGTCAACTTCTGCATCTGCTTCTTCCTCGAGCTCTTCGTCTTCATCCATCTCGAGCGTATCGTCCAGCATTTCCGCCATGATACCCGCCTGGTTGATTTGTTATCTGAATACTGGACTGATGATACGCGTGTCTTGATCTAACCTTGGTCATTTCCATGCTCATTTCCCTCATTGTTTGGCTTAATTGAGGTAGCTTCACAAGAGCACTGGATAGTTTCATGATTTCTGTAGACTTTTGAAGGGAGCCTGTGACTTTGATCATAGCTTTTTCGCTGTAAGAGAGAGTGCAAACGTATCAATGTTATAACTCACCCATTTGCTGGGTCAATTGTGTCCCAATGGAACCTAACCTCGCTTTACTCACAGATAGCCGGTCTTTCTGTTTGTCACTTCTTACGACCTCTTTCGCAAGTATGCGGGCAGACTTTACATCTCCCTTGGCAGCCAATTGCTTCACGCTCTGACGTGCTTTATTTGTTGCCATGTCTAGCTGGAAGGGCTGGTCAGCAATGTGTCGCTTGTTCTATAATGAGAGCTCCAACCTGCCTCATTTCCCGATCTAACTGGCGACTTTCAGCGCGCAGTTTGGTTTGCCATGCTCGAACTCTTTCTTCTGGTGTGGGCCCATAGAGAAATCGGTTGATTGTTTGCATAGTATACAAGCGCGGTTTGCTTAACAGCCACTCGATCCTTATTTAGAACTTGTTACACTGACTTTTCGAAACAAACCAAAACACGAAGCCAATCACGCTAGCTTTTACAGATCGCTAAAATGATACAATAAAACCAGTTTTAAATGGCCTCTTAAAATACACGGTGATATACATTCTACGTGTCTCTCTTGAACTTTATGGAGCCCGTTGGATTTGATTAACTAGTGCCTCCCAATAGTTCCAATCCGACCCGTCTAGACCTGTGAGTAACCGAGGATCGGTGCTGACGATGTTTTGATTATTCCCAACCCATCCTGAGAAGTCCGCACCTCCTGGGCCACCCCACCCCACTCCACCGGTGCTAGTGTCCATGGGAGCATTGCTGACTGTATTACACCAGTGATCAAGCAACTGTTGTGCTGCAGACTCCTCTTCCGTATTGGGGCTGCCTGAACCAGTTGGGGACTGAGCATATTCTGGGGAGGTGTGCTGCAAGCGTTGAAACGTGGGTGATTGGACAATGTGCCCAGCGTTAGAGTAAGGTAGCGATGGGGACACCGAGGGATCTGATGTTATTATGTTGGATAATGATGGGAAGGGGCGCGGAGGCGACGAAACCGGTACCGATTGCTGCAAGCCCAGCAGTAATTGAGCTTGGTGCTCACTCGCATTGATTTGTGTATGATCATTAGCGCTTGAAGACGACTGTCCGTGGATTTCGACTTGCGATGCCTTAATCTGTAAAAACTCTATGGTCTTGAGCTCTCTGCGAGTAGTTTCGTCCATTTCTCGCGTTCCTTCGTGTTCTTTCATGAAACCATCCAAAATGGCACGCATTTCCACTGCGTCCCTTCCCCTTGGCTCCAGGACCAGATAAATCCCACTAATCATCGCCGTCTGGAATTCCCGATAGGCATTGCTGAGAGATTCGCGGGTCTCCCTGGGCACAACTTCCCTAAAGTTTTGTCTGACTTCAAAGTCTTTTATTGCGGATTCAAAGCATGCTGCTCGTGATCGTGCGTAGCGGTCGGTACCGAGTCTTCGCAGTATATAAGGGCGATGAAGGCTGATTCTAACAAAAAGAATCTCGGTGATCAACAAGAAGCGGTGAACGGGAATGAATTTGAGTTCTTCGTCCAGTGTCTCGTCGGGATTGAGGGCAAAGTGAGGCGGCAAGCGAGTGACAAATTTGAGAAGTTCGTCATCCAGAGTGACCACTTCGGAATAAGAGCTTTTATCTCGAACTTGTTGGAAATGATGAACTATACGTCCAATGATCTTGGCTAGCTGATGCCGCAAAATTACAAACGTCATGGGCGTCGGGGATGACAAAGGAGGATTATCCACAGATTGAGGCGAAGTTTCGTCGTCGATGTTCGACGGCGCTTTTGTAGAGGTATAGTCGTCTTGGATTGAATTAGGTCGACCGAGAACTAAAGCATAAGAGCGGTCGGCGTGGTAAAGATAGGACCTGTCGATACAATAAGTGTCAGTCGGTGATTGAGATATTGATTGTACCATATACGCCTGCGATATTCAACCTGTGCCGAGTCCAAACCCTGTGTATCGTCTGAGTTATAGAATTGTATGCACCGCAATTCACCATACCATGGTCATGCCATCACGATGAAGTCCAAGAGCTTGAGCAGTGCGGACAGCAGCACCCAACTGACTCCAGCATTCAGTGATCCGCCGATCAAATGTCAAAAATCGAGCGCTCTGAGGACAGTCAGAGCACTTTTCAAAAACATAGGTATTCGTTCCTTACCAACAATCGTGTTAAAACGATATCCAGTGAATCTGGTTGAATTGCTGCTGCTATCAACAGTGACCGCCGTGCTGAAAACACAGAATAAATGACAGAATTTCTGCCGAAAGGTGTTAAACTTACATGACCAGTAATAACGTAGCGAGGTCAGTCGTCGGCTACGTGCGTCACCTGCGATATTTTCAGGAGCCAACCGAACGGATATTGCCAAAACGACAAAAAGGAGGGGAAGAAAGCGGACATCATTGGGGTTTGTTGCACCAATACCATCGCGACCATGTGCAGAAACCGACGCATAGGCAGTACGAAAATCCCGCTCGGAGACAGGATACCGAGTCCAATTTCTGGGTTGACGAAAACGATGAGCTTCGTCGGAAGTCACTTGAGGCGGACCCACATTGAGCTAAAATAGTAGTCTACGAGGACATCCGAGGACCTCGAAGGGGGGAGCTCTTGTAGCAGTTCTGATATTTTGTGCGGAGAAACTCCACATTCTTGTACAAGAGACTTCAGGTTATCTGCGGCAGAAGGTTCCAACAAATCCTCCCCAATTAATGATTTCTTCTCAGCGTTGACGGGTATGTGAGAAGGTTGTGTCAAGTCGAAATTCCTTGAATCCTGTATCGACAGACGAGCCGAGCCCTGCTCGCCTCCATTTGGCGACGAAACACCAACATTTTGCAACTAAAATATGGGTTGGTACCACTAACCATGTTAAAAAAAGAAGATTATACGTACCTGTTCGAGGACAGACGCAGGTGCAATACTTCCTGATGCGCTGTTTCCGTACCATTTTCCGCTTTGAAATGTACCACCGCTCGGATCCTGGTCTTCTGTTTGAGACGGGCTGTCATCATCTCCCACTGACACCGACCGCCGCCGCGAGCTGGATGCGTTTGCAGAAGAATGGGGTGTCCCTGGTGTACAAAATTGGGGTAACGCCATCTCGATAATATGCTCCAATCTTGACAGACGAACGCTAAGATCCTGATCTGCCTTGCCTGGCGTATATGCCTTGCAGAGATCTGGAACTTTGCGGGCTACACACTATCCTAGAGTTAACTAGCCGTAAAGAGAGGGGTAATGGGAAGAGCATACATGGGAACAGGGAACCTGTCTGTCGCACTAAAACCAATGATTTTCATGGTCTTAGATCTGCGCAGGTCGTCTAGTATCGTACCTTCTGTTTCCTGCGGTGACACTCTCCACAGGAGAAGCTGTACAAGAAATGAGCCGACATAAGAAGAATAAAGGCTCCACATACCTGACTCGTGTCCGTTGCTTCTTGGAGGACGAACCGCCAAGCTCATCGTCTTCAAATTTCTTCCTTTTGACTGCAGAAGGGAAGTTTATGGGGGTATCAAAGTGGGTAGATGAGGGGGCAGGAGGTTTAACCATGTTTAAACAACAGATCAAGAAGTAGAAGAAAAAAAAGGAACAAGCCAATATCCTGACTCGAGGCAATGGGTTTGACGTGATAGGCCCGGAGATCCGGTAACTTGAAAAGACTGGTAATTTCTCCGGAGACCACACCTGTTACATTCATAGGGACTTCGCGACTATGGAGCAGCCCTCTTTCAAGCAAATCAGATTATCTCTAGAGAGGCCATATAAAGATGACAATGGGGAACGTATTCCAGTACTCCTCGACATCACTCCAGATGGGCAATACATATATGAGCAGTAAGATATTCAAATCAACAATCCCTCCGCTTCTCATGAGCACACAGGAAAGAGAGCTCGTCTCAATCCTTAGGGGAGAACCTGCGGCGTATTATCAGCGAGCGAGGGATTGACTTTTTCGACAAGATTCAAGGACATCATCTGGATGTCACTGAAAAGCCCGACGAGGAGACTTCAGACAAATCTGAGCACCTCGACGAAGGCTCTACTCAAACAATGACTGCCGAAGAATTGTACAAAATGCGCGCTGAAATCGTTCCACAATTATTGTAAGTTCGCTACTCTCGTCGTCCGACCAAAATACTTGAACGGAAACAGTACCTCGTTGGGAGAAGTAACTCTGGCTAGAGACCTGTTGGAATCGCTTCTCTCAACCTCACAGCTCCAGTCTTCAAGCGCCCCAACAAACCTCTCCGCAACTGTCGTTTCGAAACCACCACCCATCATGTCTGTCCAAGCATTCAACACGCAACTTGCCATTGGAAGCAAGGACGAGGCGCTGAGAAATGCTGCTGGTGTATTCAAATCAGCCGCTGACAGTATGGATAGGGGCCGACTTAAGGGGGAAAAATATTGGGTGGATGCTCTCAAGGTCCGAAGAGGAAATTGGAGTTTAATTCCTGCTCCTCTTCCTCTGGGTTCTGCCACGGGAAAGGGTGCTGACAAGACTTCCAAGGATTTTCTTATATGCTACGGGCTGGAAGAGTGTATTCATGATACTTACCCTGTCGTACACAATACTGAAAGCTCGATTTTCCAGCTCCCGCATCACTTCGGCGCGAAGCAGTGGCTCGTATGGCCACAGATGATAAAGAGGTTAATGGTCTTGTGTTTTTTCGCCAACAACATACTCGATTGCGTGTCTCCATCAAAGTGGTGAATGCAGAAGGGGCAGTAGTCACATCTCAAAATATGCCTTGTAAGATGGATTCGGCAAGCCTCGAAGGAGCTCTAAAAGCTGCACAGCAGGAAATAGTCGAACAGGAAATATTTTCTCTTCTCGTTCAAGAAGCTGGTAACCTGCCTACTGCATCTGCTCGAGTGTCAGAAAGGCTCATCGTTATCGATGCGGCCCAGGGAACAGAGCTACAATTTGAGCTTGTTTGTGGTTCATCCATTTCCCCTGTATTTCATGGCTAATCCAGAACCGTATGCAGTTGGGCGAGGAAGCCATTGGTTCAGAATTAAGGGGTGATTCTCGTGGGGAACAGTGTAACCTTGTATACTTTGCCCTCCATGCTCTCTTATTGCGCAGGCATGGATACTTGAAATCTCGACGACTTGGAACAATGGGTGTCATCCGCCATGCAATGGAGGTATCCCACCCGCCAGCGATACTCCAACCCATCATCGATCTACTGCAGTATCAGGTTTTCTGCGAGCGAATAAAATCGGAAATTGACAAGATGGTTGCAACACTATCTGCTGCTGGAGTCGCATCTTCACTTCGATTTGACTCAGTAGGTGAGACCGGCCATCAACTTGTAGATCTTTTGGAGAGCACCTCGGCCAAAGTCATTGGTGGGGAGGCTATATTGAGAATTGATAATCGGTGTGTCACTCGTTCTTTAATTTAAGTATGTATAAAACTGAAGTAACACATCGAAGGCACACCATTAGACTGAGTTTCCTCTCCCCGTCATCACTAACCGCCCGCCTCTCTCAGGCAACCCTTACAATATCGTCCATACCACAACTATGCCAATTACTGACTGACGAGGTGGAAAGGTGCCTTTTGTACAGGATATGTGAGCGAGGTAGGGAAATGTCTGAATCAGTTGGTGGTACCTGGTTTGTCGATTTAAGTCGTTGTGTCGGAAGGTGGGAGGGTTGCGTTCTGTGAGTGACATCTTATCTCAGTGCTATCATTACTTTGCTGAATCATGGCGGACAGAAATTTTCACATATTTTTTGGCAAAGATTTTGCCCTTAACTGTTCTGCTTTTCAACTTCATAGTAAAACACCCAAGCAGGGTCAACTTCATGCATACTCATCAAAACGAGACTTACCTCTACTGGCGTGGGTTGAGCAAATAATCAGTACTGCACCACTCACTTCATAATCATATGTATGCTGCCCAAGAGAAAACGAGGTCTGACCGCATCTGTGATGCAACGTGATAAGGCATACTACGCATACAACATGACATGTGCATGAAAGGAGTTTGCGAAAAGACAGACTAGTCAAATAAGTCACTCTACTCGTCGTCTTCGTCGTCCTCCTCTGCAGCGCCACCTGCCTTGAACTTCTCGATTTTAGCAGCAATATTTGCTTTGCGCTGTGCGTCAGTAAGTCTGACAGCGCGGTGCTTGAGGCTTTCGGACTTCCAATCCTTCGTTTTGTCGGTTGCCTTGAAGACGGGATCTTCTCGGATGGCTGCGTGGGCATTGGTATATACCTCCTCAATGTCCTCCGATCCGATGCCGTCTGCGAGATATGTTGAGAACTGCTTCTTGAACCTGACAATCATATAAGCAAGTGCAAAACAAAGCGGTGAATAGCGAAAACCTCTCGTCATCTTCCTCCTCAAGACTCTCCATATACTCTGCAACATGACCACCGAAAATATATTTCTTAAGTGTCTCAGCGTCGAGCTCCTTAGTTTCCGCGTCATAGCCCGGGAAGCGTTTATCAGAATGAGGAATGAAGATCCCTCCATCACTTGCACCCTTCATGGCACCAAACACTCTTGAACCGGTCGAAGTACGCTTCAAACCAACATCGAGATAGGCTTTGAAAGGCCGAGGAGCATCTTCCTCATCCAAACTTTCTGTTAGTTTGAAAGTGCCATCTGGTTCGGCCACACCCTCATATTTATCCGCAAGGCCGAGCTTCGTAAGAGCACGGCGGGCACAAAGAAGACCCGTAGCGTAAGCTTGGATGATAGGGTCAAATATTGTTTGGAAATTGTAAAATGGACTATGCACACCAGCTGCCCAGTTCGTGAGGCCGTGGTTAATGCCATATCTTGGAAGCTCCTTGGAATTTGCTGCCGTCAAAACGAAGTCACCTTGCAGACGTGCGTAGACGATCTGGACAGTGATGAATCGGTTGCTGAAACGAACGACAAGGCGGTATTTGGGTGCGTTGCTGCACTCTATTCATTCAATTGTTCCACTCTCGATGTAAAAATAACCAACTATTTGTTTTTCGCCTGCGTTACCAGCCTCTTGCGGGCGTAGTCTAGATCATGTGTTAGCATGGATTGAGGCATTCCCTAATCATAGGTACGTACAGTCGGTCTTGCCTTCGCGCCGTCTGCGATACTTGACCTGGAAACGAGAAAAGTAGGCATCGGACTTGATTTTTTTGACGAACGGCATCTAAAGAAGGGCGTAAGCTCTTCGAATAGATTTCGTCATCCAAAACATGAAGATGCCATCCATCTGAACGCAGTTGAAATCCAACGAACAGAGGCAGTCGGAGTAATGCTAGCGCTATGTAGGCCACTGGGACAAAAGAGTAGACTGTCATACCTTGAGGAGGAGGAGTGAGGGGGCTGGAAGCAGCGATGAGGAGACACAAAAGTTTGGTTACCGCTCACTGGCCAAATTTGGAAATCTTACGTAATATTAATTCGAAACTGACTCCACTGGCAGGCTGTGGCAGCCTGCCCTGTTTTGTTCTCAACACACTCATCATCGAAAGGATCGCATCTCGCTGTCCGGCGAAACTTTCAAAGCGCTCTTCTCTCTGAATCAACTCTAGCTATGGACCCACACCAGCAATACCACTCACAATATCAGCAACAGCAACAGGCTGGCTACGATATCAATCCTTACTTCAAACCATATCAGGGGCCGTCCTTCCCCATTCCGGGTAGCTCATCGTCCCATAGCGCACCGGTGCCAGCGAACGCATATGAGTATGATGTTGGTATTCTTGCACAGCAAAGCGTCTACGTGCCTGGTGCGATGATTGATAAACGTGGTGGTGCGGGAGGTAAGCTTGCGAAGGGTGGAAAGCGAGTGACCGTCTTACGCAAAGGAGGGGGCAAAGTTTGGGAGGATCAGACTCTTCTGGAGTGGAATCCATGTATGTTTGTTTCGCTCAACCTCACCTACCATATGCTGACCTTATTTCAGCCTGGTTCCGATTGTTTGTCGGTGACCTCAGCAACGATGTCTCAGATGATGTTCTCTCCAATGCATTCAACAAGTACACATCGTTTCAAAAGGCTCGCGTCATTCGTGATAGACTTAGCCAGAAGGTGAGTTGCTCTCAGTCCGTTCACGGTTCCTTTCTAATCGATTTTTTAGGCCAAGTATGGGTTCGTCGCTTTTTCCGATCCAGAAGACTTCCTTAAAGCTTGGAAAGAGATGGACGGTGAGCTTCTTTACTTACTTCATGTCATTTATTGTTCAAATAACACGTCACAGGCAAATATGTGGGTAATCGGCCTATTAAGCTTAAGAAAGCAGATGACGGTGCCATCCGCCCTGTGGAGATTGGCCACAGGAAAGCGAAGAAACTCGAGCAAGATTTGAAAAAGAATAGACACAAGCCGTATTGAAGCTGCATGGTTGAAGGAAGAGTGGCGGGGTTTGGCATTGTTACGTATGTCTGTATTCCTGTATCTTTAGATCGCTATTACTCATCTTTCTGCACGAGTTCATGGTACAAAGCTATGCTTATTTCGGCCAGCCTTCAGTTACGTTGTCTTTTCTCTAAATGCTTTGGCAGTGATGCTCGGAATCCTGCTCATTGGGGTTCCAACTCCATCCTCGGTTTGTAATAAGTATGGCTTGGGTTCTTCTTTTAATACAGCATCTTGTACCAATAAGTAGTAATATTTTTTGTAAAGCTTCCACTCGCTACTAACTCCACGAAATGTGTAGTGGCATTTAATCCATGAATAGCATTATTATGAGAGGTAAGATTTAGAGAGGTAATGAACTACCTTCCCACGACCCCTACCCCTCACTTCAAACTTCAAACTTGAAAAACACGAACACCCAACAGTCAACTCTCTCTTCCATATAAGTTCTGCCTACCGGCACGCGTCTACATCAAGTAACTTGCGTTCAGGTGCAGTTACGGAGTCGTGATGGACATAGACAATTTATTCAAGGTATTCACCTTTGTCACGGGTGAAAGCTCCTTACCTGAGCACCTGGCGATCTGTAGGTTCCTAAACTACCACCTGGAGGAAATAAAAGAAAATTGCCTGAAAATCCAACGCCTGAAATGTTGAAGAAGATGAAGTTGGATATGAATGTACAAGAGAAGGCGTCAGACGAAAAACTCTCAGAGTCCCATCCAAACACGAAAGGCAAGGGACGCGTCGCGACAGTTGAGGATGAAGAAGATATTGGAATCGATCGTAATTTCGCACCCGGTGGCGACGCTGATTACTTCACTGAGGAAGACGACGAAGGGAGGTTCTTTGGAGGTGGGCTGACGTCGGAACAGAAAGAAATCCTGAGCATATTTGAGAATGCAGGGGGGGAGGGTGCACAGGAAGATGTAAGCTTCGTAGGCACGACAACGTGTCACTCTAATCTTTTACTGAAACTAGAAACTTGTTAGTCAGAGGAGCTGTCTATTTCAGCAGTTCGACGTATGCTTCTCCGCTTTGAGCGTGCGGTAAACAAAAATCAAGACCTACGGTCGAAGTACCCAGATGACCCTACAAAGTGAGATTCCCCGATTGAATTGACTGCGCTATAGTTAATGGTTAAAGCAAGGTTCATAGATTCTGAAGCTGACCTTGACGCTGCAATAAAGGCTTTGCTTCCATTGGCGCAGGCTCCAGTCCTTGCATACCCAGAATTTGTTCGTTCAGGAACTGTGTCCTTGCTCGTTGGTCTTTTGGCGCACGAGAATGCGGATATTGTTATCGATGTGGTTGAGGTGGTTCACGAACTTACAGATGAAGACGTTGGAAATGAGGAAGACGACGAAGAGACTGAGGAAACTGCTGAGGAAGCTCTCAAAATATTGATTGAAGGCCTGGTGCGTTAAAACATTCATACATAACTGGTTTCGTTCACAATTTATTCAAGCTCGAAAATTCCATCCTTGAACTCCTGGTTGATAACTTACCACGTTTAAATGAAAAGGAAGAATCTGATAGGCAAGGTGTATTCCATATTCTTGGTAAGTCACACCCAAACACCTAGTTATGCAATGGCTTAAATGAAATAGGAATATTTGAGAACGTCCTTGGCTTTAACCCCCAGCTGTCAATGAAGCTGGTGGAAAAAACTTCAATATTGACCTGGATCTTGAAACGCATCCAATACAAGAAACATGACGAAAACCGTGGATATGCAGCGGAACTTCTATCCATCTTACTACAAGATAATCAGAAAAACAGGATTGAATTTGGAAAGCAGGATGGTGTCGAGGCTATTCTTAAGACTCTTTCCGTGAGTTTACTCGTTCGACGTCTCTTTGATCGGGATTGACCAATGAGGGTATAGCAATACCGCCGCCGCGAACCTATTGATGCCGATGAGACTGAATTTATGGAGAATACATTCGATGCCTTGTGCTCAGCTCTCAGTGAACCGTCAATTAAGGCATTGTTTTTATCGGCTGAAGGTCCAGAGCTTATGGTCTTGATGATGAAGTAAGCACTAATCTCGTTTGGCATTGCTTATACAAATGGCCAACATGTACAGAGAGAAACTGCAATCAAAATCGCGGTCCATCAAAGTTTTAGACTACGCCATGTCCGGTGTAGCAGGCTCTGCAATATGTGAAGCATTCATCGAAGCCTCGGGACTTAAAACCATTTTCCCAGCGTTCATGGGTAAGGTGTGTGGGGTTAATATTGTCTTGTAGAAAACCCAGTCATTGCTTACTTCCCAGGGTACCAAAAAACAAAAATTAATGTCCAATTTACCGCCCTCCGAGGATACTGCACATATCTTAGGTATCATTTCATCCTTGTTTTCGAACGTCCCCTCCGACTCCTCCACACGAATACGGCTCCTCGCCAAATTTGTTGAGTCAAATTACGAAAAAGTTGATAAACTACTGGAAATTCGGGATAACGCCGGCACTCGCTTGAAAGTGATAGAATCAGAACTCGAGCAGGAGAAACAGGTCAGTAACTCGCGTTCCTGGTCTACTTGCAAAAAAAAAACATTGACAATCTTACCAGGGTATTGACGAGGAGGAAGCATCCGAGCTGGAAGCTGCTTGGTATCTTCGGAGGCTGGATGGTGGGCTCTTCACACTTCAAACAGTGGATTACATACTAGCATGGATCGTCATGGAAGACGATGGGGTACGTTGAAATACCTACGATCTTCAACACATTAATCACATCGATGTGCAGATTCGATCGCATGCACTGCAAATGCTACAGCGAAAAAATCAATCACTGAAAGACATAGTTCAGACCTTGCGAATATTTCACGAGAATGTCGATGACCCTTCAGAAACTCATGCGGTCAACGAGTTAGACCATGCACCATTGCAGAAAGAGATTCTAGAGAATCTAATTGTCTCGTTAGATACATCTGGTGCAGGATAACCGTTGTACGCATCCATTTTATTCAAAACAATTAAATGCCGTTGACAAAAATTGAAGATGTTAAAATCATGCTTAATGCACCTTTAGTTTTCACCAACTCCTTCTGGAAACGAATTTCTGCTGCTACTTTTTTCCGCAGTCGCAGAAATAGAGAATCAATCAACGGGGATTGGCCCAATATTGGACTGTACATATCTATGGACGAGTTAGTAATTTGATAGGTGGTTTTATGCGGGTGCTGCATACCAATCACAATCCCTGCTATATCGCAGACCAATTCACCAAACCGGGGGTCGATGATGTATTTCAAGAGCAAGCGAAGGATGGGTTCCAGGAGGACATCGTCACGACTGGAAAGTGCAGTCCTCAAACCATCTCGATGGATTAACTCTTGAATCAGAGAAAATGTCGTTGTCGGAGGTACTTGCTATTTTGCAATACAATGTTATCTTGAATTAAAGTAAGAAAAAAAATAGTCACCGACCTTACGCAGGACTGAATCTAAAGCAGCTGAATATTTAAAATTTTTAAGCAGTTTATCGTAATCCTTAAGCCTCTTCGTTCGTCTACTTTCCACCCGAAGTTCATCAACGGAGCCTAAGGGCTTGGGTTGAGCTTTTGTGCGAATACTACCCCGCCCAACAGCTGGAAGTGATGAGCCCATGAAGGATTCAAAGGTACCAAATCGTAGCGGATCCACATCAGTTCCTTCCACCTTTTTTGTTTGTCGTCTGCGAACAGATAGAGTCCCATCCGACATCCCAGCCACCAAATGAGTTTCATCCGGCTGGTGGACCGGGGTTAATTATGTGGATTGCTAAAAAGCAAATACAACGCACTGAAATAGCGAGGCAGAGTATGGGTGCGGGGTAGCGCATTGTGTGCACAACCTTATATGTGCTCACGTCGTAAACCTTGATCATTTGGTCAAGGGAACCTGTGAGGAGTCTCCCTGCGTTTGAATCAAAAGCAAAAGCCGTGACAGTCTTTTGATGGTTTGACAAGGCACGAAGACAGCGACCTCCAGCAACGAGATCCCAAACGCGTATTATCGGACCTGCAGAGGATAGAGCCACAGTGCCAGACGGGAACATCAGAACCTGCTCTACAGGAGAGCCCTTCGTATTCCCAGAAGTAGATGTTTCTCCCATTACCATTTCAGATTGGCCAGACCGTGAGTCAGACAGCCGCACGGTGGAATCATAAGACCCAGTCAGAACAAGATGAGGATTGGAGTGAGATATTTGGCCAGATCGAACGTAATCGGTGTGTGATGTGAAAGTGGTGATTGTGGATTGTGAGGAAAGGTCCCAAATTCTGGCGGTTGTATCGTCGGAGCATGAGAGAACTTCTGTGGGAGAAAGCGTTGAGAATTTTGAAACATGGACAGGCTGTTTATGCGCATCAAGAGTCCTGAGTATCGCACGAGAGTTTATGTCGAACACCTGAGAAAAAGGGATCGGAATGTGGGGAGCAACTCCTGCACAAAACTAGCGTACCTGCACCAGACCACTGTCATCCCCAGCAACAACGAGTTTCCCATCCTGCCGGATGCAGCCACTGCGAGCAACATCCTTGAACCTGGATATAGTTTTGGTGACCTTCTGAGTACGGGGCGCATATATTTGAACTCTGGTCGCGGCTGTCACGGCATACCGATGCGGCTTGGTGGGAGAGAAATGCACGGAGGTTATCGGTGCATATTCTTTAACGAAAACTGGGTGCTTAAACTGGCGCCAGTACCTGGATTCTGCGCTATGCTTTGAAGAGGAGGGCCTGGGATGGGTTTGCAGAACGATCGGCTGGTATTCCATGCTCAGTGAGTCGCGTCCACAGACACTAGTTTTCAAAATCAAAAAATACAGGGGTCATGTGACATAATTGTAACTCAGCATGAAATCTCCGATAAGATTGATCGATCCGCCAGTTTTCTCTAGTAGAGACTAACTACATCCACCTAAAACTTTTCCTTGCTGCCAATATGCTCTTGTTCGAGGATATCCTTACCGGTGATGAAATGTTCTCAGATGCCTTCCCCTTGTAAGCTGTGTGTATATTGAAGTAACCTCATCGTCCTGATTACGACTTAATATAGGAAACCCGTCGACAACATTGTTTACGAAGTTGATTGCCAGTTGCAGACGATCAAGGCTGGTGAAGATGTGGACATTGGTGCGTAATAGTCTTGGATGTTACCGTTTCTTTGCTGAATGTTTGCATGGCAGGTGCCAACCCGTCTGCGGAGGAAGCCGATGAGGCCCTCGAAGAAGGCATGGTACAAGTTAACAATGTTGTGCACTCGTTCCGCCTGCAGCAGACTTCATTTGACAAAAAGTCGTACCTTACTTACCTTAAAGTACGCGATCAATGAGGAGAGTAAGCATCTAATGTGCGCTCATACTATAACTCAGGGCTACATGAAGGCCGTTAAGGCCAAGTTACCAGAAGAAGATGTCGCCGCCTTTGAATCTGGTGCCCAGGCATACGCCAAAAAGATCGTAGCGAACTTCAAGGATTTCGAATTTGTATGACCATCGTCCCTAACTTGCTATCTTTGCTCAGTTTCCCCAACTAGTACACTGGAGAATCAATGAATCCCGATGGCATGGTTGCACTCCTCAACTATCGTGTATGTGGCATTCAAATCATACAAGTAGTAGCGACCACCCTGACTTTCATTTCTCTCCATAGCCGGATGGTATAACGCGTATGTTTCATCTATATCAGACGATAATATTCTGACTGACTTCTACGATTATTTCAGCATACTTCACCTTCTGGAAGCATGGCTTGAAGCAGGTCAAGCTTTAATTTGGCGCCTCTTTCTTACTTTATTACTTGTGGAATATATGATAGTTAACGTGAATTGCTGACTATTTGGCCGTGATAAATTCAACACACCTAATTAACATATTGTAAGTAGTATGGTATATCCATATCCTGGTATAAGACTCACAGCGTAAGAGTCTGTCGCGGCAAGGATTCTTATTAATATCAACTCCAATCCCAGCTTAGTCACATGACAAATTAGACGCGTTACTCAATCATGTTATTTAGCAGTTGCACGGTTGCAGCTCGCTCTTTCACGACTCGCCCTCAACGTTCTCAACACCCATCTCATCTTTATCAGGCACGCGAATGTGAATATGTCGACGCCAATACCAGCCCTCGAGTCTCTTGTGTGTTCAATCGTGCCTGCAACGCGTGATAATACAAGCATTAGGGATGAGCTTGTGGCTCACTGTCATGATATACTGACAAGGTAGGCCCCGTTAGCTTCTAAACAACACCCGCAGCTCAAAGTCTGCTTTAAGTCATATCGGGCATAACCAAGAACCAGATTTGAGCTATCTTTCGGATCAAGTGAAGCGACATTGTAAGGCGTGCAGCTATTCAGTCTGGAAATTATTGACTATCATTGACTTTGCTATCTTATCCAGTACTTCAATCGTCATCCTCTGGTGCGAGCTCATTGAAGTTTACGAACTTGCTCTCACGCCTTCTTGATCAAGTATGTTCTTTATCTCCCGACATGACTTGTTTTAAGCTATTCACCTATGCAGCCTGTACTTTCAAGAAAACACGCTTCAGTCCTATTCCTTCTGACCCTCGCTTCATCTCGTCAACATCCCACTTCAACATCCTTACTTCCATCAGTGCCTCCTCCACCCCCTATTCCTCAACCGACTGCGCCTCGCCCCACTGATCTGACCTCACAAACCCGTGCATCTCGAGGCAAAACGAAAGCAGAAATTTTAAAAAGCTATCGGGTCAAGCTAGGTACATTTTATCTATCCCCCCTGCTATCCCATCTTCGACCTTCACTAGGCTTCTCATACCTTCCTGAATCGGCGTTGCTCCGCGATGCATTGTACCTGCTTCAGGGTATATCTGGAAAACATGTTCGCTTCTCTATTCACAGTGATAACACGGTGGACAATACGCTTATCTTTGTGGACGATCCCGTATGTGTGACACATCGTCAGGGTGATCGAAATTCACCCATCAACAGAAGTACACGATAGCAGCTCCCACAAAAGCTCTCATTCATAGACTATCGGAAACGGGGTACCTTTATACCCGTGTCGAGTCTTATGTACGTGATACTGAGACCGCCACAGGTGTCGGAATGATAGAACAGAGCCTATGCCATCACCTGCAATCCCAACTCACGGAGTACTACCGACTCATTGCCATAATGGAGTCTGAAATGGTCTCCCGTGTCACCGTATCCCCTAGTGAAGCTGTTGATAGTGATCTGCGAGAGGCTGGAGAAAACTTAAGTCTCACCTTGCGGAGACTCGACGTTTGGATTAATGATTGGAGATTGCGAATGAGAATGATGAGTGTTTGCGTGGAAGGTGCTCGAGGTCCGTGTACTTCTGCTCTTCTCGACAGCCAGCATTGATATATCACGAAGATGCCCATGGTGGTGCTCTCGTCAATTTAATACATGGATATGCCGATAACGGTGACCCTTTCGTCCGAAAATTCACGGACCAGCTACTAGAGGAGGTAAATCAGTATATCTTTTTGTTTAGACGTAAATGGTTCACCAGTCCACAGGTTTCAAAACCTTTCTTTGCAACCCTTCACAAATGGCTGTTTTCGGGGGAGTTATATGATCCTTTCGCAGAATTCTTTGTGGCGTTGGATATGTCGATGGCTCATCTGCAGTATGTTCACCCTTCTGCCCTACCTGGGGGCGTTGGGTATCTTTCTGCCGATGGGGGTTTTGGTGGCGATACGGATGACATGTCAGCGGCGCGCGAAGGTGGACTAAAGTTATGGGAAACGAAGTATCAGTTCCGAAAAGACATGCTTCCCATGTTTGTAGGTGAAGCTTTCGGACGAAAGGTTATCTTGTCTCTTCCCCTCCTTGTTGTTGCATAATAGAATTCTTCGTCAGATATTTTCGACAGGAAAAAGCTTGAACTTCATTCGATACAGTTGCCTCGACAGCGACTGGGTTGTTACCCGCGAGAAGATGAGCAATACTGGGGGTAGTGAGTTGTGTGATATTTTTACAAGCCAAGCTAATATCAACCTAGCTTTAAAATACAGCGATATAGCTGGCCTTGAGCGCTCCATCGACACTGCCTATCAAATCGCAAGTCAGCGGTTATTCGAGGTCTTCATTGAAAAATTCAAGTTGCTGGATCATCTATGTGCGCTTAAAAATTACCTTTTGATGGGACACGGGGATTTTGCAGATAGGTTGATGGAAGCATTAGGGTGATATCTTATATTGGTCTTAAGTAGTATTGCGTACTAACTTGGGCGGCAGATCGAGTCTGACTCGACCAGCCAATACGTTGTATCGACACAACCTGACAGCCCACCTTGATACCGCCTTGAGGTCATCAAATGCAATTCAGGACCCATTAGACGTACGGCGTCGGCTCGATGCTCGTATGCTTGAGTACTCCCATGGCGAAATTGGTTGGGACGTGTTTACCTTGGAATACAAGGTTGACGCGCCCATTGACACCGTGCTCGATCCAACTTCGATGGGGAAATACCTCAAACTTTTTCGACACCTTTGGCAGATGAAGCGAATTGAAGTCACACTAAATCAAGGTTGGATGAGGACATCTGGTGGTTCCCGCAACTTCCTTCGTGTCCCAGGTCGGTATCGTCCTTCTGGGTCGTTCATGACATGGTACTGAGAACATGTCTAGAACTCGAATACGAGTGGCACAAGATCCGAATTGTCATGGCCGAGATGATTCATTTCATACGTCAAATGCAGGCGTTTTGCCATCTGGAAGTCATCGAGTGCTCCTGGAAAATATTGACCGACTTTTTGAACAAGAAAGAAGGAGATCTCGATGCACTGATTGACGCACATCAATCCTACCTCGACCGTATGGTTAAGAAAATACTTCTCTTGAGCCCAAAAGTCGGGAAAGAGGTATGCTGATTTTTATCTATTTATTGGCTCGTCTTTTATCATGCGGGTTCTCAGGAAACATTATTGAGTCAAGTGAGAGGAGCCTTTTCGACAATCCTACAATTTCGTGAAGCTACCGTACGTCTGGTTTGAATATGGGTAGAATGAATTCTCATATTATGCGTCATCATAGGACAACTTTTACAATTATTGTCTCACAGAATCTTCACGACGAGATCAAGAATTGGACGGTCAGAGAGTAAGGTGTCTTCACTAATAAAAAAGAAGAAAAAAACCTGACGATCTCAACAGGGCGTGTATACTGGCCATCCACGACAGGAAGACGGCGACACTGAGGCTTCTAATGCTTTACCTGGTTTATTGGAACGCCTTGGGGCGTATGGCATGTCCTTTTCGGAGCAGGCGCAAACAGTTGTGCATCATTTGCAAGTCCACCCCGACCTCGATTGTCGGTTCCTGGCTGTTAGATTGTCGTTTTCCGACTTTTATAAATCGAAGAAGGAACTTGCACAGAAGACATGACCCTCATGTGTATCATGGTCTATAATAGCTTACAACCCTGTCCGTTGTCTATGAGTGTTGAATGGATTTTTTTTCAGTGAAAGCTACGACAATACAACAGAAAGATGATGTATCATAATTCTGTAACTAAATAACATTAACTGCTCAAAGTTCGTCATGGTGTTGGTCGGAGCTGTTGTTGTTCCCGAGAGGAACCTGGGCATCAGCCTCAACGACGACTTTGGCGAGCGAGTTCTTGGCGTGCTCCTCAACGAATGAGGTCAGGCTGTCAATGGACCTATCACCCTCGTAGTCAATGAAGTCGCGTGATCCGGCTTGCTTGAATTTCAATGTGGGGAATCCAGCGATGCGGAATGGAACACTGGCAGGGAGATCATTCTCTTGAGCCTCCATCTTAGCACTTTAGATAACACAGTTAGAACCAAAAATAATTATAAGCGCAGGCAAACTTACATGACAAGCTTGTCCTTGCGATCAGCGTAAGACTCAGCGAGCGACTCCCAAATTGGTGCAAGACGCTTGCAGTGACCACACCTATCGTACAATTATCAGCGAAGGCCTATAAGGTGCGAGTACATGATGCATACCATGAAGCGTAGAACTCAACAAAGACATCCTTAGAGTCGTCAAAGACAATGTCTTCGAAAGATTTGCCGACGAGAGTGATAACGGCCTCGTCCTGTGTTTCGGGAATAGGCTGGCTCTTAAGAGTGGGCTCAATCTTGCCGGAAAAGTATTGGTCAATCCAGTCATCGGCACCCTCGGGTGTAACATCCTTGCTCTGGTCGAAAGGATACTTGAGCTGCTTCTCCAAGTCCTGGATGACAAATGCGGGCCATTTGACCTCCTGGAGGTTAAGAGCCTTGGCGTGGTCACCGAACTTGATGGCGTCGATCCAGACAAAGTTGAGCTTTGACTTCCACTTGAGGGCAGTAGGTTTGATAGCGGCGATGGCTGCATCTTTGCCCTCAGATGTGGGGTCGAGGAAGAGGTAGGCGAGGGGCTTGGTGCTCTGAGCGTAGATGGCGTAGTTCTCACCGCTGACCTCGTCGATGACGGGGATGGCGAGTTCACCTAGCCATTCCTCGAGATCCTTGGAGGTGGCGTCGATGACGGGGTAGGGGAATTCAGTACGGGGGTCGTCATAGGAGCGGTAGACCACGATAGCGGGTGCTGTGACACCGGCAGCCTTGATGGCGTCCTCATCAGTGACAAGACCAAAGAGATAGTCGTCCCGGTGTTTCTCAGCAGTCGCGCTGAACTCGGGTGCAGGGGCGTCAGTGGAAGTGGGAAGGTAGGCAACGACGACAAGTTTGTCAGCTTTTGAGAATTCTTCGTGGTTGGCGGCAGTGACCTCAGAAACGGCGGGAAGGGACTGTCTGAAGGAGTTAAGGCGGTGTTAAAGATGGGAAGAGTGCCAACAAGACAGACAGACGTACTTGACCATATAGCCGATGATACCATCGGCTTTACGGGGGCCAGTGTAATCGACAGCCTCACCGTTTTTGTAGACTTTCAGGGTGCTGTAGCGATGTTGAGAGGCAGGAAAAAAGTGAAGAAATTGAAGGGGGCCTACGGGTAACCCTGAACCTCCTTGGACTGGCAGAGGTCGGCCTCGTCAACACAATCGACTGAAGCAAGGATGATATTCTTCTCCTTGAGTGCTGTCGCCGCCTCCTCGTAGTGGGGAGCGAGTGCTTTGCAATGGCCACACCTAGAGTAGATGAGTAGATATTCAAGATAAGACAAAAAAAAAAGTACCAAGGGGCAAAGAACTCGACGAGCATGAGAGGGTTGCTGGATACGGTCTGCTCAAAGGTGGCAGCAGTGAGCTTGAGGACATCGGAGGCTGCCTCACCCAGAACGAGGGTGGCGAGGGCGAGGAGGCAGACAGGAGAGGAGGCGAGACGCATGGTGGAGGGAGATACAGAAAGATACGTGGCTGTGGTAAATCACGCTTATAACACATCGTTCGCACTGACGTGTCAAGTTTGGACCTGACAAACAACTTTTGTTACTCGGTCCTTCTCCGGTTTCGATTCTCTACGTATTACTCCGTCCCATCATATTCTAATTAGTCCGTAATCCCGCCGTAGCCATATCTACCCTAGTGTCTTTACATCAAATTGACTACCCCGTGATCGTCCACTACTGTACACCTTTGCACTCGCTTCGAAGGGTCTTGGAGGTGGAAAATCTGACACCGGGAATGTATGTCTGCCAAACGTTGGCGGTGGTGACGGGACTTGTGACGTGTTAGCTGACAAACTCATGCATTCAATGCGATTCAAATACTTTACTTTTTCGACTGATGGCAGCAGGTGCACGCCGAACCGGCGGGGCTAGGGAAGAGTGACCTCCATTTGCACTTGGCAGACTGGCTCGAGGTGCAGCGGGGGGCGGTGGAGTGCGCATGGCCGGTGGTTCTGCTTCAGATAGTGCACGGACACGCGACGGTGGTGCAGGAGGCCCACTAGGGGGTGGCTTGCGCACAGGAGGTGCTGCCTTGACAGGGGAAGATCCACTTACACTTGATGGCCGGGGCGGCGGGGGCGGGGGCGGTGCTCTGCCTGGTGTTGTGGGAGGTGCTCTAATAGAAGACGTAGGAGGTAACCGAGGCGGGATTGCAGGTACAGCGCGAAATGCTGATGCTGAAGGAGGGGGAGATGGAGTAACAACGCGAGGGGGAAGTGCGGGTGATGGGCGAGAAGGAAGAGCTGGAGAGGGACGGACAGGAACTGCAGGTGATGGACGGGCAGGTGCAGCGGGGGGACTTGCAGTGCGAATTGGCGGTGGTGCCTTGCGCACAGGCAGACTTGGTGCAGGCCTGCTGGGTGGCGTAGGAGCTGTTGCTGGTGCTGGTACGGGTTTCGGCGGTGCAGGCCTAGGCGATGGAGCAGTTTTTACAGGTGATGGAGCAATTCTTGCAGGCGGTGAAACAGCTCTTGCAGGCGATGGCACATCTCGTTTCGGTATCGACGGTGGTTTCGCCAGGCTACCAGGTTTCGCTGTATGTTACTCTTAGCCACACAATATTATTGCAGTTTACATACAACTTACGGGTATTGTTACTCTGGCCTGCAGGCTTCAGCTTGGGCATCCCACCAGCAAACAGTCCACCGAGCTGGGCAGGCCCAGCGACACTTGGGCCACCACCAAGACTTGAACCCCCTCCAGAGACTCCCCCTCCCCCGCCTTTGGGTTTATCCACAGCAGGTGCACTGCGGTCATTGGTTTCCGCCTTTCTAAGCTTCTTGCCACTTTGAATTTGCTTCAAGAGTTCACTGGACATGGCACAAAGAGTCTGAGTTGCCCACCGCAGTAGCTACTACTTACAGGTCTCAATTACGTAATGATAATGTCCAGTCTACTAGTCTCAATGTTGTCCATGTTTGTCAACAACACCTCAGCGCGGTGCCACCATTGATCCTGCTGAAGGAAGCGGGTCGCGGTAAGCAACTCTTTCTCCGTTCGTCCGGAAATTGGACTCGAAATTTAAAAGCTGCACATGCTGCCGCGTACCATTGTCCTCCCCACCTTCTTGAGAGAACATCGGCGATGTTAGTGTCGAGCTAGAGTAGCGGCGCACCGCTCCAGGAGGCGAGGGTAGAGGAGGCATCGGTACAGAGTAGCCACGATACATGTAAGATGTCCGATTCGACCCCCTTTTTGTCGACGACGGTGACAAGGGTTCATCGTCGTCTTGTCGCCGGCTCTCGTGCCACGGATGCATCAGAATACTCGTGGGCGTCAAAGACGGTGAAGGTGGGGGTATCGATGTCCGCGCTGCTGCCCTGGGAGGTGCTGGTGTTGGTGTTGGTGCAGCTGGGCGAATGTGGCGTTGTTGCGTCGGCGTCGGCGTCGACTCAACAGCTGATATTGGAACATCAGGCGTTTCAGACCGTGAATTGGGCTGAACAAATCCCCTTTGTGTATCCAACGTCTCATCTGAGGTCATCCGAGAGGCTTGCCGTTGTTCTCCTTCCTGTGGCCATGCAACAACCATCGACGAATTGAGATACTGCGCCGAAAATGGATGTGGGATCGTGGTCTGCGCACGCTGGGGAGATACATGAGGTGTAGTACGCTGTGCTGACACGTTGCGATTGAAAGAGTTCCGCATAGATCTTCTAAGCCAGCCATCACGGTTTGTCACAGGGCCCGGCATAGCTGATATAGGTGACACCACAGTAGGGTTAAGCCTGGGAATGCCATCTCGTGCTCGAGGCTTGTCATTGAAGGCAACTGCGCTCGATAATCAGAAACAAGATCAAACTTCAACACTGAATCATTACCAAGGACCAAAAGAGCCCCAATGCTGAGAGGAACGAAATCAGCAACGAGAGTGATGTGCACTGCGGACGGCCCAATTGTCAGCAGGTCCAGAAATAGTAGAGAAAGGCCTTTGAGAATTCTCTTGTCTTTCCAGACTGTTAATCTTTGATGTGCGAATGTATTTTGTTGAGTGATGAGAACTCCCAGTCGAATGATAACAAATATTTCAAGGAACAAAGATATCAAGGATGTGGCCAGAGCTGTGGGAAGGAAGCTGCCACCATGCATGAGTAGGCTGGATTGTGCATTGAAGAATATTCACTAACTGCTTCCGATAGCAGACGACAACATGTAGAACACCAAAATCTCTATTGAGGGACTATCAGAGTGATTGACAATAAAGTGGTTGGTATAACATACCCAGTCTTTATAGCGCCTGTACCAATGGCGTTATTTACAAAGACCAGAACTAACAATTCATAGTTGAGACATAATCGACCTTGATAGTGAGGAGATATTGCATTACCCATGGTCACGAAAAGGCACCCAAATGTTGTCCAAAATTCCAATTTACTGATGCCAAGCTCCTTCAATTCGATGAGAAGAATGAGAATACCAATAAGCCGGGCTGTTTGGGCTGCCATGCCTCCCCATGCTACGACAAACGCTGAATGATGATACAATTCAGACCGCTGCCACCAGTCATGCCATATCGAAACACGCACCGCATGTCGCCCCACCATTTGAACTGAAGTTCAGCAGTGACCCAAAGTAGGCTACGCTGGTGAAAACGAAGCAAAGTGATAAAGTGAAAACAAGACTTGAATTATCCCCAGTCCGGAAAGTTTTTAGAGAAGAGACGATGGAGGCCTTTTCCGAATCAAAATTCTCGACGTCGTTCGTCGCAGACCGGTTCCGGAAAATCCACTTTTGGAGCCGCGGGAAGAAACCCCGGATCCAGAGGTAGGAATAGTTCAAGCTGGTGATGAAGAGTGCACCGAGAAAAAAGGAGGCTATTTGTTGGCTATGATGGGGCAAAGGTCATTTACACGTTAAAAAGTATTACAGTGGAACTCACAAGTCAGGGTGCGCTACGAATTCGTTTATATTTGGTGTGTCCATAATACGAACTTGCATGGCCGCCAGAGACACCCGTAGCAAAGGTATAAAAAGCGTGGCCCAAACCGGATGGGCGAAGTAAAGAGCGGCAGGTTTCCAAGAATGATGAAAAGAGTGAAAGGCTCCCTGGAACCAAGGTCGAAGAGAAATTAACAAATTCTGAACAAGCTTAGAGGCCCGCTCCAAGAATCGGCTAAGAAAAAGCTAGAAGAGAGCCTACACCAGCGACCGAGTTATACCCCACAGCCAGAAAGCATGATGGGGACGTCGTCAATGTCAAAGGCCAACAGTCAAGCGTCGTAGTTGGCGACAACTACACATCATCTTATCTGTTTCGCACACCAACAGACCGTAACTCGATCACCATCATGTGATATTCCCATCATAATTTGAAAGTGGTTGTCGACGGAGGTCGACGGAGAAGGCCAGACAAGGATCGCAACCACAGTCCTCCGCCAAAGGGATGTCATTTTTGGACTTTAGCTCCAGTGGGGCTACAGTGTCCGTGTATCCTGCACCCTCCTCCAGCCTCAAATTATATATCCAATAACATGCTCTGATATCTTTACAATACGCTTGACGTATCATTTGTTTTGTTCACTCATGGTATGGAAGCATCGATCGTATCATATTCTCCTCAGATGAACATGAAGCAGGCGCTCATAGGGCGATTCTTGTCACAAGCGGCGAGTGAGATGAAGGCTTTGATCACGTAAGCCAGGCAAGCTTTTGGACGCACTTTCAAACAACCGCCTCTCGTTTAACCAAAATAGGCAAGTCCACGGTCCTGGCTTAAGCACCTAGAGCTTCATGGCTGCTTTGCCAACCATGGAGCCCACTCCTCACCTAGCCACCGCATCTGACCTTGAAATACGTGCCGGGAGAATTGCTGACCCAAATATTGGTGTGTGATTGAGCAGTGGTTTGTTACTTCACTTAACCCATTTTAAACGCATATAGACCTTAAAACAAAACATGCCGTTGCTGCTGAAATGCGCGAAATGATCGACACCGTCCGGGATACGGAGTCAGTTCGAGCGATGCCTGTTCTCATACCCGCCGTTCTGGAACTTCTGCAAAATGGGGAGGTAGCGCTACACAAGGATACCATCGAATATCAATTCCGTCGCGTCCTCCTCGAAATTATAAACCGTTTACCAGTAAACGAAGCCGTCAGACCATTTGTTACTCCAATATTTACTTGCATGCTGCAAATACTTCGAAGAGATAATGAAGAAAATGGCTCTGTTGCCTGCAAAACCCTCCTTGACCTCATTCGCGGCTACAGGACTCTGACGGAAGACTCCCTCGCCGAATTCGTGGCCATATTTCAAGAGGGCTTCCGTAACGTGAAGGCGATTGTTGTCGAAGTTTTGTCCGAAGATTCCGCCCCGCTCGACCCGAACGTTGTGCCTCTGAGCATACGCAGCTTCAAGGTACTTGGCGAGATGGGTATGGTTATTGTCATCATATCCCAAATTCATCGTGCGATGGCTGGGACACCGATACAAACCACTATAACACCGGCGTTCGAAGCTCTTTCTTTCCAATCTCCTGCCCAACAGAAAGCAAGAGAGGATTACGAAGCGATGGACAATATCTGGGCTGGCATGGCGCCTACTATAAAAAATACGGCGGCCTATACAGATTTTATTCACTGCCAAATAAAGGTACGTTGGCAACTGCATGTTTGTAGCTATTAAACTCAAGAATCTCAAGGTATTGTCGTACTTGGCGTATGTTATGAGATTCTCCGGCGAACCCGATGAAGCTTCAGGAGAAACCTTGATCCTCACTGCATTACGTATGCTTCAAGACTGTCCCGCAAATGGGATTGCTCTTCGAAAGGTCACTACTCTATCTCATAGCTATCCTGTACTTATTGAGATAACAGGAACTCATGGTCGTTTTCCGGCATCTCATGGGACTTCCTGCAAGGAAGGCACTGTTACCTCATCTCGACAAACTTTTGGACGAAAATGTGCTCCTTGGAAGAGGCGTGAGCAGCAAAGAAATGCTCCGGTACGTTATCGTGTGTCTCACGCTCAGCCCTTGTGTTCTCATGTATCGACAGGGCTGCGGTCTATAGCGCTATTGCTGATCTAGTACATCATATCCGAAATGATCTCACTGGCAAACAATTAGCGCGTATTATCCATGTCTATTCTCGCCTAATCCACAACCCTGCGTTAGGGAACAATCTTCACACAATGGCAGCGAAAATGATGTTCAATTTGACTGAGCCTATCGTAGTGAAGGACCCAGAAGGGGCCGGGCAACTTCTTACTGCAATGTTGGAGACATGCCTCGAGCGTCTAGAGACACTTGCAATGATTCACGATGAAGTAATATCTAATGTGAACCAACTGAAGGAGAACGGTGAAGCAGTCATCCTTGACGCTGCTTTCATTGAGAAGTCCCGCCCCGTGGGTGGTGCCGTATACGCCATTGAAAAGCCTGAAGAACTCGTGCATGGTTAGTCACATGCGCAACCCAACTTGGTCTCAGTAACTAAACTATAGTACTAGAATCACGTTTGATGTTTAGGACTCTCTTGCATGGCTTCCGCGTCTGTCTTGCCGCTCTGAAGAAATGCACCATGCCAGATCTTGACGGTACCATCTTCTTTAGATTGTTCGAAGGATGTATCCGATGCATGTCACTTTTTGATCCCGATCCTCGCGCCAACGAGCACAACGATGCCATTGACTGGTTTGGTCATGCACTCCTCGAAATAAACCTTCACGTTTTTCAAGAGGTCTGGACTCACAAGATCGAGTTCTTCTTTAACTATGCCTCGAAACGTATGATACTCCTCAATATCTGCCAATTCTTGTTTACCCGCGAACCCACATCCCCTACCCTCCTTGCCATTGTCCTCAGCTTCTTAGTGGAACGACTTCATCTCCTTGGAGAATACGACGACATGACAGCAGCCGCAACCATTCGCCTTTTTAAAATGGCCTTCGGAGCTGTTACAGTATTTCCTGCTCAGAATGAACCTATCCTAAAGTCCCATTTAGCAAAACTTCTTATGGATTGTTTCCCATTGGCGGCAAAAGCATCAAAACCGACAAACTATTTCCACCTACTTCGAGCTCTGTTTAGAGCTATCGGTGGTGGTGGCGGTAGATTCGAATTACTGTATAATGCTGTTTTGCCTTTGTTACCTGAAATGCTGGAAAGCTTGAACAGACAACTTTTGGCCTCCGATGGACATACACGAGATATGATCGTGGAGCTCTGCCTAACGGTTCCCTTGCGCTTGACACATCTCCTCCCTCATCTCACATACTTAATGCAGCCCCTTGCACTTGCTTTACGTGGGGGTCCCGAGTTGGTTTCTCAAGGCCTTCGGACGCTCGAGCTTTGCATCGACAACCTTACTCCCGATTTCCTGGATCCGACCCTCAGCACTGTCCTTCGAGAGTTGATGGAGGCTTTACACAGCCATTTGAAACCACTACCTGCAAACCACCATCCTGCTCACACAACAATACGCATTCTCGGCAAATTGGGTGGGAGAAATCGTCGATTACTGACTAGAGAGCCAGCTTTGAAGTATCGGCATCATTCAGAGCTAGCGAAGGTGATCATTTCATTTGGTGGGTCTGGGGAGAAGATAGAACTTGGTCCAGTCATGGATCTGGCCTGTCGAACACTGTTAAAGGGATCGTCCTTTGATCGTAATCATGCCTACACGCTCCTGGAAAATTGTATAACTGTCTTGCTTCATGAGGTAAAAAGAACACCTCTTCTTTGCATATACTGCCATCATTCTGACTTGGACTTAGGGCATTACTGGTCAAAATATAGAAGAGGTGTTCCTTCAGGGAATGCAGGGTGTCTTTGATGGTCTTAACAATCCTGATCTACAAGTTCAAGCTGAAGCTTTCATTCGAAAGGTTGCACAGTTTTCGTTTGAATTTGAGATTCACCGAAGTCATTCTCGGGGACCCAGTGCTAGGCCAGCAACAAGCGGTCTCCTTTCTTCTTTTCTCGACGCTTTGCCATACAGTCTCGCTCGGGAGCAAGCCTCTCAAGCGAAAACCGCCCAAACCACCTTTGTTTTGATTATTCAGGATCTCATTACATCCCAGACTCAGAATGCAGTCACTCCTCACGATATTATGGGAATTTTACACCAAATAGCAACCCGAGTCACTGGATTGTGTCTTGAAGATTCTTGGACCCAAAAAAGTGCCGGTTGCAATGGAATTAAGAGCCTCATCTCTATTCCAATCTATGGTACCAAATGGATTATGGATCGTGAAATTGATATCATTCGGACGCTCCTGCATGTGCTAAAAGACCTTCCACGCGATCTTCCTCGGGATGTTGATGAAGTCTGCGATCTCTTGCTTGACATTTTGCGAATTAGCACCTCTGAACTGGACCTTCGCGCTGAAAATTCTGCCCCTGCAAGGAATAAACTTATTCACCTTGTCGGAATATTCTCACCTGAACTTCAGAGTTCCAATCCTGTAGTTCGTCAGGCTGCCCAAACAAGCATTGAACTGTTGGTTTCCGTCAGTGGTAGACCTGCAGTAGATCTTCTGATGCCTCATCGGGAGCGGACTGTGACAGGTATATATACAAAGCCTCTAAGAGCACTGCCGTTTATGAAACAAATTGGAATGATTGAAGCCATCCGCTACTGTGTTAGTCTGCATCCCCCTCTTGTTGAACTCAACGACGAACTTCTCCGTTTGCTACATGAGACCCTGGCTCTGGCGGATGCCGAGGATGGGGCCCTGTTGGGACGCACCATTGGTCGCCAAGGTTCTCTCGAGGTCATTCAACTGCGAGTTGCATGTATCAAACTCCTCACAGCATCTATGCCTCTTACGGATTTCTTCTCGAGGCACACTCAGACGCGCCAAAGGTATGTGTTGTACTTCTTCCGTGGAATGGAAAACTTATATGCTATTATACAGAGTTACTAGTGTGTATTTTAAGTCCTTATACTCTCCTTCATCGGAGGTAAAAGACGTCGCGCATGAAGGGCTGCGAATGGTTTTGACGCATCAAAGCAGGCTACCAAAAGAGCTTCTGCAGACTGGACTACGCCCTATCTTGATGAACCTTGCTGATCCCAAACGTCTCTCCGTTCCCGGCTTGGAAGGGCTAGCACGACTGCTTGAACTTTTGACAAATTACTTCAAGGTAGAGATTGGACATAAGCTTCTCGATCATTTCAGAATTGTAGCCGAACCTCGGATGCTAGAGGAATCATCCCGCCTTCCTCTTTCCAACAACGAGGGGATAACGAAGTTGGTACGATTAGCAAATATTTTCCATCTATTGCCTTCTGCGGCCAATATCTTCCTCGAAAATTTATGCAAAGCCATAGTGCAGACAGAGGCATCAATGCAGTTCTCAACGCGGAGCCCATTTTCTGAGCCACTCGCAAAATATCTAGACCGGTATCCAGTCGAAGGTATCGATCTCTTCCTGGGACATCTCAATTCTCCACGACACATGCGAACGTTGAGGAACATTCTGGAAGCAAGGTTGGCCCCCAACCTTGAGCGTGAATTGGCCTCGAGGACATCTTACATCACTACACACTTCTTACGTGAAGCGGGCTTTACGCTTCCAATCCTACTTCTGTTCCGTGATCTTGTGCGACTAGTTCCAACATGGTTGGCAGATAACGGATACGTTATCGATGCTTTGTTAGAGGTGTGGCACTCTGAAATTCCTCAGCCTGAACAAACTGCCATCGTGATGCCCGAAGTCATCCAACGGCATAGCATTATGCTTGACATTTTCACGGAAGCCCTCAAACAGTCCCCGCGCATCGACCTCATCTTCGAACTTGTTGTGATCTTCACGCGCAACCTTGGAATGGACCTTGTCCGCATCACTCACTTTCTTTACAACCATGTCGCACTCAGCGAAAATGTTATTTTCCGGCGTAACATCTTGATGCGATTCCTCACTTGGTTCCGTGATCCATCCTATTCTTGGTCCCATAAGGCTCAGTTCATTCATTATATTGTTACTCCTGTGCTTCTTGTACATGCCACTCGCCCCGCACCACGTGAACAGCTACTTGACACCGACTTTGTCAATCAAATGCATCGGATTATCTGGCGACCAATCACAGAATCCGATACATTTTCTGAGACGGATGATACATTCAAGATTGAGATTCTCTACCTCACCACCATCTTGGTGCAATATTACTCTGAATTACTTGAGGATGTCAAGAAAGATATCATCAAATGCGCTTGGTATTTCATCCCACTCACAGAGGACATCATTGTGAAACAAACGGCGTATCTCCTAGCAGCCCGTTTCTTCGCAGCGTTTCAAACACCGCAGAAGTTCATCCTGCGGGCTTGGACTGGGCTTCTCCGCTCACCGCACTCAGAAGGGAAAGCTAGCCTTCGTCAAGAGGCGCTTGCCACTCTTGCACCATCTCTCCCTCGTGCCGATTCCACTGAACCAGGACACCCACAATGGGCTAAAACAACTCGTCGGCTCCTTGCTGAAGAGGGAGTCGCTCATTACATTGCAATCTACCAGTTGATTGTCAAACAGCCTGACCTCTTCTATCCTGTTCGCTCCCTCTTCATCCCACACATGGCAAATTCTTTGAACAAAATTGGCATGTCTTCAACCTCAACACCAGAGTCACGATTACTCTCTATTGATCTCTTACAAGTGATTTATAATTGGGAGGAGCAGGCAAAGCAGACATCGTTAACAGCCAATTCAAGTGGAACTGACCTCGTCTGGATAACGCCTTTAGGTTTCAAAGAAAACATGGTGAGCTATCTGGTGAGGCTTGCTACCATGCCTCACGATCCAAGTGTGAGAACAATGCTGGTACCTCGGGCTCTGGCATTGCTCCAGCAGCTGGTTGGTCCCAATGGTTGGTCTGAGGTAACTGTTGGTCTTCGCTTCTTTTCTCGAACGCTTGAGGTAAGCACAATGTCGACTTCAATGAAGATGTGTAACACTTCGTTTAGAATGATCTTGCCAATGAACCAGCTCTTACTCAAGCCCTTGCATCTGCAAAGGTCCTCCAAGTGATAGCAGCAGAACAAAATGACAATTGGTACACCAGGAACGCATCTGTCCTACAGAAGCTCGTCCGAAAAGGCCTTGTATCAGAAGACCAAAGCCTGAATGAGGCTCTACACCCCATCTTTGAACAGCTCATTAGACTCTATCCGCTACCCAAGGAAGATGAGGAGCAGCCAGGCGAGCTGTCCGAGTTTCATGCCTTCGTCTACTCGGCTATTGGCGATGGGTTGCGCAATTCAACTGCCCTTCGAGGCACACTTCTAATGTTGAAATCCACTGTAAAGGTCATCCCCGAACGCATCGAACCTTTCAGCCAGCACCTGTGCAAACTCCTTGGCAAATTAGCGAAGGACCATATCCAGACAGCTTCAAACTCGACTGGGTACGAAAGTGGTGTGAGAATGGTCAAGATGGTGATTGAGATTTGTGATATCTCTGTCGCATTCTTGGGTGAACAACGTAAATGGCTTCTTAGTGCTCTCGTTATACTTGTTGAGAAGTCGAAGAGCGTCCCGCTTGGTCGTTATATCCTGGATCTCGCGACAACATGGGCGAAGCCGAAACAGGACCCATATCCAACTATGAAAGAGAAGGCGAGCCTCCTGCAGAAGATGATAAACTTTGAACGTACAGACATATTATTCAACCCATACTTGGAACTTATTTATGAGATCTACACGGAGCCTGCCTTGCGACGAAGTGACCTGACAACACGCTTGGAAAATTGCTTTTTACTGGGTTGTCGTGCCAAAGATTCGGCGCTTCGAGAGCGTTTTATGGAACTTCTTGATACGAGTGTCCCGCGCTCCCTTTTGAGTCGTTTGACTTATATTTTTGGAGTACAAAGATGGGAGGCACTCTCCGACCATAATTGGATCTACCTTGCTTTACATCTCATACTTGGTTCGTCTGACATGGATGCCCCTACGACCACCGACCGTCGATCTGCGACCTCTACTTCTCTTCCTATACCACGCCCAAAAATCCATGCGATCGTACGCCCAGTTCAGCGACTGCTATTCCTTGATGCACAAGTTGCACATGACACCTGGGTTTCCGTCTTCCCATCAGTATGGTCATGTCTTTCCCGCAGGGAACAAGCAGATATTACGCATCATATCATCAGTCTCCTCAGCAAAGACTACCATATACGGCAAGCCCACTTGCGTCCAAATGTCATCCAAACCCTTCTCGCTGGAATTCAAGCCTGTTCTCCTCCCATGACACTGCCTCCCCATCTTGTAAAGTTTCTGGCGAAGACGTTCGGTGCGTGGTATGTGTCTTTGGAGATCCTATCAACCTCTTTCGATCAAGTCAAGGACGATGATCCCACCATTCGTGACTACGTCTACGACTCGTTGGCGGATGTCTACGCGGAACTTGCAGAAGAAGATCTCTTTTATGGTGTATGGCGTCGGCGTTGTCTTCATTCAGAGACGAATATTGCTTTGGCATACGAACAAAACGGGATGTGGGATCAGGCTTCTCTTGCATACGAGTCCGCACAGAGTAAGGCCCGCGCAGGCACTATCCCCTTCTCTGAATCTGAGTATTGTCTCTGGGAGGACCATTGGATCTTGGCGGCCGAGAAATTGCAACAGTGGGATCTACTCTATGATCTTGCTCGTAATGAAGGTAATCAGGAACTTTTGCTAGAGAGTGCTTGGAGGACAGTGGAGTGGGCAGCACGGCGGGAAACGCTCGAGGAACAGATTAGCCAATTACCTGAGACTCCTACACCACGCCGCCGAGTGTTCGAAGCATTTGTGGCTTTGCTGAAGATGCCAGCTGCGTTGGACAAGAACGTAGAGTTTACGAAGATTTTGGAAGATGCCATGCAGCTGTCCTTGAGGAAGTGGGTTGGCCTCCCAGCCCATTTGTCGGCTGCTCACATTCCTCTGCTGCAACATTTCCAGCAATTTGTCGAGTTGCAGGAAGCAGTTCAAATTTTCGGGTCCTTATCGCAGACGAATGCGCAGAACTTGGAAAAGAAGTCATCAGAACTCAAGATGGTACTCCAGGCTTGGCGTGAACGACTCCCCAACCTTCATGATGACATCAGTATCTGGAGCGATCTCGTTGCTTGGCGACAGAATGTCTTTCACTCCATCAACAACGCGTATATCCCTCTCATCTCGGGCCCAAACCAAGCTGTAGGTGCCGCAACAAGTAGTTCCAACACCTATGGATATCGTGGTTACCATGAAACAGCGTGGATCATCAACCGCTTCGCTCACGTCGCCCGAAAGCATGACTTACTCGATGTGTGCTTTACGTCGCTGACAAAAATCTACACCCTCCCGAACATCGAAATCTCGGAGGCTTTCCTGAAGCTTCGTGAGCAGGCTCGATGCCATTACCAGAAGCCCAACGACCTTCAAGCCGGGTTGGAAGTAATCAATAACACCAACCTCATGTTCTTCTCTGCTTCACAGAAGGCCGAATTCCACACTCTCAAGGGCATGTTCCACGCTCGTTTTGGCCGCAACGATGAAGCAAACCATGCATTTGGGCAAGCTGTTCAGCTTGATATCACTCAGGCTAAAGCGTGGGCCGAATGGGGCCGCTACAATGACCGTATGTTCAAGGAAAATCCCACTGATCTTTCATATGCCGCAAATGCGGTGAGTTGTTATTTACAAGCTGCGGGACAATACAAAAGCGGGAAGAGCAGACCATTGATTTCACGCATTCTATGGCTATTGAGCCTTGACGACAACATGTTGACGGTCTCTCGAGCTTTTGACACCTACAAAGGAGATGCTGCCTACTGGTTTTGGATACCCCTTATTCCCCAACTCCTGATGTCCCTTTCGCACCGTGAAATAAAGCAGGCACGGTATGTTCTTGTGAACCTAGCTCGACTTTACCCTCAAGTGTGTCGGCTCCCTTGCTCCTCTACCTATTTACTCAACCTTTGTAGGCTCTGTTTTATCAATTACGCACAGCGCGGGAAGAACATCAAATCATAAGGAAGAACCAGGAGAAGATACAAGCTGCTCGGGCTGCTAACTCCAACTCTAACTCAACGGCTACAGACTCAGCTGCTGGTGACGCTCCAATGTCCATTGCAGCCTCTCAAATACCCACCGATTCTGGACACGCTGTACAACCTCCACCAGATACTCCTACCCCACCTCGCCAACCCGCAGAGCACGTTGACGAGATCCTCAATGTCCTAAAAACATCCTTCCCTCTTCTCATACTTAGCCTAGAAACTATGGTTGATCAAATCTCCCATAAGTTCAAGCTGACAGCAGATGAAGAGGTGTATCGGAATATATGTATGTTACTTCAAGATGCTGTTCAAGTAGGTGGCTTTCTCGTCGCTTGAATACTAACCTTATCATTAATACAGAACTTTACTGTGCGCATGAATTCACCGGAAGATGATGGCCAATTGGCCCAACATACCATTGATACCATAGTCCGGATGTCAGTGAATATACCACACAATGTGAAGGTCAGTCAAAATGACGTCATGTAATCACGGAATTTACCGTAGCCAGCAGAAAGACTATGAGGAGGACTTTATTCATAGCAAGCCTAATCTCTACGAATACGTCCAGCGGCTTCAACAATGGCGTGACCGATATGAAGGTTTCTTGGACGCACGCCCGCGAACTCAGCAACTCGCGATGCTAAGTCATTATCTTACCGAGTTTCAATACAGCAAAGTCGACGAGATCGAAGTCCCTGGTCAATACGCGGAGGTCCATATTTATCTTTTGTGAAGTTCCAGCATTTTCTGACATACCTATAGGAGAAGGACAACAATCAAAATTTTATAAGAATCCAAAAGTTTGCTCCAAAGATTGAAAACTGCCGCTCAAGTGGTCTGTGCTGGAGGCGTTTCACTGTTCACGGAAACGATAGCTCAAAAATTACATTCGCCGTTCAACTTCCTGGCTTTCGCCAATATCGCCGTGAGGACCGGGTAACACAAGTCCTTCGAGTTTTCAATGGGTACGTCTTCTTGCACACAGTTGCAACTTTTGAGTTATCATAAACCGATTCTTTCTCTGCCGTCGCAGCGCTTTGGGCCGTAAAAAGGAAAGCAGGAAACGCAATTTATCTTTCCATTTACCAGCAGCAGTTTCCTTCAGTCCGGTGGTGCGCCTCGTGCAAATGGATGGGTCATACGTTCCACTCGGCGATATTTACGATCGACACTGCCAAACTATGGGTATCTCAAGAGAGGAACCTATATTATACTCCGGCGAGAAAGTCAAGAAGGTTTTAAAGGAGTTTCGACAGGCCTCTGCGTCACGGGTGGTAAGTGCTCATCACCCTTTTCTCCCCAGATAGTGCTGATAGGGGGGTCAAACAGCTAACAAAAACTGAGTATCTCACACTCAAAAAGGATATCTACGATGAAGTAACTGTAAAGATGATACCGGAGGATGTTATTAGTCGGGTATTTGCACGCCTTGCCTGCATATTTTTGGCACTAATGTTTTCAACAGTACATGTTTAGCACGATGGCTAGCTCCGACGAACTCTGGCGAATGAGGAAACAATTCACGCTGCAAATAGCATCATCTGCATTCATGACATACACTCTGTGCCTTTCCAGCAGACATCCAAACAGATTTCACGTTTCTCGCTCAACCGGTTTGATTGCAATGTCTGAGCTCTTACCAGGTACGTCGAAACGCCACCCTAGCATTTCTATATGTGCAAACCAGTTCATTCAAACAGGTGTTTCAAACAATGTTCCGATGTTTGCCACAAGTGATGTGGTGCCTTTCCGCTTCACTCCTAATATGCAACACTTTGTTGGGCCCATCTTCACCGAAGGACTATTAACTTCAGGCATTCTCGCCATTGCTCGCGGTCTCACGGAACCAGAGGTTCGCCAGCCGATGTATACATTGTTCGTTTGTTCTGATTTAGATAACGTTTTCAGTTTGAGCTAGAGCAAAGCCTTTGCCTGTATGGACGTGATGAAGTCAATGCTTGGTTGTCCATGCGAGGGCTACCTTACCAGGTGGACATGCTATTCAGGCAAAGTGTATCCACAAACATCGATGGTATTGTGAAGCGAGCGGAAACGATGGCATGCAAGATTGAACGAGAACAGGTAGCTTCGCTCTCTTCCAATACGGAGTGCACTTCTAACAGTTTGATTAGGCTATTAACAATACCAATACTGCAACGGTGCCCGTTATACAGACCGTAACCGGCCTTATATCAAGTGCAACCAATCCAATCCAACTGGCAAAGATGGGTGAAATGTATCACCCATGGTTCTAGATGTTACTTTCCGTCACTCTGTGGTTTCTCAATCTGTGCAATTACTAAATTGGAATACATGTCACCAGTCGTCTCACATCACAACGTATATAATATCAAATTAATAACCCAATACTACTCCAACACTTACCCCCGAATTAAGGACGATGTGTGCCCCTAACAAGTCCCTCGGTTTGACGAAAGGCGAGGATGTGTCCCTCACTTTGTATCATCATCTATAAGGTGACTGAGTAGTCAAGAACTAACGTAAGGGATCACAGAAAACTCACGTCCTCAGCCATCATGTATACATCTGAACCTGGCCGGTTGTACATCATCGCGTTGGCAAACATTAAGTGAATGTCCCTTTGATATTCCAGAGAGTTGACGATAGAACCATCCTTCACCTTCATTTTGATGGTTTTGAGATCGATGGGACGCTTCACAATCTCGTGGTAGTCGGGGGCCTCAGAATTTTTGATGGGATTATGGAAGATATTCCCATTTCGGTGTTGTGAAATTTGGGAATGAAGCATTCCAATGACATTCTGGAAGCGCTTGAGAGCGACCTGTTCCTCGGAACGAGTACCTGGTCTGCGCCCACGAGCTTGTGAATTCGGACCTACGATTGTCAGATGAGCACTGTTGCAAGGGGCTCTGAGACGATCATTCACACCAGAGTCATCTTCATCCACTGGCTCTGAATCATCTCTAAGTCGCTTTCTTTCTCTAAATGAATCGGTACCTTCAGCGAAAGACGTTTTCCGCTTTCCTGTAATAGGTTGCAGGACTGTAATTGGTTTGAGGCAATGAACTTACCTTCCCAGCGCCGAGAAGAATCGATGGGCGCGGGGGAATCAACTTCGGCAGTTTCTTCATTTATTTCCTCGATCTCGTCCACGTCGTCTCCTTCAGGCTCATCCTTAGACTCGAGGGTAGGGCTCTCCGCTCTTTGGCGACGACCTTTGCCACGCGTCTGCAAAGGCTGTACGGGCGATAACGTTGACCTTTGCCGTCTTGTAGAGCCTAAAAGTGGAAACTCCAGCTGAGATGATTCACTGAGCATAGATGGACTCACGTCGGGATACATGCAGAGGCTCGTCCCCAGAGGACTCACCATCATCCATGTGTAACTCTGGCTCAACTTCTGCAACGGTAGGCGACTCAGGTGAAGGACCTCGGGGTTGATATACCGATGGTACCTCCCTCTGAATAACGGTTGGTTCCAAGGTTGTTGCTCTACTTTCCGACACATCAACATCCTCTGTGAAACCTTCTGACGATGTTTGAACTGTGACATCCTCGTCCTCCGCCTCGTCCCTCTTCCCTTGATCTTCTACTTCGCCGATCTCTTTAGAAATTGCTCTTTCTCGTCCCTCGTCTATCCGGTCTGGTTCGCGGCCCACGTTAACACTTTCCTTTTCTTGTTCCTTAGGCTGGATGTATGGGGTGAAGGAAGGAAGAGAAGTCAAGGGGTCAGACATTTTAATATCACTGGAGGCGCCGCCGGCAAGGTCAGTTATTTCCTTATGTATGGGGCTATCTTGGTTGTCCTCTTGATCGGCTGCACAAACAATCCCAGAGTGCACGTAACCACCATCGATGAGGGATGTATCGGCTTCCAGAGTCTGCTCTGATGAAAGCTGCGAGGCCTCGTGAGTTGGCACCACTTCCACTGATGTGGTATCCTATACAACGCGAGTTAGCAAAAGATGAAGGTTCTCCCATTCTCCAAGCTCACATGTAATTGGGGTGAAGCAGGAGTATCCGTGGCGCCAGTGAGATCAGATCCTCCAAATAGCTCATCCGATAATGTGGGTTCGGAAATCTGACAAGATGGTTGAAATACTACAGGCTGACCAAGGCGTTCAACAAACCTTAGATTCTTCCACAGATTCTTTCGATTCCTTTGGAGCTACTGGGATACCGGTGATCCTTGCACCTATTTCAGCATCAAAATTTCCAGAACGTATCGCTTCTATGTCAGACAGAATAGTCCTAATGATGTATGAGTGCCAGTAGACGTGTGCATGTACACAACCCACTTAAATTTGGTTTCTTCTGTAATGATAAGATCACGTAGTTCTTCGAAACGGGCTCGGTAATACTTTTCAGCCAGCTCGTGGTTTATGGGAGCTATAGGAGCGTAAGTATCAGGGCTAAGGATCTTGAAGAATGGGACGTACAGTGAACTATATTACAATTGTCGGTACTGAGGGGCTTAAGACAAATGGCACAAGGATGACAAGTATTGTCTCACTGCTGTAGACCTGCATCATTCATGAGACTTTGGTACATAGCCTGAGAGGACTTGAGTGGTGTTAAGTGCATGGTATGGTATGAAGCAGAAGTTGGAAGAACACAAACCTGTGCCGTGAAGAAGAGTTTTGGTCGTGATATTAGAGGATGACTGGATATAGTCTTGGATACAGCTTGCCATGCATTGGCACCATGTTCCCAGACAGCCTGGGCAAGAATGAGAGCCTCAACTGTCTTGAGGGCGCCTTGATCTTGACGCGCCATGTGGATTTGGAGGAGTTTGGAGTTGTTGTGTTGTGACGCAACGCTGTACGTAATCGAAACGTCACGCGGAAGAACCCGCAGCATGACGTTGCCTTGGCCGCGGTGCCAAGTTGTGGTTGAACCTGACTCCCAACATGCTCTTCACGTCCTACACTCCCTTGGTTCTATCTCTCCTCCCCTTCGTTTCTGCTGCTGGTGTCCAACGGCTCAAGCTCAAGAAACTTCCTCCAACCTCCTCAAACCCTGCCCTTGAGGGTGCCTACCTTGCTGAGAAGTATGGTGCTCAACCCCAGACTCCCCTCATGGGTGCAGGTGGCTCTGGCCGCCGTGTACGGCCTCCTATGAACAAGGATGGTGACCTCTACTGGACCCAAGAGTCTGCCATGGGTGGTCACAATGTTCCCCTTAACAGTATACACTATTTTCCAATCTTGTATCCCCTGTTCCTTACGTGTTGCATAGACTTCATGAATGCACAATACTACTCAGAGATTACCCTTGGTAACCCCCCCCAAAGTGTAAGATTTCCCTCGTGTGCCTGTCTTTGACGTGGACTTACCATTCTGCATGTCAGTTCAAAGTCATTCTCGATACTGGGTACGGGACTTTAATTTAATTAATGTCACGATGATATTCACCAACTTGTTCATTTTCCAGGTCGAGTAATCTCTGGGTTCCGAGTAGCCAGTGTACATCTATTGCATGCTTCCTACACAGCAAATATGACTCCGCCGGCTCTTCCACCTACAAGGCGAATGGCTCGGAATTTTCCATTCAATATGGATCTGGTTCGATGGAAGGTTTTGTCTCTCAGGACACGCTTACAATCGGCGATCTCACAATCAAAGGGCAAGACTTTGCAGAGGCTACCAAAGAACCGGGTCTCGCTTTTGCCTTCGGAAAGTAGGTTTGCTATGTTGGACATAATTCGGTTCACAGTTAAACAGTTCCCACACTAGGTTCGATGGTATCCTTGGCCTTGGTTTTGACACAATCTCTGTCAACCACATCGTCCCTCCTTTGTATCAGCTAGTTAACCAAGGTCTCATTGATGAGCCCGTCGTTTCGTTCCGTCTGGGAAACTCCGAGGAAGATCCTGGAGAAGCCATCTTCGGTGGCATAGATGAATCAGCATACAAAGGCAAAATCACCTACGTCCCAGTCCGTCGTAAAGCTTACTGGGAAGTCGAACTTGAGAAAATTTCCTTTGGTGAGGAAGAGCTGGAGCTGGAGAACACCGGTGCTGCAATTGACACTGGTTCGTAATCTTTATTCCCCTGACGTATGCAAGTTCTTCAGCACCATTAACAGGCACATCACTTATCGCACTTCCTACTGACATTGCCGAGCTGCTTAACACCCAGATTGGTGCGAAAAAGTCCTGGAACGGCCAATATACAGTTGATTGCGCAAAGGTACCAAGTCTGCCAGAACTGACCTTCTACTTCGGTGGCCATCCCTACCCCCTCAAAGGCAGTGATTACATACTTGAAGTTCAGGGTACATGCATTTCTGCTTTCACTGGAATGGATATTAACCTCCCATGGGGTTCGCTTTGGATCATTGGTGGGTCAAGTATTAATAACCATGTATCTTTTATTGATGTTGTTCAACAGGCGATGCTTTCCTTCGCAAATACTTTACTGTCTATGACCTTGGTAGGAACGCTGTCGGTTTCGCCGAGTCTGCATAGATTATTAATACTCTCATTGTTTTGGTGCTATTGCACCGTCGCGGATCGTGGCCTGTGGTCTTGTAAGATAATTTGACCTCCCTTTACTTGTACATATTCTTTCACTTGATACCTCGCATGCCGTGATAATAACCGTACCATTGACTTAAGGAGCACATACTTAACGTTGGTCGTCGAGATTGCGGTTGTTGAAATTTGAACTCTGAATATTGAACGTTTGAAAAAGATACAAAATAGTGCTGACCCGGCCTTGTTCCGGATTCGATACTGGCAACTACTAATGACGAAGACTCATTTTCCGTACCCTGAGTGCACACGTTTCCCGCCGTCGCCATCATCCAATGTTCGGCTTAGACGCCGCCATCTATCTCATGTGTTCCACCACGCTCTGGATAGAGTCAACGTGCTCGGCGATGGCCACCCCGCTGGTCATACAGGGTAGGTACAGTGACACGCCCTCACATCAAGGCGCTCAGTGTATACAGATGCGTTAATGCTCTAAGCTGGGCTCGGGATGGCGGGCTACTGCTAAGTGCAGGAGATGATACGACAGTTCGCTTATGGGCCATTGACTCTGGTGAACTGTCTCAAGAGTATCCTTTCGTGTGTCGCTCTGTCATAAAGACCGGGCATCGAGCCAACATCTTCAGCGTACACATGCTCCCCTACTCATCCCGGATGTAAGTGCCTTGACATATATAGTATTGGTATTCACAATTAGTACAATCAAGTGCCACTGTTGCAGGCGACAAACAAGTCCGCGTCTTTGATGTTGGTGAAGCCACGTTCAATGGCACACCCAATGGTAGTGAAACATCCTACAACGCGCGAGAATCATGTACGCATATAGTACGATGCCACGAGGATCGTGTAAAGCGGATTGTCACTGAACATAGTCCGGATCTATTTCTGACTGTCGGGGAGGTGCGCCTCATACAATCAAGACTTCATTTGTTCACTTTAACGTATCATTTCTCATTGAAGGATGGATCCGTGCGGCAGCATGACCTCAGGACACCACATGATTGTCGTCGTGGACCCTGTCCAGCTCCTCTTGTGAAAGTCAGTCATGAGCTATCCACACTTGCGCTATCTCCTCTTACCCCCTATCAATTCGTCGTTGCCGGAGAATCCCCTTATGTGTGTTCAAATTTTTTTATACTGTAGTACTTGTATATTCAAATCCAGTGCGACTCCATAGGGATATCTCTTTGACCGGCGACATATTGGTCGTAATCTTCGAGAGGAATGGGGAATCCCCGAAATCTTTGGTGACGACGAGCGCTTAACAACATGTGTCCGCCGGTTTGGCAGGCAGACACAGGCAGACAGTGAGCGGCGCAGCCGGCGGCCTGATCACATAACAGGTGCACGCATGTCTGCTCATAACGGGCACGAGGTTCGCGCTTTTCATCACCATCAATCGCAACCGTCTCCCGCTACTAACACATACTTTGCAGGTAGTGCTTTGTGAGTAGCTACCGCTCTTTTATTGTGGCCGATGACCATGCCCTCATGAACTCACAGCGTATAGCGGCGACGCGGTGTATTTATATTCTACATATGATGACCCAGAAACAGCAGCGATATCCACACCATCATCAATATATTCCAATACCAAGCGGAGGCGCATTGACACACTAGAATCGATAAGCAGTGCTGATCCGCAAACTAATAATGGCAGCATGGATATTGATGAAGACCCTTCGTCGCCTGTGATCACAGACGTGCACTCTGACAATACAGAAAGCAGCGGTGATGACAACGCGGAAGGTAGTGATACTACCGATGATGACGATGACGATGAAGAAGACTATTTGGAACTTGTGGATACAGATAATATTGACGAGAGCAGCTACCACCCACATGTTCCTGTTGTACTTCCTCGACAACGCTACGCTGGTGCGCGTAATGTTGCAACTATCAAAGACGGTGAGTTTGATATGCCTTGCCGGATCGTAGCTTCTGGCTAACTTCACTAGTGAATTTCCTTGGGCCATGTGATGAATTCGTCGCCTCTGGTTCCGATGATGGTAATTTTTTCATTTGGCGAAAATCGACAGGGGTCCTACACGGAATATACGAAGGCGACGGCAGCGTCGTCAACGTGATCGAAGGCCACCCTCACCTTCCCCTCGTTGCTGTCAGCGGCATCGATCACACGGTAAAAGTAAGCCCCCACTGCTTGATTTGTTCTTATGAGATTTGACGATTGCAGCTCTTTGCTCCGACGGCCGGCCCAAGTGCGTTTTCAAGAATAGGTAATGCCACACGTATCATGGAGACCAATGCTCGCCTAAATAGACCACGAGCAATTCGGTACAGTTTTGCTGCCCTCTTGGCAGAGGCACACATTGCAATGGCGGGTGAACCTAATGCAGAGTGCCGCAATCAATAAACTTGCCATTAACGATATCGAATTACATTGTCGTTCTGAATCACTCCTATATAAATATATACTCTCCGTGCCAAATCTCAAGCTATGCAGTGCTGAGCGCTGAGCAGTGCCAGGTCACGATGGAGTCTATTTTCTCGCCAAATTTGGCTGAATAACATGTTGCAAGTTCCTTTTACATCTGGCCACCACCGGCGCGCTTGCAACTTACATTCTGTAAATTCTCTGGTATTGTATTCGACGGAGAGTCGTCAAAGAATCTGACAAGTTGAGAGCAGATGAGAGATACTTATTGTGAGCAAGTTCATGAAGGTTCGGCGGGCAATCAAAGTTTTGGGCCTGTACCTGCCTGTACGCGCTTATCACTCCGCGTCCTTGCTCTCAGACTACACCACGGAGGTGTGAATACCTGCCATTTGCTTTGGCCAGCCGCTAAAGTCTCCAAAAGGTTCTTATTTCGTTTTCCTGCTGTAAAACCTACGTATTGTCCTTTTGTTACCGTTATGTAAGTTTTCACTCTCCAACCATCCATACTTGTCGAACACGGCACTAACTGTCTTCCTCGTTCTCCTCTCGATCAACAATACTCTTTATTTCATCAAGTATTCAGCTCTTACAGAAAGCTCCTCCTTCGTGATTTCAACACTGTTGTAGGCACAAACAACGAATCGTTTATGACCGCCAGCGGGGTAAACCTTCGCATTTTTGACGAACACAACACATAACACCCGGTCGAGTCACTCTTACCTTCGCTCATCTTCTGACGTGTGTATATCTCCAAATGCGTTCTCATGGAAGGAACAACAAAAGGAGTCGAGGAAAAGGACAAGATAATGAACACTACTTAAGCGCACAGACAGACGATATACGTTCTGAGTCTTATTCCCGTGTACACGAATCATCTCGGCATGCAGAAAGCTACAGAGCATCTTCAAGTTCCAGCAGGTCGACTTATGAAACAGGACGGGAAGCCCCAGCGACTCGCGGACAGCGCCCTTCGGAGTCGTGGAGACGTGGAGACCCCGAGGAAGAAAGGCATAGTTACATAAATGAGGGGTACCACCGTCGCAGTGGGCATGATGATCACAACCTCCCTGATACAAGGGATTCTGAAGGCTGGTCGAGCCGATATGTTACTCCTCGAAGTGAATGGCCTCAGCCTCAGCCTCAGCGTTATGATTATCCCTATCCACAATCGTCCTATGCAGAATCATCTTCTCGTAACCCCGCTACCCTTCCTCACGAAAGCAGAGCTCCACCTGACCCCTGGCGTGACGATGTTCGAATCGACAGCCAGCATCTTATGGTCGCACCGGATGACAGACACCTCGACCGAGTATCACCAAACTGGCGTCACGAGCACCGTCGGGATAAAAATGGCCAAAAGTTTCAAAGTGACACTGGCTGGGATACTCAACGTAGAAGCAAAGCCTGGGACCAGACACCACCAACATGGGAGGACCTTTCGCACGAAAAAGGTCACCATTCGACTACGGAGCGCTCATGGGATCCAGCTCCTAGTTGGCAACCTTCCGAGCATAGTAGTCACGATCAAGAACCCCAATACGGGCAGCATAGTTCCACATCAAACCGAAACTCGCAGTCTTACTCTAACACAACTACCAAAAGCAACAAGCGCTCTGCCTATAGCAGTAAGCCTAAGCGTGACTGGAGAGACGACGACGGTACTTTGAATAAGTCTGTTCCACTCTTTCTACCTGTTTACCCTCTCTGAAGCTATCATTAGTTGGCAAAAACGTGAAATACATCCTGCACCTGGGCAATCTACGAAGATTACTGCACGGAAAAAGCAACGCCGATCTCCGTCTCACTCTCGCTCTCCTGTCGGCTCGCATTATTCTCGACGGTCCTCCTGGGAACGGTCAAGGTCACGCTCACATTCACCAGTGTCAAAACGTCAACGTCGAGGGGGTCCCCACCCAACACCAAGTCGCTCCCCAACTGACAGAGGACGCGCTTCTTGGTCTACTACCATACATTATGAAAAGCGTGGTTATTCACCTTCCCCTCCATGGTCTCCAAGACGGAGTCCTGGTTATCGTTCATCCAGCAACCAGAAACGAGCCATATTTATCCCTGGCTCTCAGCATGAGAGAGATCCTTCTTTCTCACCCAAGAGCCCTGCTGGTTATGCAGGTGATAGAGGACGTGCTATTCTTCGCCCTAACTCTCGCTATATGGCGGAAATATCACCGAAAGGGAGCCCACCAAGTTATGTACGGCGTGGGAGGAGTGTCTCATCCTTGTCAAGTGCAAGTAGTGAGAGGAGTGCTAGCCACAGCCCCCCGGATCGCGTACGAGCAGTTCATCGCCTCCCAACAATGGATGCTGGTGCATCTTTACCCCCGTCCTTAAGTGCGTCGGGTACCACGCCTCGGAAATCAGGCAACCAGAGAAATGGGAAACCACAGATCAACGGAAAGTTTAATAATGTGAGTATTTGTTATAATCCTATCATCAGCCAATTATTCAGATTTTGCAGAGTGATCGACGCAAAAACACTGTATCTGGACATACGTCACACGTTGACTCCATGCCTCCACCTACTGCCATTCCTCACAGTTCTCACACTCTTTACCCGCCCAGGGATCTACGTCCCCCTTCCCGTTATCTGTCCAGTGTACCAAACTCTTCGCATCCTCAACCTTCGCTGCCAGAGCACAAGCCTGATCAGCCGTCATCCTTCTCACGCCCTTCCGTGAGAAATGCAGGGTTCAAACCCATTAATCAAACAAGCTCGTCTCTCAAAAAATTCTTTCCTGGAGACGAGGACGACGGAGAAGATTCCCATCTTCTCACTCGACCAGTCGAAGAAGAGAAACTACGCCCACAGTCACATCAAAACGCACGAACTACTGCACTTCATCATGAACGAAAGACCTGGCCATCGCCGCCCACTACTATTCCACCACGTAGAGCTAACCAAGATATATCCAGACAAAATGCTGATTCACGAGCACCTTATCGAACAGATGAGTCTCGTCAGCCTTCTGAACAGCCCACCCTCATTGAAGATGCGACTCCGCAACGTACTGGATCGCCTTTAGTGGATACCATACTCAGTACAACAAATAGCCTAGCGCCAACGACTCCGTCACTGGAATCCCGCGGGGAGTTGTACAATATCATCTCACAGGTTGGCGAAGGAACATTTGGCAAGGTATACAAAGCCCAGAACACAGTTTCGAAGGTGTACGTCGCTTTGAAACGAATACGTATGGAATCCGAGAAAGATGGGTTTCCCGTCACTGCGATGCGAGAAATCAAACTCCTTCAGTCCCTTCAGCATTCAAACGTCGTACGGTTGTATGAGATGATGGTATCTAACGGTGAGTTGAGTTGCTCTACTCAAGTGCGTTCGGTTCATGACATCTGGCAGGCTCTGTGTATATGGTTTTTGAGTACATGGACCATGATTTAACGGGGGTTCTTTCTCAGACGCAGTTTAATTTTACGGAAGCCCATCTGAAATCCCTCTGCCACCAAATGCTAGCCGGTTTGGCTTATCTCCACCATAAAGGGGTCATCCATCGTGATATCAAAGGGTCGAATATTCTCATCAACAATCGAGGAGAACTGAAGCTAGCAGATTTTGGTCTTGCTCGATTTTATCAGAAACGGCGGCGGACTGACTATACCAATCGGGTTATCACTTTGTGGTACCGACCTCCCGAACTACTCTTTGGTGCAACAGTATATGGGCCTGAGGTGGACATGTGGAGTGCTGGGTACGTTGCTAGAGTATAAGAACGTTTCACAGCATTGACGGGCCATATTCAGATGTATCATGCTGGAACTTTTTACGAAGAAACCTGTTTTTCAAGGCAATGATGAAATCCATCAATTGGATGTTGTTTATAAGATTATTGGTACACCTACCCCAGAACGTTGGGCTGGGATCATGGATCTTCCATGGTATGAGCTTGTGAAACCAAGGGAAACTATTCCTAATCGTTTTCGGGACTTATTTCAAAAGTAAATTTTCTGAACATTCGTCCTTAGTACCAACTGAGATATTTCAAATAGATGGATGTCACCTGCAGCTCTTGACCTTGCGGAACAGTTACTTGCATATGATCCATCACAACGAGCGACAGCTCTTTCGGCGATGGACGCGCCGTACTTCACAAAAGAGGAGCCCAAAGCCTCACCCCCTGTAGGGTACGTACACACCGTATATTCTTACAGGAAATTACTCATACACACTGTATAGACTTGCAACATTGGAAGGCGAGTGGCATGAACTGGAGACTAAACGTGAGCGGGCCAGGAAAAAAAGAAAGACAGAGAGTGCTACTGCAGAGGTTAACCATCATATATAAATGTACAGATGCTTTTATCATAATTACGGACTGCCTAAGCCACCGTGGCGAGTTGAACAAGTCCTTTCTCCGTCAAGTGTTGCATGATGGACTCGACCTCGATAGGAAGTAATTTAGTGGCTTAATTTTTGGATTCCAGCATAACGCCCTGACTCACATTAGCTGCTGTTAGTCGTATCTGCGTGTCCCAACGTTTTGTGAATGGAGCACCAGTATCTTCGGCTTCCTCGACCTCTCCAAGACCACCGGCCTTGCCTTGTGCATCGTCTTCCTCACGGTTGCCCTCAAACCAAATGAGGTTATCAACTTGATCTATCGACCCATGCAATCGCCCTTGTTCAATCATCTTACGTGCCATGGTTTCTGCAGCCCCCGGAGTAACATCAAGCAGGGCACCCAAACCGCCGAATGTGATGTTGTTGTATATCTTCGAACTTGCCAGGAGATTATGCTCCATGACAGCACGATCCAGTACCGTTGAAGGGCCCGTCCTTGTACTTGCAGCCGGTTCGTTCATCCCGGCAGGCCCATCATATTGCACTGCAGAGGCTAGTCGATCATTAGAGGATATAGCTATTTTAGCGAGCTGATGGGGTTTAAGAATTTTCTCGAATTCTTTGACTTCAGCTGGGCGAAGAATATGGTCAAGGAACATCTTTGAGAGAATATTGTATGTTGGGAGCTCCAAGGTACGTTCATCACGATAGAGAGATGCAAGAATACGAGATCGGTTGGGCCCAGCAGGTGCCAGAACCGCACACGTCACAGCAGCCACTCTATCGAAAAAGATAAATGCAGAGCGATCCGGATGGGCGGCGTACACTTACAGCATGTGGCGTCGCTCGTCTTCGTCGATTTCCCCAACGTAACTCAGCTCATGATAACGCATCGCGGCTTCCAAAAATTTTCTACTATAATCGCTGATTCGGGCTTGACATAGTTTAAATTGTAGAAGTGTCTCCCGTTCGCTGGCTGAATGTACGAGGAGGGCCGCACGATTGTAATACGTCTCAGCCTGCACCGATTCTTCTTCCTCAAGTAGGAGACGAACGATGCGAACATAGACCCGAAACCTTTCCGCATCTCCAATCAATCTTATCAAATAGGATCAGGGGAGAGCCCATGTCTTATGGCTGAGTAAACGCACCTTTGGCTAGAGTCCAGGGATATACCCATCAGCACCTGTGCAGCCTCCCTCCATTCCTCGTCTTCTTCAAGTAAATCCGCGAGTTGGAACCGTAAAGTATTGATCTATGACGCAGTTTGTGCAGATTAGAGACGTAGGTTGAGTATATTTTAGGGTAGCTCACTTGTTCCTCATAGCTAACGATACGAGGCTGTACTGTGCGTAATGTATCATCTACGACGCGTTTCCGTAGTTCTAAATTCTTGATAGAGCCTTCACCCAATATCTTGACCAGTTCTGATAAAACCTGCCTCCCAACCACGAGCCCGATACTGTCTTGATTGACGACTGTGTCCACGAGTTTATGAAGATCAACAGCCAGTGCGTCTGGATCTGGGCGCGCAAGAATTTCAGGGATAAGCGCAATGAATGCAGGCCCTTTATCTTTCTGAGGAAGACCTGAGATCTGAATGAGTTGAGTGTCCATGGCTGAATGAATCCTGACGCGCAACTTGCAAGTAGTGTGTGGCCTTGTGTGGCTAAAGCGTCCGGCACGTGGCAACGATCTTTCCCCGTTTAGATCTTCTTCACGAATTACTTCCGTGGCCTCAGTTTGTTCACAATTCTACTATATTTCATACTCGATTTCCTTGTTTGAATTTTCTCCGTGCTCGAGCACACTTCGACGAACAGGCTGGTTACCAAGTTCCGCAACGACTAACGTCCCTGCCTTGTTTCCCGTGCATCTGTCGACTGTCTGATCCTATCACTCATTGACACTACAGTCACCAACGATTTTCGTAACTTGTTGCTTCGTATTTTTCCTCCTGCCCTCTACTACATAGATATATTTATTCTAGTAATCGCTGGTCGTACGCACTCCCTTTCGGTCATGTCTAGACAAAATAGGTCTCCCTTCCACAAGCCTACTCCTTTTGAGTTTCCACGGGTTCCCCTCAGCCCCCCTGAAACGAATACTGAAGTCATTGGCCCTGCCCACTTGCTCTCCAGTAACTCCCATCTAGGACAGGAACTTCGACCCGGCGAGAATGAGCCATCTCCTGCGCATTCTGCTCACACTCCAGAATCAGCAGGTTCCCGTTTCCGGAAAATCTCATCCATCGCCTACCACACCTCTGGACTCAAGGAGTCCCGTGAGAGGGCCCAACAACGGGCAAGGGCATTCGTCATTGTAATTCCACCTTTATCATTTGCCCAAGACCATGGCCAACTAGGACACACTTTATCTTCTGGACCTCGTCATAGACTGTCGCAAGGCTTGTTAATGCCGCTCTTTCCCACAGTGCGCTACTTCTTCGAGCCCTGTCACCAATCTACTTATTGATTGTTTTTCAGATGTATGGTCAACTGACCGCTATAGCCCGCGAGTTTAATTTCCCAAGCACAACGGGATTGTGCCTCTACCCTCAGTTTGAGGTGAACGGAGTAAGCATGACTCCTCGCATATCCGATGAAACATGGCCGCTTGTATGGAACCATGTTTTCGAAACAACCACAGTGCCAAAATCTCCCATAAGCGGCAAGATCGAATTTGACCTTGATATGCGCCTTGCTCGATGGTATGCATCATGGATAGCGTCGTCCCATCGAGACTTTGTGGATCTTCCTTTATCCGTCAATCCCTCCGCTACACCTTCCGTTACCCACGAGCGAGCCGATAGCAAGACTACGTTTCAAGACGAAGATCAAGAAGATGGCCATATCATTGCTCGCGCATCACGTCACGTACCTCGCAAACTTTCGCTTGTAGATAGATATGATATGACGTCCACTCGCTCAACTTCCCGGCCTGCATCACGATCCGCTCTTTCTCCCCCAGAGCACGTTCGGACCGCTTCTCAGATTCTCTCTCCGATCTTCCAGGAAGAAGAACCAAAGTCAGCCAGACACGATCTCGATAGCCGTGTAAAATCGTGGCGAGCAAGCGCCAACCTTAATCCGACGTCTCTTGCTGCTACGGGGCAGACCAGTTTAGAACCTGCCAATCTGCCCAATTCACTTATCATCGATGATGCTCTTTTGGACACACCTGGTGAGGAGCTCAATCTTGAGGACTTTGCATGGTCAGTATCATCTGCAGGTCCCCCAGACTATGACCCCTGGTCGCCGGTATCGTTTGATCGAGTGCCTTCAGTCCATATGGCTGACCGAGTGGAGGGGTCTGTTTGCCTCACACCGTCAGATTGTACCTCCTTTGGACCATCAGACTACACATTACCCTCCCCAAGACCTAGTATTTATCGACTCCCATCTCCCGATGTCGCTCATCGTATGTATGAAGATTTACCACCAACCCCTTCAACAGCGACAAGTTGGGGCGCACCTCTCGAGTATCCTTCATCACCTGTTGGCTTCTCTCGCGCACGGTCAGTCGACCTTGGGCATAGAGCTGTGATCAGTAGACCTCCCACCCCATCAACAGCCACTAGTTGGGGGCCCTCATCATGGCTTGGATCCCCAATGGTGAGTGATTCGGAGTACCAAGCACACTCTGTGCACTTGGGAGATCGCGGAGACTTCAGCCGCCCCGTTACACCTTCAACTGCAACGTCCTGGGGCGCACCTTTGTCATATCCTCCAAGTCCTGTTACTCCTTTCTATATCAGTACACCAGACGCAGGCCATCGTGGCTTTGAAGATTCTGATATCGCGCTGGTAGTTCGTCCACGTGCACCGTGGGGACATTCCTGGCCATATAATATTGCCTCTTTCAGTAAATCTCTGTCGAGCACGTCTGCCTCGGCATTGAGAGCTTCTAGCCGTGCACCTTGGGGGCTTTCATGGCCCTATATTATTCGGTATACTTCCACAACAAAATCTCGCGACCCTGCGTCACCCGGTCAATTACACACTACCTACTCTCGTCACTCCCCCTGTTCAGAAGCACAGCGTGCCCTACCCTGGGCGCTTTCGTGGCCATACCGCTCGACTCGCAAAGTAATCAACATTTCGCCCGTCCACCGCCCTTCAGCCTACCCTCGTTTAGTTATATGTGGGTTCATAGTTTGACTTCCCATATCGTCTCTAAAGCCTCCTTTATAGATGAATCGGTCTACCCTCATTTTGACCTATACCCGGCTGTTGTGCTAGACCAAAACGTTTTTACAGGATATCCATCGTTCGATCTCTACCCAGCTCTGCCATTGATCGTAATGTTGCAAAATTCTGTTCTGCAGCCTGTTGTCGTTAGGTTAACTCCATGTTATCCTGTTTTCAATATTTGTAAGTACCTTGCAGCCGTTGGGTGGTTATCACTTACCTTTCCTAGACCCCCCTATTTATCCTGGAAATGTTTATGATATTTACCCTTTGGTCAGTGTTGATGATGCACCTGCAAACTGTGTGAAAGTAGATGCTAAATATCCTTATTTTGACCTCTGTAAGTGCAACAGCTTTACACTATCTGCATGGTTGACCTCCTCTTCTCAGACCCTTCTGTCTACCCATATGTCACACCATATCCACAGATGCTTGAGATGGGAGGTTTCAATCCAGTCTCTACGCAGTGCATTCCAGGATACCCTAACTTTGACCTGTGTATGTTAATAACGGCTCCAATCCCATAATCCGCCATCCGTTTTAATGTAACTGCAGATCCAGACCTTGAGGTCCCATCAAGCCTCTTTGTAACTCTGTATCAATATTCTGGTTATCCGGAATTCAACCTCTGTAAGTATTGACCTCCTGCTGGAACTGTTATGGCTGATATTGCTCGCAGATCCTGCCATTGAGACTTTCAGCTCGCTAAACAAGGAAATTGCCTTTAAATTACCTTTAACGGCTTTCCACATCGAGACAACATATCCACACTTCAACTTGTGTAAGATTTTTCTATATGTATGGATCTTATATTGAGTACTCTTCAGACCCTGCAGTGTACCCGCACTTCAACCTCTGTAAGTTGCCTCCTCGTTCCTGATTCTTGCATATAATGATATCGTTTTCAGACCCAACTATCGATAACAACCGCCCGAGTGGGGCTTTAAGTCTGCTACAATACACGAACTTAGGTATGAGGCGGTCTCCTTTCACTATATCATGAGAAATACTATCAACTACCTCCCAAAGATCTTCCAGTAACCACACTGTCTCATCCATCTGCACTACCCACAAGGCTCACGGCATATCCTGTTTTTGATTTATGTATGCCCTGACTTCCTCCATTCGTGTTACTTTCTCCGTTTTAACGGGCACACAGATCCTGCCATCTACCCCGAATTCGACATCTATCTCCCAGTTGAGCGTACATCAAAGACCAGTTCACCAGTGCCTGCGCCATTACAATTGTCTGCGTTGTCAACAAGGCTCACGGTGTACCCTGTATTCGATATATGTACGCTTCAATCACTTCCGTTTATCTCAAGCCCTCTAATGACAGGCGCAAAGATCCTGCCATATATCCCGCATTCAACATTTACCCTCCGGTTCAGCGAGCAACGGTTACAATTCCGCCAGCACTGACACCAGCATCGCAATTGTATCCATTGTCGACAAGGCTTGCAGCGTATCCTGTTTTCGATCTATGTATGATACCTTTTTCTCGGTGATACCATTCCTCATTTTCTAACGAACTGAAAGACCCTGCTGCTTACCCGGCCTTTAACCTCTACCCTCTGGTTGAGCGGATCACTGCCACGAATCTGCCAATACCCGCCCCATGGCAACCATCTGCATTGTCAACAAGGCTTACAGCGTACCCTGTGTTCGATCTATGTATGCTCCATCTATCCATGTTCACGTTACCGAGCGTTCTAACAGATGCAAAGACCCTGCCATCTACCCCGCATTTGATCTTTATCCTCTGGTCGAGCGGAGAACAACCGGTGATGAAAATGTGTATTATCCCCAATTCAACCTCTGTTAGTAACCTACCATCATTTTCGGTTTTACTCAAACCTATATTTTCCAGACCCAGTCTTGTCTGATAAGAGGGCGGTTGCCCCTAAGCCCTTGTCTGTACGCGCCTCGTGTTTATATCCAGTTTTTGATCTATGTTAGATTTCATCCATAGTCCATCCTGCTGTTATTCTAACACGCGTTTTACTGTCAGATCCAGCAGTCTACCCACACATCGAAGTTTATCTTTCGCTGCCGTGGAAGAGTTCTAACGTTACAGAGAGCAAATCTGAATATAATCCCAAGTTCAATGGCCTGGTTAACTATCCCACGTTCAACCTTTGTGAGCATTCACTCTTCCAACTACAAGCCATATTTTAATCCAATTATCTTTGTAGACCCAGCGGTTTACCCATATTTCGACCTCTATCCGTTGCTCGTTGATAATAGTGCCACTTCACTGGTGCAATGGGGGGATGCTAATATTGGCTCCATCACGGTCAAAGTTCAAGCTCAATATCCAGCATTTGACCTATGTATGCTCTTACGGTACTGTCCTTTGACTAGAGCTTATGACTACGATAGATCCGGCCGTCTACCCACATTTTAATCTCTGGCCCAGAGTCGACCTTCCTCAGATGGCACCATTACGCAAACCGAGCGGCAGATCCGAAATTCATAGCAGGTTAACCCACTCAGAATTACATGCAATGGTGATGATGGAGAGGATAGGATATACTGGCTCATTCGGATCTTTCAAACCAGTGACAAACCGACCTTCGAAAGTGACGAAGTCCCACAGCGACCTTCACCGCGCAGTATTTCCAGCTGGCATTCAAGTTCAGACTCCTAGTGGCACCTGTGATGGTAATAATCGGGACTTCTGGAGTCATCCAGACGAGTTGATGGCTCGCCGTTCCCCAGTGTCTGCCTTGCGTTCGTCGAATGCCAGAGTGCCGCTTCCAGGCTCCCCCCGCCCAAACCGACACCATCAGCCTCCGCCAAGTCACGGCACTCGTCTGTCTAGTGCTTTTGAGTCCATTCCGATACTTGACTTCGGAGATGAGATTGCAGCACCAACAGCCTCACCAAGACAACGGGCCCCTGCATCCAAATTTCCCCAGGATGTGGAACCCGGCTACCAACCTGGACTGAATAGGCCTACATCCTTGATGAGGCCCTTGGGTGCCGTGCCTCAGCTCAATGGCATACCTACCCGATCTAGTTCTCTCTCAGGTGGCTCTCGGGTAACAGGAAGCGCCAGAAGGAGAGATAGCATAGTCTCTCAACGAGTTAGAGCATACAATCCCCGTGCGCCAACTAATTTCTTTATCCCGTCCTCCTAAAACTTAATGACCGTTGGTAGCTCAAGACAGCACTTATGTTTTGAGGGAAACCCTTCCGAAATTTCCTGCTCCACCAATACCGCTCCCACGAACGCCTGTGCTGAAACCTGTTTCTCAGACACATCCCTTTACCCGATAAACTCTTGTTCCGATATTGGATTTGACGACTACCATACATATGCACGATATATATGCCTCCATAGAAATACAATTCCGCTGTCTAAAGACAAGCAGCAGGTTTAAGTTTATGGGTCATTAGAGTCTTCATCATAAGGTGGTGGTCCATCACTGCTTAAGGTATGCCCTGAACCTGGCATACGCATAATAGGAGGGGGTGAGGCTGATTCCCGTAAAGTCGAAGCGGTTTCTTGGACTTCGGCTTGGCGAGCAAGAGCAGCAGCACGAGCTTCTCGGCGTTCCTTGTCCCTCTCATCATGAAGCAATTTAGACTTTCGGTCATCCATGTAGGCTAGTTTCACCTGTTGCAAACCCGAAATGATCAGTAGAACCGTGTACCAGTAATGACAGTATCATGCCTGTTGTGCTACTGCAGCCGCAACGGCCTTCTGATCAACTTTCGATCGAGCAGCACGCTCTGCCCTTTCGTTCTCCAGTTGTACGAATTCTTTGAGTATCGCAGTTCCATTTCGTAAATCGTCCATACGGCGGGGATTAAAAGTGTAATATGGCTGAAAATTTTTGACCTAAAAGAAATGAAATTTTCGATAAGAAGCGCGCAGGCGTCATCAAAACCCACCTCGGGACGAAAGCCAAGCTACCCGTGGATTGGATGAGCGATAACTTCATGAACTATGAGAGGTTTATGGATTTGACTGACTTCAATAGCGTACTCGAGGGTCCCCTTTGGGTCCACGAGATGCTTCTTGATAGTGGTGTTTGTAGGCTTGAACTGCTGGTACTTAGGGTTTTCAGGTTCACCAAGCAGGTTCTCGGCAATAGTCAAAAGAGTCTAAGGAGCGCGAGTTCAAGGACGTCCCAGCAGAAGCAGGAACACGAGTGTACTTTGAGCGAGGCAACAGCCTGCTCCTTGGAATTCGGGCGAACGATTCCTGGATCTATGAGACGGCGAAATGTTTGGCGCCGTTCGTGTTCTGCTGCTAATTGGGCTGCAGACGGCTGCGTCGGGAGTTGACGAGATCGAAGTTCGGCGGCAGCGGCAAGAGCTTCAGGGGAAATACTAGCTGGAACCGGGGAAGTGGACATTATGGGTTCAAACGAGGGTATCTAGAAGTACAGAAAGTTGCAGTAATCTGTGGGCAACTTAGAGTCATCATACACTTTCCGACATCACCTCTGAGTATCACGTGAACTTGTTTGCAAAATTATATAACTTTGAAAGGGTTGCGTCTGGTTGCGTACAATATTTACGTAGCCTATTAGACAAAGTAACTAAGGTATTACTGTAGTTGTTGTACTGGATTATAATTGCCCAGGTAGAATATCTTCATCGTCCAGTGTGTCAATGTCCAGAACAGATGGGTATCGCAACTGTCTGCGATCTTCCATTGTGAAGTCATCTTCTGATGAACTATCACTGCTCCACGTATGTTCGGCAACATCACTTGACTCTCTGCTGAGCCATTTACCATCCCCAGAAAAAGATAGTGTAAGGTTAGGAAATGATCTCGCTCGAAATCGTGACAGCAAGCTTCCCGTGATTGGTCGCAGGCTGGCGTGTGGATTAGATGGCAAAGAGGTGCGTAAGGTGTTTATACTTGTGCTGCTGGTGGCTGGGCTAGCCATATCGGATGGCCATTTGCGTCGGACAGTAGAAGTGCGCGGAGGCTCGTTCTGGGCTGGCGCAAAAGATCTAGGATTGGCATGCCCTCGTTTGAAAAACCAATGAGATCCACGGCTGAATGCTACTTCTGCATCTGTGTCCACAGATATCGGGTGGTCTGAGCTGGTGTGCGGGGGAGAGCCTTGAATAAGAGACGGCGTATGGGAGCTTATGTTCATATCCGGAGGATCGGGCAGTGTTTCATCCTTAGATTGAAGTGACGGGACAGAGGGGGCAACGCGCCCTCGAAGGGCTTTGCGGACGTGTTGACGGCCAAGAAATATTTGTTTCTCAATTTTGGCCCGATTTTCAATCATGTGGAGCTTAACATATTGATCCTCAGGATGATTGATATCAAAAATCTCAAAAGCAACCGCTCACTTTCGGCCATGTAACGCTCTGTCCAACCTGTATCATCCGTGCAAGCTCAGGTGGATCTGGGTCGCTGAGTAGACGAAACCAATCCTATATTCTCGATGAGTGGCCAGATGGGTAATATTTATGCAAAATTCCTACCCAAACGCGGGTTTTTGGCCATATTCTGTTGTCGCAGTTAATGGAGAAGGGTTGAGAAATGGTAAACCAGTACTCACGTAACAACACCATCGAACCGCTGTAGGAAAACGCTAGACCAATCCTGACCAAGCAGTTGAGGAAGGAGTTCAAGGTCACGTATAACCTTGAAATTCTTGGACAATTCATGCTTCAACCACTGTTCAGCCGCCGATAGCAGAAAGTTTCCTCTCCAGCCTAACAAAATTAGTGACTATTGCAACTCCGTATTCATAAATTTTGCCCACCTTTACCTTTGCGATGAGCGACAGGTTTTCCAGCAGATCCCCGCGGCGCAAAAAAGAATAAATGAACATGTGGATTAACCTGACTGACAACTGGGTGCGTCACTAAATGAAATGTTGTTAAGCCCGAAGATGACATCGAGCTTGGGAAAGACACTTCCACCATTAAAATACAGATTCAGAGCCTGGAGGGGTATATCGACCCTACGACGAATTACCATGACGCAGTGCATTTGGAAAGGAGGGCACTGAGTTACCTTAATGACCCGTCCTTGAATCTGGTTCCCCAGTTCCAGGGCACGGCAGTTCCATCTCTCAATTTCTGAAGTAGGACAACGGGATTGAGTATACCAGGCACAGCTGCAGAGGCAAGCAATGCTGTCCAAATTAAGGTGTCAGGGGCAGTCATGTAATTGAGCAACTTGGTGGGTCTATCACAGGTGAGTGAGTCGTTTCAATGCCTGGACAACAAGATACATACGAATGACGATCAGCCGGAATGACTGAGACATTTAGAATTCTACCAGTTCTGATATAAGCCTCCTTGAAGGTCATAGAGCCCCGAGTGAAAAATGTGCACTGGAAATATAAGATAGGATTTTACATGGAGAGTTTGGAACACTGCAGGTGACACTTTACCTTCCGTGCCCAGCTGCATGACATAGTTTAGTGGGAGTGTCTTGCCAATAGAGCCCACTCACAGTACACTGTCAAACCGCGCTCCAGTTCTCCATAGCCTCTCCAGCCAGACCCTGTATGGCTCTTCACACGCCGTGATACGATTGGCTAGCTCAGGGACTAATAGAAGTTTGAGTTCCTCATCCGTCCTTGTACATAACAAGGCTGCGATAAGTCCACCCGCACTTGTCCCTGTGATCACTCTGGGCAGGAGATTAGCATCTAAGAAAGCCTTGACGACACCAACGTGGTCTAGAGTTGACAATTTAGAGATGTTATCATTTCATTACAAGTAAAAAACTTTACAATATCCAAATGATGCACCACCTGAGAGGCACAGAGCGGATGTCCCTGAAGATTGATGTTCCATGTCAACAAAACCGTCATGTTTTCTCTGTTCTTTTCTTTTCAAGACTTACCAAGATTGGTGTTCGCACTTTTGAAAAACCTTTTCTTCTCGTCGATCGATAACTCAGACGTTTCGCGGATGAATTCCAATGCTCGCTGTAGCTCCGAGAAGTAGGCTGGAGGTTTCATTATTTTATTTTGTCAGGGTGTAGAACATAGATATTTACATTCGATTAAATCTTTGGTACCCAAAAATGTCTATCTCCAAGTGAGTCAGCTGCTTCCTATGAGTGTAACAGGCTTACTTCGCTGTACAACCTACAAACATCTGTCAGTGAAAGTTTCTAGGAGCGATGAAGTTTGGCACCTCGCAGACTCCACTCCAGCGAAATTAGAACGTATGCAGGTTTCTAACACCCCAAGCAGCGCTCGAGTATCGTTATTTTGGCGCAGCGTCCTTAGTGATCTCCGCACCTATGGAGATGAGCCAAACATTGACCACCTTAGGGTGATAAGCATACTGTGCGAGCGATGATGGCAGTACCTTCTTGACCAGCTTCCAGTCATAAAAAGGATCATCGTCGACCTTTTTCCATTCGTGGAAGTAAAGGTACTCGTCAAGAGTTACCGCAGCATCCTTCCATTCCTGAATCCCTTGCGGCGTAAGGCCATAGAAACATGAACCTGGTTGTATTTACCTGATAAGTCTTCGCTGCTCGTAGCTTCTTCCTCAGCAGCCCTTTCCTGCCTCTCCCTTACAGCGAAAGCTTATCACATAGATTGTAGCCAAAGTTGTTAACGGACATACACGCTGTTACCCACTCCTTCGTGTTCACCAGTTGGCGAATCGCGACATAGAATCCGAACTCCACCGCTATAAATAAAAAAATAAAGCACTATTGGTGGTTTCGGTGGTGAGGTTTCTCTAATTTTGAAGTGCCTCACCAACAGTGGCCAACGGAGCAGAAGAAATAACCAGTCACTGCGTTTGTCATGTGGCCTAGCATTCCCTCTTCGCCTATGAATAGCATCAGACGGAGTCATCAGTGTACAGAGTGAAGGCTTATATGTGTTACCCTCACTTCTTAACTTTCATATTGACCGGCGCGAAATCTGACAAGGCTGACACTTTCTGTATCCGTGTCTGCGATGCAAGGGCAGGTGAGATGGGGGTCCCTGGAAGGTTCGGCGAGGATCCATCTTGGTTATCAAAGTATAGTTCGTCCGCACCAAGAGCATCTGCAAAGGCCTGGATGTGCCTGATGAATTCAGGTCCAAGCTGAGGTACGAAAAGTTAATGGAACTTGGGAGAACATACGATTCGTCAAGGTATTCAGCAGCAAGCAAGGCTTCTGAAGTTAGCTTCTGCCGCCTTGTTGAATTACTTGTATTTGAGGTAGGCATGCTATGAACAGGCGCTTGAGTGTAAAGACAGGGAGCTATGGAAGTATATTGCCAGTTGGAAGTTGGAGCAGGTTCTCCAGTAATTGGCACGTGGCCTGACGTAGCATACTCGTGACGACGACAACACGCGTCGCACGACAACGCGACGCGCATTAGACTGTCGCAATAAACTGCATAATTGCAAACACTTTTTCATCTCTTCCGCGCGCGCCGCGCATCTCGAGTAAGATATAATCTCACTGTGCTTCTACAGCTTCTGATACTGATATCTCAGAATACCCGCAACCCTTGTGTCGGTTCCAGAACACTTCCATGGCAGTGTTATCCCCACCCATATACAACGGGTGCCTTTGAGCGTTTCCCCTAGTTCCCATTTGATCTGCTAGTCCTGATCCTCGCGACCTCATAAAGGCATTTTTACTCCCTACAACGAACGTGTGCGGGTCTATTCAATGCCGTTGGTCCTCCATACGGACAACCATCAAGATGACCATTCTCCGTTTTACAGCTGCCTGTGATATTTACGTCAGGTGCGCGCATGGAACTCCCAGACCTATGTTTATATTTAGGACTTTGTAACCTCGGTTCTACTATTTTTACCCTGTAGACTACGCGGGGAGTTCCATTCACCCTATATTTAGAACTTTAGGGAGGTATTTAATATCTCCCAGTGGTACTATTTCTTTACCAACAAACAACGCCCCACACATTTCACTCCTATACTATGGGTTGGTTCAGCGACGATTCCGAACAAGCTCAGGCTTATGAAGAAGTGATATCTTTACTCCTGTTGAACTCTGCGATCCTAATACATATCACGCTACAGGTTAACAACGCCCCGCACAAGGCCGAGTTGTCCCATGAATTAATTGCTGCTGCTGCCTCATATGAAGTCAGTACCCCCGAATTTACTGTTACATACCAATAACCGGAAAATTAGGCTGCGAAGGCATACGAGGAACACGTAGCCAAGAACGGGCAACCTGACTCCCATGCAACGGCGAAGGAACTAATGTACGTATTGCATTCACAATGATCAAAGGCCGTCAATGACGATTTGCGATGCAGCGCCGGGTTTGCAGGCGTGTTCGTTGATCGCATCGTAGAGACTAAGGGGGTAAGTCGTACAAATTATCATGATGGCTCATGCACAAACCTAACAGTTCTGTGCCATAATAACAGCTTGATTACATTGACAAGGCCGAGGCCAAACGTCACGGTTTGTGCAGCGCTCCGACCACAACGCTTGTTCTGACGTCAATGCAGCTAAGCAGCACACTGAAGAACAGCTTGCTGGGGAATTTGAAAACGTGTGATAGTGAATGTAATTTTAGATTTGCTGGTTATATTAGTCTAAAAATAAACGCCCAATCAACGCCCAATACTTTGACCCACAACCATCATGTTGTCCATTTTCGTTCTGTTATTTTTCTCTCAGCCCGTCTTTGCATCCCCGACACGCTTGCTTGAATCTCCAAGTGGCTCCGCATGTCTCGCTGTTCTGCTCACCATCTCCAGCTTGCTATCCTTCTTGTTGATCTGCAAGCAAATCTTTCTCAGAGCCCGTCAATCCAGGGAATCTTCGGCATGCGCAAACACTATGGATTTATCAACCCGTTCCTCTGCATTGATGCTTCCATTTGGTAGTGACGACAGCAGTGCAAAGGCGGCTTTTTTTGTAGGCTTTTTTGGTTCGCCAGCTTGGGAAACAAGTATCACCAATCTGGTTGATCAGAAATGCACCGAACATACATACGACTCTCTCAGCTCTTACAAAAACGCGAGTTCTCGCCGATCCAAACGAGCATTATATCCAAGCCTGAAGGGCAAAAACACCGAAGTCAGACAGATAAAGTCCCGCCCCTTCTCGGTGTCTACGGTGGGCGATATCCAAGCCCTTTATGAAATGTGTGACGGTCCGACCGAACTTGGGATGCAACGTAAATCTCGTTCTCTTAGACTCCCCACTCGGCCCACCCAAGTGTATAATGGATCTCCTCTCGTGGTTACATCGAGGCGTTTTTCAATGCCAGTAGCGTGTCACAGGGACAGCGTCAACAGTGTCAAGACTCAGCAAACAGGGAGCCCCGAGGCTAGGCGATCTGAACTGTCTTTTTCTCACTTCTTTGGCAACACTTCCCTCAGGTTGGTGAAATCTAAGGAAGACCAAGATTATCCGCTACCTTTGTCAGCACACCAATCCGAAGATTGTACAATGACTTTGTTTAATGCTTCTATGGGTCTGGGTTCTGGACGTGGCGAACACACGTCCATCCCGCAAATTCCACATCTGCCTCCCATACATAACCAAGATTTACCGCCTGGAGAGATATCACGAATGAGAAATGGGCTTTCTATCTCACGACCATTCTCTCTGGGTCTCGGTACCCATGGTTCTGGCTTCTTCCCTGCTCAAAAATTTACAGCTTCTAGATCTACCCATACCACAAACGCACAATCTGATAGTCATCAAAGTCCCACCATGCCCCCAGTCCTAGTTTCCATTAATCTTAGCCCACTCTCGGTTCCTCATCCACCTGCAATATACCCTGCAAGGTCGGGTGCCTTTGTGCTCCCGGTTCCGGAAAAGCCTGCCGCCACTTCCAAGGTCAAACAAAAACGTAGAGCATCTGTACGTGTTCGTCGCAGCCCTGTGGTTGGTCCTTCGCCCCTTCGAGCCGTTATCCTTCCAGATTCCTCCGATATAAATGTCTCCGTCCGAAATAGTCCAATCCAAGAAGCCCGAAATACAAATGCCACATTGTGTTATTCTCGGCCTGGTCTTGGAATTCCTGGCACCCTCTACACTGGCCTACAACATACAACCCCTTTTCTATCTGATCCTTACAACCAGAATCAAAACGAAATACCTATGATGGATGCCAAACCCGTTGCCATCACAGGCATGATTCAAGAACTTGTCGAGGAAACCAGTCAATGGGATAGCAGCCTCTTTAAGGATAAGAATTTCAGGATAATGATCGACAACTCGAAGCAGTCGATGAACATGAATCAGATCCCGATAGGAAGAACCACTTTGGAGGTGCAACAAAGCAAATCAGCAGAGGTTGACTTGACTCTCCTGGGCATAGATATTTTCCACGGTGATGGGGAACCTATCCTACCTAGTATTGATAATAAGGACCGTGAGGGTCGAGGGGAAGAAACCATGTTGTGGGAAGATGCCAATCACCTAGATCGCGATTCAAAGAGGTGAGCATCGAGTCTTTCCCTTGTAAGTGCAGCATCGCGATACAACTGTTATCCTTAATTTCTGCCAGAACTTCGGTCGGTGTCGCCTGCTAACCCTTACGCCTGTTCACCATTATCACTCCAATGCTTTCTTACCAAGCATAAACTGTACAGTCCAGGGGGGGGAAAAAGTATCATTATCCGCAAGTCACTATAGCATAACGCCTTGTCCACACAGCAGTGTACATATATATATAGATAGCTGTTAATCATCATTGTGCCTTCGTCAACCATTTCTTCAAATTGACCTGATTTACTCTGTCCACCGCCTTTCTGACATCCTGGGTGTCGACTACGGAACGATATCTAACAAATTCCTTAGCAATGCTCAGTGTATATGCGGTGGTGGGGGCGAATATTCTTGTGCCAACAAGGTCCTCGAAAGCCTAGAAAGTGATAAGAACTTCAAATCTTGTCTTAGCCAGCAACAAGCGTACAGTTATGAGGACTTGACGGCCGCACCGCACCATCCCGATACTCCCACCATTTACTTGTACGGGAGCGGAAGTTGAGGCGCGTAACTGGTCACGAAAGTGTTCGTGAAGCATTTCAAAAGTAAAAGTACTATGTCCCGCGGTATTGGCATGGACGCTGGCAATGAGCAAACATATCGCCGGATACGACAGAGCTGGATATAGCAGTAAGCACTGTGAGGTTATGTCGAATAAATTGACATGGCATACTATGCAAAAAAGGGAAGTGGGGCCGAATGCGCTGTGAATTAGTAGCATCTACAAAGTGCGTTGGTGAGAGGGATGGAGAGGCAGGCGACATGCGAAGAACAGCTGGCAGCTAATCAAACTTGTTTAAGCTTTATACAGTACACAACATAGAATACACGCACCAGAAGTTTACTCAGCATTCCGATGTTTCTTGTAATACTGAATGTTTCAGTGCAAACTGCTTGTACCATGGGGTCTCCCAAGAATTGGTCAATTGTAACTGCCCAAAGACCGCACCATTCGGCCACCGTAGCGTCTTGTTCAAGCTGGTTTTCCACAATGCTATCGATTCCAGATGAGAGGATGGTTTTGGCAATTTTTTCCCAAGCATGGATTGTGCGCGGAGGAGCAGTTCTGATCATCCTTCCCGAGAAGCGGCTCTTCACGCGCTTTTCGAGCTCGATAGGGTCAACTCGATTGGTTATACCAATTATTGCAATACCTTTACTACCTACCGTCGCACGGCAACTCTGTGCTGTGTCCAAGAGACAATAGAGCAAGGCTTGACGAGGGTGAAGAGTGAAGAGGTCAAAACCTTCGAGTATGATTATAGTGGGGCGGTTGAGAGCAGGCAGGATAGATATGAGGGCCGGTAGGTGCAAAGATGGGGGGAGGGATACTGTTGATGGTGCTTGGCTCTCCAGAAATGGGTTGACTTCTTCGGACCCGCCTTCACCACCTGTATCACCATCTTCAAATGATTTATCAATATGTGCAGAGTAAGATGTTCCTGTCTGCTGGCTAAGTTGATACGCAATTTCGCGTAATGCTAACCGGTCAGAGTGTTGGGTCCAACCCGAAAGGCGTAGTACGACTGGGTCATCTGCAGAGAATTCTGATATACACTGCTTCACGAGCTAAATATAAAAGGTCAGAGGTGAAGATTCAGAGTGAGTTAGTCGAGATTCATACCCGAGATTTTCCACTGCCTCTGGGACCAAGCACAATGCAACTGTTGCCTTCGCCACGAGTGATGGTACCAGAAAGCAGACTCGATAGCTGCTGGGCGGCTACCTTGTTCGTGGCTGGATCGTCAACGGTGTCAGTTTCGGTGCCAAACACGTCGGGTGGGTGCTGAAGAGCGCACATAATAGCTCGCTTTTGCGCATGGAAACATCCATGGAGGTGGTCAGGAAGGGCACTGGGCAGACGAGTTGGGGAAGATTGGAAGAGAAATTTCTTGGACGAAGAGGGAAGGGGTCTGACAGGAACGGGGGAGACAGAAGGCGACGCAGAATTTGTGCGCATGTCCCGTCCTTCAGCCACCGCCGACACGGTAGACTGGTTGATCTGCGGGGCGGGCGGTAACACTACTGAGTCAAATTTTAGTGGAGTAGGGGAGGTGGAACGTTGACTATCAGTGGAGGAGAGCGGTCCAGAGGATGACGCTCTAGATATTGTGGTCGTGTTTTTAGAGACAACTACAGCCCTCTGCTTTTTAGGAGGCTCATCACTGTCATCTTGATCCCTTGACTTCGGTCGCTTCTGAGAAGATACCCTATTGCTTGCAGTGGCTTCTACCGATAAATTGAGCGACGTGTTACGTCGCCGAGTACTTTCCTCGCCGGCTTTGTCATTCTTTTTCGCTACCGTTGGAGGCGCCTTCTGGGATGAAAGAGTGGGTATCGAAACTGTTGTAGGTATACTCCTTGAGCGGGTTGTCCGAATCATTACATCCTCCGGAGGCCCCTCCTTCTGATCAGCGTAGGCGTGTTCTGTAGACGGCGTCAAGGACAAAGACTGAGCCTGGCCACGTTTTGGCTGCCTACGGACTGGTGTACTAGTGTTGGCTTGCGTCCTTCCTCTTCTGGAACGGGTGGGTGTTGAAGGAACAGAGTTGGGGGGTAGGGCTGTCAACAATAGCTTGGAAGTTCGTTTCATGGGTTTCGTTGGTGGTAGAGTGTTAAGTTCATCGTCACTACTTTTCCTCATGTTACTCACTGCGTGCTCCTCGTTTTCCTTCAAAGAGCAAGCTGAAAGGTTTAATTTACGTGCATATGAGTTGTGTCCATATGTGTTAATAATAACTGTGGCTTTCGCGGGGTAAGGTTCTGCGCTGGCCGGGGGGACTTTGGCAGAGCTACGAGAACTTCGTAGTTCTCTGCCAGTGGCTTCTGTGGATTGTGAAGCAACTGCGGCTGCAGTAGAGCGCGCAGTACGCTTAGTGGGAGATTCGCTGATAGAGCTGGAGGGTGTCTTGCGCTTTGGTGGCATAGATGAGGTATGAGGATCGCTGAGGAGTGAGGTAGTACTAGATGAAGTGAACGCGTGACTGTGACGTCACGCGTTCGGCCAGCCTGTGTGACCACTTGAACTCGTGTTTGACATGGGTTTCACAGGGTATGCAAACCAATTTCTGTATAATGCTTCTGTACTCATTATTAATTTAAGGCTTGCTCGTTGGGTGAATGCGCCTTCGTCTGGGCTCGCCCTTGTGCGCGAAAATATTATACGCAACCATAATGTATCCATTTTATCACCAACAGTTTCTCGAGAAGTCGTGCTGACATGCTCTTCAAATTTTGGTTAGGGGGCACTCAGAGGACCATGGAAACTCTCTATCAAATCATACAGGTCCACCCTTGGTCAGATACCCAATTTCAACACACCCTCGGAGCGTACCATGCATGCCCTCACTATGAATGAAAATGTATTTGTCCTACTAGAGGACCCTGTTGCCCCAACACGGGCAGATGTCCTTGCAGCTGCCCCTCCAGGCCAAGAGGCTGCATACTTACAAGGGCCAACTCACTATCGTACCACATTTCTTACATTGCGACCACCTAGTGCCCTGGAACAGCTCCTTGCACAACTGAAAGCGCGGTGGGTCCCTGTACGCCAGTCATCTGCAAGTGTGCCTCAAAGGGGACAATCGAGTGGACAACAGCTGACCATTGAGGGACATACATATTCGATAGGAAGCGATTGGTTAGTGCGAGTGGGAAATGTCATGCTAGCAGGTGGAAATATCAAGGGTATGCTCTTGGAGGTGCGTTTAACCCATGTCTCTGGCCTGTCGCCTAACTGGAGAACAACAGGCGGAGTATTTGCCACTTCCAGCATTGCATTCGCCCATTGCGGATGGGACCTCTGAACTACTTTCAAATCTCCTAACATCAATTTTGCCCAACGTGAGGGATGCAAAGACGGTGGCGGTGACGATTAACGACACACAGTGGGAGGATGTTCTCTGGGATCGAGAGGAGGAAGAGAGAGGCGCAAAAGAAGCAAAGGAGGTGGAAACAACAGAAAAGCCAGATGACATCTATGCTTTTGGAGATGAGGATATCCCTGATAAGAAACGGGGTGACTGGATAGGGGTTGACAGGGACCGTAGGTCGGCATACTTGATTATGGGTGCATTGAGATCAGAAGGCATACTTTGAATAGCTGCTCACCGGTCCGGGCATCCGACCTATCTAACACGTGAGATTCTGAACCTTGACTTTGACTCGTTCGTCTCAGAAGTCCGAGTCGGCTAACTCTGTTGTTGCCTTGCTGTTCCAATGCGCTGACCTCCTCCATGACCCAACTGAACTGATGTTAACGATTTTTTGCTCAAATGTTCAGTATCACCAGACGTCTCGTCCCAGACCAGATTTACCATCTTGGCGCTCGGAGTGAATCCACTGCACTTCACTTCTACCAAAATAAGCAGCTAGAATTGTATGCATCCAAGGAAGCTAAACGTCTCACACTGAGGCAACTTGTGTGTCCTCCTTTACTTTGAAGAATCGGCAACTGACTTTTGTTAGGTGTTCTTTGGACGTTCAATGGACGAGGACCGCTTGATTAAGGTATCCCGATCGGAATTTACTCCGTTTTCTCTCATGCAATGTTTTTTCAGAGTGCGAATTACGTTCGGACTGAACTGCCCATCCGGATTGCTCACCGACTGCGCGACTTGCAAGCCCTGCCATATATCGTTGTGACTCAGGAAGGTGTTGCAAAGGTTTATGAGGTGTGCTTCGTGGTTTTTGTTTCTTCATAGCACAGCATATCAATTTTCCGTTACTCTTGCAGTTGTATTGGTCTGCATTTGAACAGTTAGTCAATCATTTCGTCTACTCTATGTCCACTAGCTTGACTACAACAATTCAAAGGTTTCGCCGCTATCCACCAATAACAACTTTGTCCGAGAATGACGAGTTTTGTCATTTTCTTACCGGAATTCTTGGCGAACAGTTCGAAGCTTTTCTCCTTTCAAATCATGTCAGCACTGATACTTTCAAAGTGCAACGGTGATCCCTAGCCTTTCCCTGGGCCTCTCCCTCTCCTCTCGCTACCTACCTCCCGACCAATTAGATTCTTTTATGCGGCGCATGCTTGTTTCGCGGATTTCAAGGCGCGTTCTTGCAGAGCACCACATTGTGCTTTCCGAGATTCATGCTGGTACTTATCGAGAAGCTTCAAAAGAACCACATGTTGGAATAATATTTACTGGTCTCAATGTTAGGAAGAGTATCGAGAGGTGTGTGAAGCTTCTCAAGGCAAGGCCTGTCGGGATCGAGGACCACTATGGGGATGGCATACAAGGGACTGGATGGCCAGACGTTATCATCGATGGCCACCAGGATACCAAGTTTTCCTACATTCGAGAGCATCTAGAGTTGAGCCGCTTATCCCTTTGTCACTCCTTTGTATCTCACAGTCCAGTATAGATACATTGTTTTTGAGTTGTTGAAGAATGTCTGTTACTTGATTTCCATTCAAACTCTCATGGCACTGACAGGCTTCTAGTCTATGCGTGCAACGGTCGTGAAACATCATGATTGCCAAAACCTCCCAATCATCCGGGCCACTATCGCGGCTAGTGAGAACGACGTTGGTATCCGGATATCAGATGAAGGTGCCACAACCTCTAAATACCTTACATTTGATCTCACGTTCCCCAGGTGGCGGCCTTTGGACTCCTCAAAACCAAATTAAGACCCCATCCGATTTGTTTTCCTTCTCGCATATTCGTAACAGTACACGGCTAGAAGACGCCCGTTTAGGAGCTTTACGTACGTTCAGCTCGAGTCCGCAGGGAATACGAGCGACTGTTGGAGAACAGATTGGTCGGTGGCAGAATGACATGCTCAGCCAAGTGGAGTACGAAATCAACAGCTCCACAAATGACCCAGAGAAGGAGGCCGGGGTTGGGCCACATCCAAGGATCGGTATAGGACTACCGATGAGTAACATATTTGCAACGTATGTTTGTCTATGCATTCCGATTCCCCCAATCGTTTTTACAGGTTGTTCCAGGTATTTCGGTGGATCGTTGGAATTAGTGTCAATCAATGGATGGGGTAAGGTGCCACGACTCTCATCTGTCTAACAGCTTATGGTAGTTCACAGGAACGGACGCCTATCTAAGACTTCCAAAGCTGGTACCTCTTTTTTTATCAACTGTTGGGCGGTACCTTATTATGGTCTAGGGGACAAATCTAGAAGGCATTGAAGTGTAGTTGGATACTCCTGTCTCACGTCCGATGGGGCTAAGGAACAACACACTACAGCCAGCCATACGCTAACAAAGAACTGTATCCTTGGGTTGCTGATCCGTAGTGTGCACAGTTGTCGGCTTTGTAGCCGTCACAGTGTCATGATGTCAACAGCACAACATGAACGCCAATCCTTCTTGATGATACACTACGTTATCACTTGGCAACACTCACTGTAAATCTTGTATTAGAAATAAGGCCAATATTCTTTACAACAGAGGCCTACGTTGCGTGTACCAGGTTCCATGAATCTTCAGCTAACTTGGATATATTATCTGTGCTAAAATGCTGATTGGATGCCAATTATATCGAAGCGTGCCTGAATGTACCTTGAAGTTTGGAGAAATAACGGGCTGTGTGCTGCTGTCTGTTGCTGTGTCCCGTCCAACTCGCATTGATCTTTCCCTATGCTACAATAGGGTGCTCTTGATATTTCACTCTCAATTTCACTTAGTCCCTATGCTGGATGACGATGTCCCTCCCCCTTACACGGAGCAGGAGTTGGACCAAAAAGTTTCCCAGGCACTACTGATCTCAGCCCAGCATCCTTCAAACTCCGGAGATGAAGAAGAATGGGAAGCATGGAGTGAGGCTGAATTTACCGCCGCCGAAGCACGTAATAAAAACGCCTCTGAACCATTCTCCGGCCAAACTCAGGGTGCAGGATCATCTGTCGCTCAGCACCAGCATCTGTCTTCACTCGAAGTTCCAGTCATCGAGCCGTTGAAGATTCGTAAAAGGGCTAAGTCCAATGGGCCATCTCCAGGTTCCCCACCAGTTCATCCCAGTTGGAAAGCCGGCGTAGGGCACTTGGCCTGCAGAAATCCTGAAACAAGTTCCTCCACCTATCATGTTGGCGCACCCTCTTTACCAACTGCGCAGCATTGGGATACTGTCGATATAAACGATGAAGACGAAGACAACTCTGTGCCACCACCACCATTCGCAATGGGTCCACAGAGGCTGGAATACCACCCTGAATCAACTCCACCCTCACCTCTGACATCGCCAACATCTGCTCATCCCCCACTTCTTTCGTCCGTCCGTGCGACCCCATATCCAGAATACTATCCCCAACGATCATCACCCGCTCACAGAGCGCCTCGGCAGTCCCTACCCATACCACCCCGTACTGCCAACTATCGCCTTGATCAACGGCCCGTGTCTACGCTCAATCCAAATCAGAACGCACCACAGGTTGGCATCAGCCCAGCCTTAGCACCACCAGACTATCTCAAGCAGGGACTCGCTACTTCGATTGTTCCTCAACAAACACACTTCACCTATAAGGAGAAATCGGACAGCTCACCATTCCATTCATGCCCGCAATCGCAGCCCTTCGCCTCTGGGGCTTTCTATAAGTAAGCCCACTAGCTTTACTGAGATCTGCTGGCGGTTGCTGATAAATCGGTGAAGCCCCGCAGTGTCTGCACACCTATCCAGCCCTATGGCAATGCAGCCTCGCGAATCGTTTTCGTCAGTGCTTGTTTGACACTATTAGTAGCAGCTGATGTATATTCGATTTGTGCAAAGGTCGCGACATCAACATACGACCAATACTTCTCAAGTTACTCAGCATAACCCTCGATCTGGGGATTATTACAATTCTGCTCTGCCCAGTAATCCCATGCACCGGTCAATACCAGCACCAAAGGTTCAAGCTCAAGGTCTACCTCAACATCTAATGGCAGCCTCCTATTTTCCTCAGCATCCCTCATTTCCTGTTAATCATAGTGGGCCCACAACTCCTAGGTGGGCAACATCAGAACAACAATTTAATCAAAATTTCCGTTGACCAAAATATCTTATGGAGCACTGGAAAGAATGTTGTATTTCTAATACATATGTAACCCCAGTTTTGTAGCACCAGCGTATACTTGTGGAATTAAATGCCTTGAGAACGATGTTAGAACGATGGAGTTGCGATCAAACAGTTGCGATCAAAATGTGTAAACCTGTTGTCCTGGACTGGACATTACCTTCTTCCCGATATTTGTAGCCTCAACCTCGAAGGATTCATGACTAGTTCGTCCAGTAGCTCGCTGCGAAGTCCATCCTCGCCGTCATCGTCGGCACGACCGTCGCAGACACCCTTAGCGTCATCTTCGGCAACAAACAAGCCGGCAGATTGTGAGTTCTAACGTTTACATCAGTGTCTCCGCTGTGATGCTCAGAGGCGGTCTGAAAAGATGTATACTTCAACAGGACCACTGCAGAATTTTCTGACGAAGCCTTGCCTCGCGCCAAGAGCGCACAACTGAAACTGGAGCACTACTATAAAGTTGCTGTCGATGCTGCGATAGAACGTAACACACGGTAAGACGCTTTGTAATCCTTGCGATAATTTCTAATATATGGAAGACGCGTTGAATTGGAGCGTCGGCTTCAAGGTGATGTGATGATGTCGGACGAGCGGAAGCAACGTCAATTGCAACAGCTTGGGAGAAAAGAATCAACTTATCTTCGTCTACGACGGACGAAACTCGGTTTGGATGACTTCCGAACAGTTAAGGTCATTGGAAAGGGCGCATTTGGAGAGGTAGGGCAACCGGCCTCTATACACAACCCCTTGTTGACAAGACATCAAGGTCAGGTTGGTCCAAAAAACGGACACTGGGAAGATCTACGCCATGAAGACGTTGAAGAAGGAGGAAATGTTAAAGAAGGACCAGGTATAATCCCTACATGCTCTTCGCGTCAATGCAACTCACAAATTCACAATTTTATATAGTTGGCACATGTACGTGCTGAACGTGATGTCCTCGCTGAATCAGACTCTCCCTGGGTGGTACAACTTTTCTACTCGTTCCAAGATCCATCGTACCTTTACCTTATCATGGAGTTCCTTCCTGGTGGAGATCTCATGACAATGTTAATTAAATATGATACATTCTCGGAGGACGTCTCGCGATTCTATATCGCTGAATGTGTACTTGCCATCGAGGCCGTCCACAAGCTGGGGTTCATCCATCGGTGAGTTCTCGGAATCTGTTTCTTTTCCAGTCGATTTGATGCTTCACCTTTCAAGGGACATAAAGCCAGACAATATTTTAATGTGATTTCATCCTACCCCAAACTCGATATTTTCTAATGATATTTTATCTTTTAGAGACAAGGACGGACACATAAAGCTTAGTGACTTCGGTCTTTCTACTGGATTCCAGAAAAAACATGACTCGAGCTACTACAAACGGCTCCTCAATCCTGGTTCAGTCACTTCTCCTACAACGATAGCACAAGCGCAGAGAAATAGTGTAATGGTCAATTCCATCAACCTCACAATGTCGAACAAAGATCAAATCGCGACCTGGAAAGCTAACCGACGGAAACTCGTGAGTGTATATACCTGGACTCCCGAACTATCGCTTACAAAACAACTCTCTAGGCCTATTCAACAGTTGGGACTCCTGATTATATCGCACCTGAGATCTTTCTTCAGCACGGTTATGGGAAAGAGTGTGACTGGTGGTCGCTGGGAGCTATCATGTTTGAATGTTTGGTCGGATACCCGCCCTTCTGTTCAGATTCAACACATGAAACTTATCAAAAGATCATGCAATGGCAAGATTTCCTTCTGTTCCCTGAAGATGTTCATTTAAGTCGAGAATCCGAAGATCTGATTAGACGGTAATGGAAACAGTTTCATTATCCGAATTATACTCACGGAACATGTTTCCAGTTTAATTACATCTGCAGACCGCAGAATGGCTGTAGAACAAATCAAGAAACATCCATTCTTCTACGGTGTAGATTGGGAGACAATACGGAGAATCGATGCACCCTTTGTTCCCCACCTCCGGTCCATCACGGATACCTCCTACTTCCCGACGGACGAGATAGATCAAGCGGATGAAGCGAGATCCGGGGATTCTAATGAGGCTAGTAAAGATCTAGCGTTCCTTGGGTCAGTTAACCAATGGCCGGTCCACATTGAGTCGCGCCTGACCTCCATATGTTTTCAGATACACATTCAAGCGATTCAATTTGTCCTGATCATGACGTTTGACTGTACTACTTTCGACCGTCCCACCCCCAACTTGCTTATTCTATTTTTTACATGTACATGAGGTACATTTGGGACCAGAGGTGATATATACCAGGAGGGCTGAGCACTTGAAAAGTCAAAATATTAGATTAGATTAGATTTTAATACCAGTTTGATCGAGTGATCAAAAAAGTTGAGTTTGGTATGTCTGCGTCAATTGCAATTGCTGGTTCTTGGTCGTCGCTCCCTGAACCTCTGACTCCATGGGTGTATGTACTATCTTGTTCCTAACCACTTCAATGGTGGACTTACTAGCCTTTCAGTCTAGATGTCATACTGTCGATGGGTCACACACACATGACTCCTGTTCAAGCATCCACCATACCACTCTTCATGAAAAACAAGGACGTCGTTGTCGAGGCAGTAACCGGATCTGGAAAGACTCTAGCCTTTGTTATTCCAATATTGGAACGCCTCATTCGGAGAGAATCCAAGCACCGGACAAATGAGATTGGGGCACTAATAATCAGTCCTACACGGTAACATATTGATCAACCTATTGACTCACAAAAGTTCTTAAGCTATTTCAGGGAACTTGCAACCCAAATACATTCTATTTTCTCTCTCTTCCTTTTCTCTCAACCCCACGACAACAATGGAACCTCCTCAGCCTCCTCTCATCCTCCCCCACTCTTGTTAATTTCTTCGGCAGATTCACCACCGACGCAAGATATCAAGCGATTCAACGAGACATGCGCAGACATAGTCATAGGTACGCCTGGTCGGGTTGAGGAATTTTTATTGGGAAAAGGAAAGGGAGTTGTCAGTGTAAGAGAGATGGAAGTGCTTGTGTTGGACGAGGCCGACCGGTATGCCACGACCTTGTCTTTTCCTTCAACTTCTGACCGACATTTAAAGCTTACTCGACCTTGGCTTCCAACAAACATTGACTCGTATTCTAACCCATCTTCCGAAGCAACGCCGGACGGGGTTATTCAGCGCAACTATGACTGATGCCGATGCTCTTTCAGAACTCGTACGTGTTGGTTTGCGGAACCCGGCAAGAATCGTCGTCAAAGTACAATCAAAGAAAATCAAACAAGGAACCACGGAATACGGTAAACGGAAGACCGGAGAAATTATTGAAGAGAGGAGGATACCCGCCAAGTAAGTCCAACGCTGCGCACTTCGCTTCCATAGGTAACAAATGGTACGAATTTAGTCTTGAAATTTTATACCTTCAATGCAGTGCCTCGGAGAAGATAGTACAACTTTCTCGAATCATATCTCACGAAATTACCCATCGAAAATCGTCGCAGTTCATAGTCTACTTTGCCACATGTGCTTGTGTTGATTACTTCTACAAGGTCAATTAGATTCTCCCATCCAAGCACTTCCTACCTCATCTTCTTCTCGTGCCAGGTCCTACCAAACATACTTCCGCCCTCAGTGAACCTCCACTCTCTCCACGGAGGTTTACCTCCAGCTTCCAGAACACGCACTCTAGCCGCCTTCTCTTCTGCCCTGTCCAGCCCCTCTTCGCCCTTCATCCTACTGGCAACAGACGTTGCCGCCCGTGGACTCGATTTGCCACATGTAGACGTCGTGATTCAATTTGATTGCCCTTCAGACCCGAAGGCATTTTCACATCGATGTGGTCGTACTGCAAGAGCTGGACGAAGTGGTCGCGCCTGGGTATTTCTCGTTGGTCGAGAGGTGGAATATGTCGGTGAGCAGCTTCTCCTCTCAGCTTGGACCAAAGCTTGATATACAACAGATTTCATGTCAATTCGGAAAATTCCATTGAAAGAGCACGCTTACCTAGGAAGTGAAACACTATTGACTAATGACGAAAAAAGAGGAGCTCGAGAACGTCTCGAAGACCCTCAAGTCTTAGAGTTTCTCGAGAAAATTCGGAATGTTATTTCAATAGATCGTGGTATACATGACAAGGTGAGTTTTTTTGTGTAGGCAACGGTTACACCAAGTTCTCTAGCTTCCAATGGCTTCTTAGGCAGCGAAAGCATTTGTGTCATTTGTCCGGGCATATTCGAAGCATGAAGCATCCTATATATTTCGCGTAAAAGATCTGGACCTAGTTGGTATCGCAAAAAGTTTTGGGCTACTCCGACTACCACGGATGCCAGAGCTGAAGGACGTCCATAGGGAGAATTGGGAAGATGCGCAGGTTGATGTATGTCACTCCCATTTCCCCAGCTTCACAGCCACTAATTATCTCCCGTAATAGTGGGATACCTTTGCCTATGCAGACAAAGCACAGGAAGCCAAAAGACTGGTGGCCAATGCTTCAGCAAAATCAATGCGTGAAGAGGACAAGGAGGCTCGTAGGGCAGCACGTGTGGAGAAAAAGACAGCAAACGCTGCTTGGAGCCAGAAAGTGCAGCGGAACGAGGAGAGATTGCTTAGGAAGGAAAAGAAAACACGTAAAAGAAGGTGGCTAAAAGCACAAGCTAAAGTTGATGCCGATCAGGCTGCGGAGACATCCATGAAGAGGGCCCGAGAAGATGAGGGACCTGGCGGAGTAGATGACAGCGGAGATGATTGGGAAGATTTGGCTAGAGAAGAGAGGATGATAAAGAAGGTGAAGAAGGGTGACATCACTCAAAAGACGTTCGATGCAGAGTTTGGCATTGATCTATAGTAGAATACACATTTATTAGCAGTAGACTTAACGTATATCACCCAAAGTTCTTCAACGAGTAACCTAATACAGCATTTTTTATACAACAGTGATAAGCTAACATCTCTAGATCCCTTCACATGAATAAAAATACAACCATATAACTGGGTAGAATTTTGTGAGTCGTTATTGATTATGCACATTGTCATTTACGTCATCTCGGAGAGGAACCCCAGCACCCAGTATTGGCGGGCTATTGTCGAGGCCGTAGTAAGGGCCTCATCTAAGTTGTGATGTCAATATACATACCACAGAACAGAAGAAACGCACCATTTCAATGAATACAGGTAATAGTTGTGGGATGTGCTGTAGTTCTGGCGGTTCCAATGTTTGTGTTGCCTTCTTCTTCTTTCGATTTCTAGGCGGATAAGAGTCGTGACTCTGCCTGGACGAAGACTCGTGGCTATGCCTGGATGAGGAGTCATAACTGAGCTTGGAATTTGAGTCCTGGTGACCTAGTTTAGATAGGAGACTATGGCTGAGTTTGGAAGGTGTTGTAGGTGTGTATGGCCTGTCGTTTACGGGGAGCACAGATGGGCTAGGAGGCAATGGTTTTGTTGACAAATCGATTGAGGCGCTCCTTGGCATAGGTGGAAGCTCGGGTACGGGAGGTGTGTCTTGGCTACGACGCAACAAAAGAGATTTGGAGTTACGGAGAGAAGGAGATCTTCGAGGTGCTGGGTCGATAGTTGTAGGTGGATGCGGCGGTAAGGTGCTGGGTCTGAGTGTTTGAGATCGACTGATAGGTAACGGCGGCCTTTGATTGGGTGTTTTGGAAGAAAGTCTGGTCGGTTGATTTTCTTCACTACTGTCCTCTTCGCAATCGCTGCTACTCTCGTCAGAGTCCTCGGTGGACTCAAATTCACTCGAGTCTTCGCCATCCTCGTCGCTTGATTCCTCATCGGTTTCTTCGGCCGCTAAGTCGTCAGCATCCCCGTGAATTAGCTCGCCAAAGTCGATTTCGCTAACGACACCGTTAACGAGGTCCTGAGCCACCTCATCTTCGACATCAGCATCATCCCCCCTTTCCTGCATCCTCCCAAATCGGCGGCGGATTTTACCCTCATATGCAACTTTTAGCTTATAATGATATAGTGCAACCTTGTCAACTTCTGCCAAAATGTCGTCTCGGGCTTTTCCTGCGTGCGGCAGCAGAAATTCCAGGCTAACAGGAGAGCCTAAGCCCTCCCGAACAATGGTGAGGAAGAGTTCGATCCAATGCATAAGGCCGTCGAAGAGACTTTCGCCTTTAGAATGGACTTTGTGAACAAAGTGATAGAAAGATTGCTCATGGCGTTGAATAAGGTCAATGAAAGCTTGCACTGTCCTGTGAGGATCAACCTGGCTCACTATCAAAGTAACGTATCAATAAAGCCGTTATGAACTGTCGCAGTAAATGAGCTCACCTTCTTCCAACTGCTCCACAGTCTTTATTAGGTCGTTGATGAAGTTTTGCAAGTCATTGAGTGAATCTGCGATGCTAGCAGCACGATAAACCTGTGCGAGAGGTGTATAAAAAATAGTGATAATATCCTTGAGTAGATCTGCAGTGAATCCCTGTTGATCATCATTAACATCTGGCCATATGTGGCCCTGGAACACACACCTCAAAGATCAGCGCGATCAACTGCTCGCGATCCCTTAGCTTAGAATACAGATGTGTAAGTACTTTAAGGTCTTCCATTAGCCATGCGTCTTCGTTCTGCGGGCCATCGTCGTCATCTGAATCCGCCAAAGACGCTCTGTGTTTCATATACACCTGATGCGCTCGCTGTGCTTTCGCGAGACGATGAATTTGGACTCGTGATAGGGCAGGTTCATCAGCAGCCCGTAAGACCACCGTTAGAAGGTGCAAACTCTCGGCAGCTACATTGGAAAATTAATATATATTGTTGAAACAAACGAGCAGACAAACCCGCATCCGCTTTATATAAGTCTTGGATCTCCCTAGGTGCATACACAAACTGACGTATCTTTGCACACATCGTGGGGTCGTCAACTTTGTCCTTGACGGCTTCAATGTCATTTTCCAGGGCTTTGACCTCTTCAGTCAGCGAACTGGTGAACATTCTGTTTCGGGGCTGTGAGTCTGCAAATGTTGTTTGAATATATAGAACTGTTACCTTTGCAAAAGACTTTTTCCTCCGAAAGGTTGAGCTAGGAAGAGATCAAGTACACCTGTAAAAAAAACAATTGACAAAGTATCGGGGAAAAAAGTCACGACCCCACCGACCCCGAATCATTGAAATGGGATTACTGATTTTCAAAGTCGTCTTGAGTAAGAAGTAAGGCATCAGCCCGTGGATCCTTTTGAGGCTTGCAAAGGTCTCTGAAGAATTGTCGGAGGCCACAAACTGGTGGAAAACGGTCGATGCCATACTGAGCATCGTAACATTAGAACATGCGGGGAAGTATACAGAGAAACAGCTGACGAGATTCGAGCCCATTCCAGGACCGCCTGATAGTTGGGGGGAAGGTCACGAACATCGGGCGTGATCTTGACGGTGGCGAATATATGTGTTAGGCCATCTGGCTTTCGTTAAGAGACAAAGTTGAACACGAGGGGGGGGGAGCTGCTTACCCTTGCCCATTATATCACCCTTTACGCTTTTCACTGCTTCGCGTAAGGCTTCGACGCGACTGGCAATCTCCTTTGCAAATTTCTTCCTTCCGTCTTCTCGAACATGATCTGCCTCTTCTCTCCGTTGTGCATCCTCTAGCTCGGCCTGCGTCAGAACAATTGGTCCAGCCATAAGAAACGAACGCATGACGGGGGAAGATGCAATGGTGGACGATGCAAGGAGGGCGTGAAGGTATGAACGGAGAGTCAACCTATTCTTCTCTCGAGCTAGCCTGGATGTGGTGAGGCCGCTCTGAGACGGCGATTGGGGAAAACTTGGCTGTGAGTATGGATCCGCGTCATAGGAATAGGCGGCAGGTGGTGGACTCAGGGGCATGGTCATGACGGCTGTGCGGTCCTTTGGGGGAGGTGGGCGAACCTGTTCGTTGGGATGGGCTTTTTGTAGCTATGGTGCGAAGTTGAATGTTGCGAGGTGGAAAGAAATAGAATAAACGAACCTCGATTGCCAAGGTCCTGAAGTCGCCATATCGCCGAGCAACAAAAACGTCGGGAAAGTTGGAACGGCGTGTGCGAACGATAAATTCCTGGTGGATGATGAGTGGCGTGGGTGATAACCTCCACTTGATCACGCACCTCGTGAGCGCGACTACGCATACGGCCTTTATCAACAACAGTCTTGACCCCGATAACATTTACTTCAAAGACAATTTTTGTCTTAGACACCTTCGCCATCCTCTTCTTTGCCAAAGTCTCCAGCCGATCCAGATCCGATTGGTTGAGTCTAACGACTTGCTCCGGTTCGACAAGCTTGATAGCTGCACCGACAAACATTGCCAGGTTTCGCTCGATGCGTGCGAGAAGTTTCTTACGACTCGCCAGCTCTGTATTTCCAAAGTTGCCATCTTCGTCGTCCAAGACAGAAGTGGAAGACATGTTCCTTGATAGTGCGGAAGTAACGAAAGGTTGGAGCTTGTCCGAGTAAAAGTCCTTTGGTGCGGCAGCCATAAACGGGAATGTCAGAACGAACTGGCGGAAAATATACCGGAGAAATGGGAGATCGAGGTATGGATTGGCGTCCCTTGGAGGAGAGGAGAATGGAGGCCCAAGGAAGGAAAGAGTATTAGCGCTTGTTGGGGAATGGGTAGTGATAGCTCCGATTTCGTGTCTGAACTGAAGCTGCACCAAGGACTTCTTGAGATAGTGGGCACGTATCACGGTGAGGTCAGTTGGTTCAGCTACAATAGGAGACAGTACTGTAGAGTTCGCAAGTTCTTGGGGCTCGTTGTCGTCGTCGATGAGAGGTTCGTCACTACCTGTGACGAGGGGAGGGAGTGGTGGAATGGAGCGAGTGGGCCTGCGAGGACGCGTGGGGGGTGTGGGGGACAGCGGGGGCGGCGAGTATGATATCGAGTAGGAGTGTTGGGGAACACTGTGGACGTCGCCAGCGTCGATGCTCATGGTGGCGAGAGTTCAAGAAGACACTGCGGACTTGAGACGATTCTGGCTACATACGTCAGGCGGATGAGATAACACGATGATCTGATGGCATGTCCTTATTAGGCTCTTTATTATGATATCTAGTTCTACAATGTCTTTTACTTGCTACAAATGTCCAGGGCAGGGTATGTGGATAGCTGGGTATATTGGGGGCGGTCGTGCAAGAGCAGTCTGTCTCATGACACGTACAGCTCCCAAACCTCAGGCCCGTGTCCTGTGCTTGTTAATCCAGCTAGGTTGTGTTTCCCCTTCAAAAAGTCAATTCGTTTCACCCCTTTCGACCTCTCCAACTCGGACGCCTTTCTGTCAACGATTCTGCTATATCGTTGGCAGAATGTATCATTGACCCGCCTCTTGTCTTCCACCGACGGCAAGCTCTCAAATTCCCGTTCGGTCACACCGAGCCGTAGTGCGTTATAAATGGCGTTCAGCACATCTCTGACCGTCACATATGTGCCCAGTTTGGAGTTGGATGCGGTCACTTTGATCGACCATGGTAAGTGTCGACAGATGATGGTCATCATTGGAAGTGGTGGGTTCGTGGCTGCCTCGTCTAGAGCGTGTGGGTGGTACGACTGATGCAGCTGTGTCGTGTTCGGCGGGTGCGACATGTTGTAGCGAACGCGTGCAGCGTTGGTCGCGCTGAGAATTGGATGGATGTAGCTCGACACCGCGGGCAGTGGGGAATAAGCATGTGGGGAGCCAAAATAATTGAGTTGTGGTGGTGTAATAGGGCTGCCTTCTGATAGTGAGGATGAATGCGAGTACACCAATGGTGGTGTTGGGGGGATGTCAAAGTGGACGTGTCTCCCTGGCATGATAGTACTGTGAATGTGTAGATGGGTTGTTGGGTTGCTGATCGTGTGTTCGCTACGACGCGATATATATACGTGCTGCTGTCCACAGTGAATTGTGGCATTTTTAGTTCAAGACCTGCGCAGTTATACACTTTCGTTGACAATTTCCCAAAAAAGATAATCATAACAACTGACTACGTCGTAGTCACACCGCCTCCGATTTGACTGTCCCTGACTCACAGCCCGCAGGTTCTGTCCACCTGATCTTCCATTAAGCGCCCCTACCATATATGCCCATATCCGTCGACCTCTCCGCATTCTGTAAGCTATTCAACGGTGATTGCGGCCGCAGAGCGAGTTGCTCCTCGTTTTTCGATGCCTACAACGCAAAATCCCGATGAAAGGCAGTACAATTTCACCGACGGAATTGCCCTGGCTTTCCAATTGCACTAAAGCATAGCCTTCCCGCCCTTCGTCGCTTAAAACTTCCATAGCCCCGCCAAACTGTGAAGCGCTTATACACTTCCAGACGATTATTGACTACGTGTTTACACGACACAGCGGTACCCTGTTGAGGGCTCTAGAGTCTTCTCAAGGCGCGGCAGATCCGCCTCTCACGGACTGAGGTCTGATCTCTGTTTATAGAATGCACAGTTGGGCTGACCCACGTGTACCGACGAAAAGAGCACACGAATACACCACTTTTTACTGACAAGGAAACTACTCGAATGCTGTGGAACGCTGCCCCACCCAACAGGACGCGCCTTGACGACTCCTATCAATATCGCCAAATTATCCCACTGTATTCCCCAATCACCGCTCATACCCGCCGCGCCGCCTCCCCGCTCAATGTGCCTAGAGGTACTACACAGCTCCCCGTCCACCGTCCGCGCATGACGGCGCAGCTGGCCCTTACTTTGTTATCAAGTAGGTACTAAGCGCCCACTAATTTAGAACACAGGAAACACATGACTCCCTTTGTAGAATTGTTCCTCTTGCTTGCAGTCCTTTTACACACAGCCCGTCACAGCAGTTGCAAAGAAGCAATCGCACACAGTGGGGAAGCTACGCGGCCTTGGGATTAGCGCTAGAACTGTTGATTGCAACCCATGTCAGACTTGCCATCAATCTGATTGGGAGTTTGACAGGTCAGCCATAATAGGTACTTTGTACTGCCTGTCCATCCATTCAAATGTCAACTTCTGAGAGCTTCTGGGCCATGCTCGTGGTACCGGTGTTGGTCCTACTTGCTATTAGTATTGCGCCTAACTTCTCTAAATCTTCTCTTATGCCACTGTACTGTTAGCTTGGTTTTATCAAGTTCCAGGCTCCGCAATTCTCCCACCCACGGAAGTGCTATTCTGTGTTATCCGTGCGCTGCCAACCCATTACTCAGTCACTCACTATTCCCACCAAGAACCACGTATTTCCATGATTCGCGGTCTTCGTTCATCAGCTTGAAGTGGTGCCGCCGCCGCTCTAGGATTTACAGCCTGTGATTGAACCAGGACGAAATTCTGCGGAGGATTCCTAGCCACGCATGAAATCTTATAGGGATCTCGTCAATTCAAATTGTCCTAGCATTCATTGTATTTGTTGGTGTAAGTCCTCTGTTAGTTGAACGACATTTAGACCGTCTCTCGTCTCAAACAATTATATGGTCTATTGCTACTAGTAATCGGAGCCAGGGACTTCGGCCAACGTGTTATGTCCGTACAGCCTAGCAAAGTGGGAGGAAGTGAATGTGCGTTCAAGCTTCTTCGACAACCCGATATAAATGGATCATCGAGAAGCCTGCCCCAGTGGGCAGCACTCGGATACATATCCATGTATACGGACGTTGGAGATATCATGGTTGTTTAGACGCTCATTAGTGGCTAGGCTAAAGATTTACCGAACCGACTGATACCCTTGTCAACGAAGATTGCCAGATCTGAATAGGTATCCTGTGTTGGCGCTAAGCCAGTCGTGTTTCCCTGTGATCCGAAGAATTACTTATCATGATCTTCTGTGGTGGGACATACGTAAGGCTACTTAGACGCTCGTCTTAGAGTTGTCCCTGTGGAACTTCGCATGTCAGTGATGATCTCTGACACGTCGGAACAAAGTTGGAGAGGTCGCATGTTCTGGTGTATGCCAAGCAAGCGGTGGAGTTGTGGTCCCGCGATCTGGAGACCTGTTTATAATAGACCTCCGCGATGCGATGCACGTTTGAGCGTAGAATAGGTGGGACACCCTGTGAAAGTCTTGCTACTTCCAGGTTTTTGCAAGTTCTATCAAAGGCGTACATTTCACAAGTTATGGTTGAACCATAACAGAAGTTCTGTCAAATAAATCAGTGGTGTGGTAAAAAAAAAAAGGCTATCCATTACATGAGAGTGGTACAGATTAATTAGACCTTCAGGTGCCGGTACTCCATAGGAGCCGTTTGCTATGGTGTCCACACTCCCTCAGCCACTGGCAGTGTATTGTAAACTAAGTCGTTGAGCACTTGCACTGGTAGGGTTACATCCAATGTAATTGATGTGTATCATATAGCATCACACATGCACATTAACCACTCGTTAGTATTGGTGACCCTAAGTCAGAGTGGGGACCATTCAATGACTATCATGATCGTGGACAATCATATCGGGAACGGATCAATCTCATATCCACGGTGGCTGTGCTGTTATTTGCTCCAGTTTTTCCCGCTTCACAACATCTACTACGACTTACTAGCAACTGTTCGATTGTTCAGTTCTTTCTACTGGGCGCTGCGAAATGAAATAGACTTAATATGTCACACAGGTAGCCGGCACAGGATCTGGTGCTAACATTTAAAGTTGACGCCCATCAATATACTATCTGCACAGTGGCACACCATAGGCAGTATTCACCATATCCCGTTAGTACTGCTTGTTCACTTACCTTTCCTTTCGTTTCTCCCAACAATGTAACCGAATCCTGGAGATACTGCCCGAATCTTTAACTGCCCGGACGCTAATTGTGTCGACTGAAGAAAGGACAAGCGCTGCACGTGGCGACTTGGTTCGATTCAAACAAGGGTCAATCCCAGTCCGAAAACTCTTTTCACTTGGAGAAAGGGCAAACGCGCCACCGTTGGCAAATCAGGTTCTCTTTGAGCATTCGACGTTCATTGTCTGGCTCGACAATGGCTCGTAGCTGTGCCACACTTTTCTCCCCTTTTTCTTTTGCACCAAACTTTGCACAAACGGCGCAAGGTTTCAAGTTACCCTCGCTGATTCTTTTAATCCAGATTATGCTATTCGTGGGCGGAGAACGTTACCTTGATAGTGTATCTGTCCTACCAAAAGTATAGAATTTGGCCTTTTATTTTATGTTATGCACAATTCGCCAGCTTGAACGGTCTCAAAATCTTTCGGCTTTGGGCTCAACAAAGGCAGTCGCTATCATATATATAAGCCGTCACTCTCCTTACAAAAAACACTCCAGAAACCTTGTCAACATCAATGGCAAACATAAACACCACCACCCCTCTCTCACTCGACGCAGTAATGGAAGCTGTCGAGGACAACCCCCTTCCATCTGAAGAAGATCTCAAGAAGATCTCATACGCTTCCTCGAATGCTCCTCTATCACCCCCACGGACCTTGCGGCGGTCAGCGCGCTAATGGAAGCGGGAGCTGCTTTCAATGCACTCGCCAACCACAGAGCCATGAAGGAAGCCGACAAGATTAAGCGTCACTGCCTACGATGCCACGGGACCTACACGGACAGTTCAAACGAGGACGGGGCATGCACCATCCCACATATCTTCGATAGCGAATACACACGACGTGACAAGTATATGGACACGATGTGGTACAATGCCAGTTGTTGTGACGGTATCGAACTGAGAGACAAGAATATGGGAACCTACAATCTGGCAAAGTTGGGACCGTGCTTCGAGGGGTTTCATACAGATGATGTAGAAAAAATGGAGGGTGACGGGGACTACAACGATATCAACATCCATGCGTGCGAGATGGTGGGTGGGAAGTGTAAGCAAGAAATGCTGGATTACAGCTACGATTATCCTATATTCTCTTAACAGCATGCGCGTCGAAATAGAGGGTAGTAGACTTGTCGCACATTGCTAATTTATGTAAATTGTTCCCAACGGTCATTTTTTCAGTTAGCGGTTTGCTGTCAACTTCCTCATGTGGCGCATTTGGTCAAAGAATAACCTGGCACACTAGGGAATTTTGAAGGCTCAAAGCAAGTCATCCCGTTATTAGCGCTTATGATGTAAATAGTTAGTCAGGATCCAAAAAGCTTTATGGGCAGGGCAGTGGATCACTGCGTGGGGTCAAACAGGCGCCGATCGGGTGGGACAGTGAGCGATGGGTCCCTAAAATTGCACCATCTACTGTCAAATAGACTCCCCTAGAGTGGAATATGCCGGGGTTTAGATCTACATTACTGTGCATTACTGGTACACGCTTAGGATACCAGTGGACTATAGAAATAGTGATAAGTACGTGAGATTCAATGTAGGGTAACCAAATGCATATGTATAACGAAATGCTACGAAAATGAATGCATCGTAAAAAAATGAGGTTAGTGACGGATGAACGTGGGACGGGATGATGTAACTAACCAAAATGAAGGTCGTGATGATCAACAAGAAAAGATTCAACGAAAAAATCCATATGTTCCGAATCCCCCTTCTCTTCGCCTTCGCCAGGAATACCAAGAAAGGTCAAATAGCCAAAGACAGGCCACTAATTCTCCCCCCTCGCCCCAGTCTTTACCTCCGCGCGATCTTGTGCTATGTGTTGGGAATGTCACAAGATGCCACATCCACTTGAAAACCACCTGTAGACATCCCCCACACACCCACGCAAAAACGGCCAAAAGAAAAACAAGAAGCCAATCAGCAAAATTGCCGTTTTCAGGATTCTGAGTAAATGGAAGACGGTGTACCAATTGTTGTTCAGCTGCTCAATCCAATGCACTACTAGCAATAATCTTAGCCGAGAGCTTCGTATGGTAAGAAGTTTAGCTTTTTCGTGTTCGTCGATGGGCAGGACCGAGGCGACCCAATAAGAAAAGGAGGACACGTCGGTGGGCATGCTTCCGTAAGTATTTGACAGGCGCTGGACGATCCACGGGGCGGTGCCGCGTTCGAGCTGGTCAAGAAAAGTACGGCATTGATCCATCAAGGCAGAGTTGGAGGGATGACGCGGGGGTGATAGCGGATAGGGACTGGGGGGTGAATCACGGGATGGCGTCAATGCAGAAGAGGATGTTGTGGGTGACTCGGATGAAGACGATTCCGAGGGGTAAGGGACGGTGGAACTTGATGAAGCAGCTGTGGAAGAAGAAGCCACGGTCGGCACGGAAAGCGGATTTTCGGTCAAATCTTCTGGAAAATCGTCGATTCTATATAGAGTTGAGTATAGTCCGTATCGAGAAATTTAAAGAGGCATACCGTTCTATCCTGCCAACCATATAACCATCCAAAGTACCGCTTTCAAGTACTCTAAAACGATAGGTACCCCATGTCTCGACCAAACTGCGTCCATCAGCCTGCATTTGGACACTTCTGATCTCCAACATAGTTCCAAACTCCATTTGTGGCGATAGGCCACCGGGTTTTGGGGGCATGATCATGCCAAAGCAAGGAGTGGGCGATTCGAGACATCTCCGCAGCATTAGGCGATACCTACGAGACAAGTATTTAGGCTGATTCACATGCGCGGCGATCGGGAAAAAGACGTACCTGGGTTCGAAGAAGTGCAAAAGGGTAGGCATGCCAGGGAAGCTGAGTTGGCAAACGAATATAGGGGTATCGAGGCGTGCATCGCGCTCCTCGGCCTCGATAGCTTCACCTCTTTCTTTATACAGGTCGGGAAAGGCCTCGAGAACTAAAGATAGGCTCGGTGTTAGAGTATAAAAGGGAATCAACATGACAAGACGTACGGAGAGAGAGGATAACCTTATTAGGGGGGTGTTCCTGAAAATAGAGAAAACCTGGGAGGTCTTGCCGACATAGAGGACAAGTAGGACTATGGTCAAGTGAACGGTGGAGACACCTTGAACAAAAAGTCTAAGGGACAACAGCAAGATTAGTGTTGAGTGGGAGTAGATGGTAGGAACACTTGCGTGTTGACAGGGAGTAGTGATGGGTTCATAGAAGGGAGCGAAGCAGATTTCACATGAGAGTTCATTAAGGAGGTCTTTGTGGAAGGCAGCGAGTATTGCGTCTCTGCTGCGAGTGGCGGAGGGGGGTTCGGGGGGCAAGAGAGGTTGGGCGTGATGTGTGACGCGCTGACGAGCGCTCTGAGTGCGGAGATGAGCCAAAAGGTCGCCCTCGCTGTCATCGTCGTGAGAAGGAGAGCGACGTCTACGACGTTTCCTCGGCCTTGAAGCCGAGTCCGTGGAGGAGGAACGGGCGCGGGTGCGACCAGGGAGTGCGGAGGAGGAGGCTGCTGGTTGTGGAAGATCGTTATCGTCGTCAGTGTCGTCAGTGAACTGCGGTGAGGGGGGGTCAGCAGCGGCACGACGCAACTCGTCCTGGACGCCGTCGACGAGGGACAGAACCTTGCTGATGGTGACGTCTATACGAGCAGTGGACGGCAAGGCTGGTTGGGGCTGAGAGGTGTCTGCGGGGGCAGGGTGGTAGGCGACAGTAGACGAAGAGGGGATATTTGGAGGTGAAGCGGGAGCAGGGGCACAGAGGGGGACTGGGCAGGTGGGGGGCTGTGGCAAGAGGTGGACAGCGCAGACGGAGTGGCCACAGTGAAGAGTAGTGGGAACGACGAGGAGCCTAGCACAGAGTGGACAGCGTAGAAGAGGAATGAGTTGGTTGGGCATGATGGGGGGAACAACGAGGACAGGATTGCTCGCGGGGGTATTTGAGGAAAAGCCAGTTGGGCGTCGATCGGTCGATGCGGGCCCGTGATCAGACACGACGCGCTGCAGCCGCTGCTCGTCGGCCATGGCAGCCACGTGACAGCCGTCCTCGCTGGTGCTGACACTGTGGTTCACTGTAGTCGTCAGCGCTGAGCCCGTCGCTGCTCGTCGTCAAAGCTAAATACTATAATATATCTTATCTTATCTTATCGCCACTCCCACTAAGCCGTCCACTGGCCACAGGCACTGGCTCTTCTGCCATGCTCACTCCCGCTCGTTCCCGTACCTCTCCTGCCCCTTACCGCCACAACCCACCGCCTGCATCCACGCCCTCGCTTCTCCTCGTCCCTGCCACACAGTCCCCAATCCCGCCCCAGTGTCTCGCCATCCCTCTCCGTCTCCATGTCGTCTCCGAGTCCCTCCAGGTCCATGGCTACAAGATGTATGCTGTCGAGAAATGGTATATATGCTCTTCATTCTTCCCGTTCTCTAGCCAAACTTCTCCAGGATTGTCGAGCGTAACAGACCCGTCACCGTCCTCGTCGTCTATACCGGTGACCCCTCCCACAAGGCATGTTGCTCGTTTTCCCCAACCCGCATACATTCAAACCCCCTTTCAGATATCCGTTTTCTCTCTTAGTCCTTCTCCGGACCTCACTCCCAACGAAGCTCAGGCTGAATGGGACAAAGCCATCAACCATCTCCGGCGCGACGGTGCGCGGCCCAAAGAGGTACCTACTCCACTTGTACATACCCCGAAAGTATCTCATAACGCGAGGGTAGACACCCCAAGGCATCCTCATGGCCACCTCACTCGCTCACTTCCGCTCAGACTACACCATTGTTCACATTCCCGATGGCAACTTTCTCGCTGTTCGCGAACAACTCTACACCAACATAAATCTCCTCAGAATGGGCTGTTCAGGTCGCAGTGCTCTGACACTCGAAGACCCAAGGTTTTTCATTCCATCTCATTCCTTTCTCAAGTCTTGACACATCTTGCTAGTGACGCGACCAAGTCTCGTTTCACTTCCACTTATCATCTTCCTGAAAGCATTTGCTCCGCTGCTAGCGCTGTCACATCAACAGAAACACTCCCCCTCCCCGTCTCCCTCTCCAAAACACGTTCACACTCACACACACGCTCGACATCTGTCCTCAGTTTTGGCTCCCCCTCTAAGCTATCCCCAGATTCTGCTTCGCCTACTGCCACCATGTCTAAAGCCAGAGCCACCCTTGGCATTGGCCTTCCTAGTACCCTTGGTTTTGATCTCAAACCTTCAGTTTCTAGGGAAAAGGCAACATCCAAGGATAACTCTACTTTCATTGCCACAGTGCTAGAGTTTGTTAAGCTTATTCAGGCAGGGTTGGCCATCTTTGGTATGTATGGAGTCCTTCCCAAAACTCAGACCATCTCCCCTCACCTCGATGGCTTGCTTTGTGACCAAACTGTGGACGGCATTCGAAGATGGATGGTAGCAGTTGGTGGTCCGTGTGTTGGTGTAGAGGTACGTCCTGAATTACATACCATACCAGTACCCAGAATCTTCAATAGCCAATGGAGCGCATAGCGGACCCTACTTTTGTGGCGGCTCTCGTGAGTCTCGTCCTCAGTGTTAGGAATAAGCTGGCTGCTTTAGGCTACACTCAGGTGAGTTTCAACCTGCGGTTTCGCAACATTACTGATACATCTTTTCAGGTCCCAAGGGACCCATTCCTCTACCCTAATATATTCTTGCACGCCCTCGCCGCGTACCTGCAGTCCACCAATCCAAATGCTTCCAACCCTGCTATCATCTCACCACCTACAACACACCAAGATGCCAACTACGGCTTTGGCCATCCCCACACTGGCGGGTACCTGTTCCCGCCCTACCTTCACCACCTCCTTCCCCCTCACCCTCCGACACCACCCCAAATGACACCAAGTAACTCTGGCTCCTCCGGCTCTAACGCCCACCAACCTGCAACTGTACCACCACAAGCGTTCCTTACGCGCGAGCTCGTGGAAGCGATCGGAACTGCGTTCGATACCAAAGTACGGACGGCAGACGGACGCGTGGGTGGGCACGGTGGGCGGATGCGCAAGGCACTGAGAGAGAAATTACGGGCCGGCGTGGATAGTGATGGGGATGCTGACCGCGGGACGACAAGTGGCGGAGAGGGCGGGGGAGGGGGGATTGGAATCGTTGGCGGGGACAGGGGGAGGGAAAGGGAGACAGTAGGTGGGGTGGGGACGGGAGTGTCATCCAGTGGGGGGCAGATTTTGAGTGGGATCGGGAGCTTTGCGAGTGGACTTGGGCTGGGGGTTGGGGCGGGAAGCGGTGGTGGGGCGGCAACGGGGGCGGGGACATTGTTGGAACCGACGTGTGATATGGGGTCACTGGTGAGAGCTATTTATTCGAGAGATGGTAAGGGGAGGGCGATTAGGACTATAGGGATGGGGAGGGATAAGAAGGGCAAGGAGAAGAGGAATGATTCCGTCGACCCATTGGCCATTGGCTATGGTTACGCGTACTCTGGAAAGGACAAGGAGAAAGATGGAGACATTGGCCTGAGCGTCAGGGCATTGTGGAGTGGCCAGGTCAACTCTATATTGCAGCTGAGAGGGTGGGAAATCGAAAGGGAGAGGATGTCAGGTTCTCTCGCAGTCAGAAAACGGGAACGAGGGAGCATGTGGGACAGGGACAGGTATGCGCTGAGTGACGGTGATGTTGACGATCCTGGCCATGGTGCTGCAAAGTCGGAAACGGAGGAGGAAAGTGACCCTGCCATTCAAGGAAGCGGGTTTGGAGGGATGTGGGGCGAGAGAGTGCAGAAGAAACTAGAGGCTTGGAAGTACGTGCACAAGCTTTGGGTGACCTCCTGATACCTAACTTATATTTATTTGCAGATTCTCTCGGAAGAGGGGAAACATGACTTTTGACTTGGCTACACCCAAGGATATTGTTAATGGACACAAGTACCAAGCTTCCGATGACCTGTCAACTACGCGCCCAAATGCGCTTCGGGGTATATCATTACCACTGTCTCCCACTCTACCTCCAATGGTGTTTGTTGGGTAGGGTTTCATAGTGATTCTATCTCGAAACCCAGGCTTAATATTTATTGTCAGCGGAGATGAACCAGACGACGACGATCTTCTCAGTAGTGGACAAGTGTCACCTATCGGTGCGAACACATTCCTTATCTTACCGCAACATCGAAGTGAAGAATCACTTTTAACAGACAACCTTCGCCCCAGCCCATTCAGTGTCTTCCATTACGGCCCCTCTTTTGATAGTACCTCTCTAACCACAAATCCCAATGTAGAGTATGAGCGCAAGGTCACCGAATTCAATCAGAAGCGACCGTGGGGGAATCGAATACCTCAGAACCGCGTGTCCAGCTGGGCAGATCCATATAGTGCACGGGGATTGCTGGACTCCGATGGCTCAGATATGGAAGGCAGGAATAGCAGTGGTTCGAAACCTGGGCGACGGAAGCGGGGGAGCAGGAGAGGAAGTGTACTCGGGAGGGCAAGCATCCTGAGTGAGGAACCAGCTGAAGCCGAGGATGACGAGGATATCGATTGGTTCGAGGAGTATGAGATTTCACAGAGGAAGCGAGAGATTTACGGGTCACACAGGTAAGGGAATCCCAGCTATCGATCTATCCCATGCCTAACATCTTTTGTAGACGAAGGAGCTTCCATGATGTCGAGTCGTTACGTGGTATGCATGTCATAACTGCCGAGCACATGCGTGTCGATGTTGAGCTGGCTGGTCAAATACTCGTCATGACAAGGAGAGAAGAGCACCTACGAAACGTCTTGGCTTGTCTACAGGTTCTGACGAGCGACCTGTCCAACACCAATACTTTACTACGCGAGGACTACCAGTCCCATATACCCGTCCTCTCCGGACTCGAAGCTCGCGCGCAAGTGATATCTACCATCGATGCAGAGAACGCCAAAACCGACAAGACATCACAAGCCACTCACACACTCCGCTACGAGGCTGAGCAGTTCCATATACCCGACCTATGGCACACAATCATGCCACCACGCCAGAAGGTCCTCGCCCTCCGCGAAAAGGTCTTTGGGATGGGCGGGCGGCGGCTACCTCCTGGTGCACACGGCGCGCACGGCAGACTTAATCGACTTCAGTGGACGCTTGATGGACAGGAGCGGTTGGTCGATCATCTCGGGCGGACGGAGGACGAGGCACGGGAGGAGGAACCGGGCAAACCGCATATCGGATCACAGGAGGAAGACGAGGAGGAGGTGGTGCAGCATCCTGGAATCAAGCCGATGTGGCTGCTACGGTTCTTTACTAGTTGGGGTGCGAGGTGGGGAACACACGCTGCTGTAACCACTAGCTCTGGTGATGACGATGCAGGGAAAAAGTCACCAGATGGCACGATGCTTATCGATGATAAGCAGAATGGGAAGGACATCATCGTTGATGATGTCTCATTAGTCAAGAGAAGAACGAAACCTTCACTTGACCCGATACTTACCTGACGAGGGTGAATCAGCTGTTTTGGGTTCGTATCGTCCACTAACACTAATGTGTATTTATTCGCTTTGATGAGTAGAGTACAACCATCGGACACCAGTTACTTATAACAATATCTACATCCAATTAAATTACCCATATCCAATTGCTAGATACACTTATAAACCACAAAGTCATCACTTGCGAACAACGGACTTGTTCTGGGTCTTCCTCAGAGCGCGCTTCCGTTCTTTATCCATGATCTACACAACCACGGTAAGAGTATGTGATGCTCAAGCCGTTGGCTTGGACTCGCCTTTTGCTGTTCTGCGGCAGGGAGTTTGCCAATCCTTTCCTCCTCTGCCTTACGTTTTGCGGCCTTCTTGTCATCAGCCGCTTGGGAGAGCTGTCAAGCAGAGGTTAGTGATGAGGAAGAAGTCATGAATTACCAAGAAGAGCAACAAACCTCCTCCTTCTTCTCCTTCTCTGAATCGTCCTTGAGGCTTTTTTCAAGTTCGTCACGGGTCTTCCTGAGTTTGGCTTTAGTCTCAGGACGTAGGTTAACAGCCGACAGAGTATCAATCATCGTGAAAACCGCGGAGACGAGGTCAGCTGTGTCTTCGACATGACTCGAGGGCAACGACAAGCTGAGAACAACGTGCTTCTGGCGCTTGTGAGCGGGGACAGGACCATCTGGGCGAACCCTGGGTTGATCTGTAACCTATATGACGGTTTAAGCGTGGGAGAAGAAAAATACGGAACTACTCACAGATAAAGACCGGAAGTAGGGGAGGATTTTGGGGTCTTTCAAAGCCGCGACCAGCCCCGGTTTGAGGAGGTTGTCGGTGATATCAGCAAACTCTGCACAACACTGGATGTCAGACATTATTAACACATACAAGTCAGAAGAGCGCACCAGACATAACAGAGAGTGACTGTGGGAGGGCCTGGTTCTCAGAAGTCTTAGTGAATGTCTAGTTTCCATAATGGTTAGCGTAGAACAGAGAGTGAATACAGAGTAAACACACCAGATCCCATCGGTCGTTCTTGATAGACAGGAGTTCGTGTTTCGCGACAACAGCCCATATAAAGTCCTGGTTGAGGACGCTGGGAGCAAGCTTAAAGTCGAGAGTGACGTCGTCTGTTGGCCGGTAGTGCAGATCAATGAGAGTCCACGCCGATTGGTAAAGCCATTGGAAAAGATCGTGACGTGGCTGTAGAGTAAAGACCGTGTGGAGGGACATGACATTGCGCCGTCCTGTAGAGAACGTGTAGAAGTCTGAGGAGCCATCCTTGATCAAACCACCTTTTCCTAGAGGTTTCGAGAACTGTTTCTCGAGGAGGGGGAGGTGCGCGTTGAACCTTCAGGAGCCAACACATTAGATTTGGCGCGTGAGTGGGATAAGATGACGTGCCATTTGGTGGCTTTTGCCGAGTTTCTGTACTTGCCTAACGTTAGAAAGGCGACATACGCGAGGAGGCCGGCAATAAGGTAGAGTTCATTTTTAAACACTGAGATAAATTAGTATCATAGGAAGTGGCTGAACAGGGTAGTAACACTCACAAGCAGGCCTAAAGACAAAGATAGACCATCTGTACTCAAGCCCGTCGTACTCTGCAGTATTTATGTGCGGCGGTGGGGTGAGGGTGAGGAGGAGGTTACTGAGGAAGGACGCCATATGTAACACAGGCTGGGAAATTATTCCAACACAAGTTGTGCTCGGTGAATTCCGAAGTTGTGCAGGTCTCCCTCCATCTCATTCCTTTTCTATCAGAAACAAGCGCTGGAACATGTAACTACGCTCTATCTATGCCCGGTTCAGTCTCCAATGGTGATTCCTTCACGTCTGTGCTCCCCTCGCCACCCGCCACCCATCAGACTTTGTCTCCACTTACTGCCATGAGTCCTCCGGTGAGTCTGCGCTGCTCACTCCATCTGCATGTCCCTGAGCGCTCTCAGAAACCCACAGATTTCGGATCCTTTGTTGTACAGGTCCTTGCACAGTCTACTCGCGACTCACAGGGGCTCAACCAACATCTCATTCGCCAATGCTTAGGGCTTTCCTCTTCATTTCTTGTCACAGACTCTACCACTAATCCAGAAACTGGGGTACATACATGGACTACTGGCTTCAATCGCCTAATAGATATCCTTGTCGCGCTTCACGCACGCAACGAGCTGGAGCTTGAAAGTGTTAACGCTGCCTCCAGAGCATGCTCTGAATGCTGGATGATATCGGGCTCATGGAGGGGGCTCGTGGACTGTCGAGAGGGTGTCCGGGCAGTCGCAGAAAGGCTCAAGAAGCTACTCGATCACAACGGTAGAACCTATCGAGGTGACTCTGGTCTACCTTCCTTGTATGCCGTCTCATCTCCCACCTCAGGTCAAGCCGTTTATACTCCATGATTCCATCACCGAGGTGATAAACTCTGCAAGTGCTTCGCGAAGTCTACCTTCGCTGACACTGTGACCGTAGTCTGCCGTATGTAATGTATCCATGCGAGCATTGGAGAAAGTCACGGATAACGAAAAGCCTAGAACATCCCGATTTTCTGATATGTACTGATTGTATACTCCTGTCAAACTAAAGTATCTACAGGTGGAAATGTTGATTCCTTGTGGCTGGCATGTTCTCGGAAAAAGATGTCCTGTTTGGCAGGTATATGATGCAATAACAGATTCATAACAGACAACATTTTCGTGTTCGTGGTTGTACAATTTATTTGCATTTTTTCTATAATATGCCTCGATAATTGAGTAGATCTCGCCATAGCTCGAGTCAGTCAAACCCCACGAAGAAACATATTAAAGCGATGCAAGACTTGTTACAGGCCAGGTACTATGGCGAATATTGTCAGTATCTCAAAGGTGTGATAGAAACCAGTGATACTAACTAGGCATCGACTGCCCGCTTATAGCCGTATTTGCCAACGAAAGAGTCCAGTTCTTTGGGACCGCGTGAACCATAAGGATACCCAACAGGGCGGGGGCTTGGTCCACTCCGGCCTTCTATCCAGTGAAGGATGGGAGTGAAGATCTGTCAAAAATCAATTAATAATCACTCTATTTGTGGCGCTGTCGGCGTCAATCACGGACCTTCCAGGCAACATCAAGTTCGTCGTGGCGCACAAAGTTGGAATGGTCGCCCTTGAGGGCATCAAGGATGAGGGCTTCGTAAGCTTCGGGGATCTTAGATTCTGTAAACCGCCTCTTGTATGTAAGGTCCATTTCTGTTGGGATCGCACGGGTATAAAGACCAGGGGTTTTGGCATTGAGTTTGAGATAGACTGCCTCGGATGGCTGGATACGAATGACGAGCTCGTTGCGCGCGATATCCTTGAAGATGCCCTGTGTGACATCCTTGAATTGGATGCGGACCTCGACCTTTGCTTCGTTGAGGGCTGATGACAAAGCATAGTCAGCATGGATACGTCATACGCACCAAAGACAAACCTTTTCCAGCTTTGAGAATAAAAGGCACACCCTCCCAGCGCGGATTGTGGATCCACAGTGTAGTCGCTGCATATGTGGGGCAGACAGATTGGGGAGGAACCGACTCATCGTCAAGGTAACCCGGTTTGCCGTTCGCAGCAACGTACTGTCCGAGCAGGGTATCGTCACGTTCAATGGGAGGGATGCACCGCAGGACTTTGACCTAGCATCATAATCGTCAGGAGGAGATAACCAGAAATAAATGAATATAAATTGCCTTCTCGTCGCGGATATCTTCCGCAGAGAACGAGACAGGGCGCTCCATGGTCAAGATACTGAGGACCTGCAATAAATCTAGGAAAAATTACATGATAGTCCAACCACGGGTAGCACACAACGCACGGTTTTGCAAAATATCACGGATGATGCCAAACTCATCAAAGTAGCCGCCACGCCCTTCGGTACCAAAGGGCTCCTTGAACGTGATCTGAACATTACTGATGGAGTTTTTGTCCCAGGCGGCGCCCATCGCAATATTAGCAAAGCGTAAAACGAGGAGATTCTTGACCATTTCCTTTCCGAGATAGTGGTCGATGCGGAATGTCTCGTCCTCCGTCCAGTATTCCTTTAGTGCACCGAGCAGCTCCCGTGCGGAATCGAGATCTTTTCCGAAGGGCTTCTCGACGATAATGCGGTTGATCCCCGCTTTGGAGACGTAGCAATGCTCCTTGAGATTTTTGGCCACTGGGATGAAGACACTCGGAGGAAGGGCGAGGTAAAAGAGACGGTTGCATTCTTTAGACTGGTAATGTGACTCAATCTCCTTAAGGTGTCGGTTCAGACCGTCGAACGCTGCGCCGTCCTCGTAGCTGCCTGAGACGTAGGTGGAGAGATCCTTGAAATTTTGAATATCAGCAGCGACCTGGTCGTCATTGTCGGGATTTTTTATGTACGAGGTCAGGCGTTTGTAGAACTCGTCGGAATCCATCTTCGTGCGAGCGTAACCAACAATTTTTACATCTCTGGGGAGAAAGCCCTGGCGGAAGAGACCGAAAAGAGCGGGGAAAGTCTATGGAATACGGCGTCAATGACAGATATATGATGTGGATAAGGATCACATACCTTTTTCTTGGCCAGATCTCCAGAGGCGCCAAGGACTGCACATGGATGCGGGTGAGTGTGCAGGGCGATAAGAGGAGAGGAGAGGACCAACCGATAACGATAGTGTTGTTCTTGAGCGCCTCGTTAGAGGTCTCCATTGAGGGGATTGTGCCAGAAAGCGAACGAGGACGGGTCATTGTAGACGAGATGGACGGAGTTTGGGAGAAGAGAGAGGTTTGGCTGAGTGATCTATACGATAATCCACCGGAAGCACGCCGGCCCGCCGGTCCAATCGCCGCATCGACCACACCCACCACAGATGGTCCCCAACACCGGTCCCCACAGCGACCACGGCGTCCCCCCCGACCCAGACGACGTTGTCGACAGGCTTCGTGACCTCGTATCTGTCAACTACCTCAGCCAGGATGTCGGTGCACTCCACATTCGTGCCATGGCCCTCATGGGCCGTCTCAAGTCCCTCCACCGCGCCAGCAACACGGCAACCCGTGTGCGAAAAGACACCACTGCGGACGCGCGCCATGAGATGGACCAGTCTCACCTTGGGCTCCAGAATCTCCTCTATGAGAAACGCCACCTAGAACGTGAAATCGAAAAGTGCCGCCAGTTTGCGTGAGTGTATCTTGTTTCCGTCGCCTCACCGTCTGTTCATCCCACACAGCTCCATATACCAGGACGTTCCGTTATACGCTCTCGAGGAATTTACCAGACTTGCTCCGGAGGAGGCCCGCACAGAGAATGTCCTTTCGGACGATCATCAACTCATGTTGAACCGTCTGAGCTTTGAACTTGCGGAACGGCAACGGTATGCCCGTTCCCTAAATAACCCACGTGTTCTCATGCCATACTGCCAGACTCGAGCTGAAGAGAAAAGAGCTTTCACAGCGTAAAGAGGAGCTTTTGAAGGAGAGCAAGAACAAAACCACAACGATGGACAACGTTAAGTCACAGATTGACCAACTCATCAAGGTACGAAAATTTTAAGTTACTTGTACAACTTGAATATTTCTACCCTTTCTCCCTAGTCCGCGGCAGAGACTAGAAAGAAGATAGAAGTCTTTGTACCTTCAATACAAACTGCAGATGCTGCCACGCCAGGCTGATTCCAAAAGTTTAACTGTTTGTCATATGGGAATAGTACAACAACCTGTAATTTACAGGTGACAGGAGATCCAGGGCTATGAAGAACAATAAGGGAAAACTGAGCTGTGGTGATGCAAGAGTTACAAGGGTAGGACTGTGGTAGGATGACGATGTAATGCAGGATATATATAAACACATTTAGCAGACTTGGGGTAACTTGGACGATGATGTGGGTGAATGCAGTGAAAGGGCAGATAAAGTCATAAGTCAGTCATGAGGTCAGGGGGATCATTCCCCGTCACTGATACTCCCCATGTCGCTCATCTCCTCGTCCTTGTCGTCATCATCGTTACCGTCTGTCGCGGCATCTGCAGCCTCCTTTGTCGCATATCTTTGTACGTATTCTGAGGTTAACAAGCGTGAGCAATGAATACTTTGAGGTTAGTATAGTGAAGGCTACCTTTCACTTTCGTCTCATACTCCTTCGGGTGGCGCATGAGAAGTGCAGCAGCTTCTCCATTTAAAGGATCGTTTGGATTTGGATAACGAAGTAGTTGTGGAAGGAACACTTCGAAGATGTTGATCATGTCTACAGTACAGCTGTAGTTGAGCTTTATACTGCGGAGGTAAATCAGGACTGCTCACCGAACATTGGTGACCATGTCTGGTTGATCACGTCTAGGCATACAGAACCACTTCTAAACAGTACATGAAGACTCGGGAGCGCGTATGGGAGTCTACACCCACAGTTCATCAATGTTGGGGTGGAAGATCTTGTTCATAAATCCAATACTTGGTGATTTATAGGGGTATTGGTCCGGAAGCTCAACGTGTATCTTCCACACCCCCCCAGCAAAAGGCGCTAGGCGGGGAAACGGTAATGATTAGCCTTAGTCATATGGAATCTGGAACCGTTGGGGCGCACTCTCTGTCGGGCCATAGAAACGAACGTAAAACTCCTGCATACTATCGTTGACCAAAGAGACCTCATAATCAGACATGAGCCTGAATAGATATAAGAAACAAGTTCAAGGTGAAACAGTAATGCACAAGTACATCTTCATCACATCCGTTTCAATTCGGCGCTTGCTGGGATTTGCGTGCATAAGACAAAGCGCGTCAGTCAACACGCCCAAAAGTTGCCCTGAAAGATACTTATCATATTGTAAAGCTGAAGGGGTGGTTATGGTTGTCGTGAGCGAGATAAAGATGAGATGAATGGAACAAGGGACGGAACCGGCCGAGGTGTGTCCGTCTTGACAGAGCACTTGCGGCTGATTTACTTCAAGTCCATATATAGCAGTGACTGGTGTATTGCAACGTCTCTCCACCAGCAATAACTACACACTTAAAGTCTAATAGAATGTCCAGTCCTCAACTACGCAATGAATGTCATCGCTTGAGCAAGGATAAGGGCGTATTCCTGTAAACCCCTGCTTGCCCGTACCTGCCGAGGCCAAACTTAGTTCTCCTCCGGTGACCGGATCCACTGCCCGATGTGAGGTGGCTCGCCAGGCCAATAAAACAGCTTCCTCTTGTGTAAGAGCTTGACAGGTGCTATGAAATTTTGTTTACTCACCAATCCAAAATAGACCGAAACCGCAGATCAGTACCATCTCCTCCTGCGTCTGTGTCAAAAGCCCCCCCTCTCGTCTGTGGTGCATGGTAACCCTGGAGGTGTATCGTGTGTTCAGTCACTTTGGCTAAATATATGCAATACTATAGAGACAAGACTGACATGAACATCATCGACGCAATGGCAAGAATTGCTACCGAAGTCTGGGTTAGGTGAAACGCATCTTGGGCAAGAAAAATTTGTCAGGAAATTTGTAGCTGGAGCTCCGTGTCATCTTACGAGAAGAAGACATCAGCTTTGTCAAGAAATGCCCAATGGTGAGAGCACCAGCGGCTGGTCAGGATATTTCACGTCAGATGCCCATCTCGTATGCCTCGCACAGGAGGGGGCGTACCTGCAATTGTCGAACGGATGGGGTGGTCGCGAAATAACGGCATTGTAAGTATATCTGAGAAGCAGAGGGAACGTCTGAGGTAAGAGATGGTGCTGCTGAGCGCACGTTTTAAATAATATAAGCGGGCAACGAGGCGTGGCACCTCATTGCGCGCACGCACATCAAAGACGTAAATCAGGTCAAGTCAGGAAATGGTAAGTAATTGTCTATCTACAACGTGTCGGTGAAATAAATGAAACTCTAGCTTCGACTTGTGTCAGCCATTAATCAAAGTTGGGGTCGTTCCATCTCCATGCTTGTATAATGCCGCTCACGCCATGGGCACGGTGGTCACCGTGGCAGGTTGCCCGTTCATTCCGGGCTGGATTACAACTGTTTGTCCGGGGTGCATGGCGGGGGAAGCCATGGGCTGTTGTCCATGAGAATATACACCAGAATATGGCATTGTTCCTTGGTGGGTGTTATAGAACCCAGGAGCTTCGCCAAACCAGGGAAGCTCTGCACCATAGAGCATAAGTATCTGAAGGTCCTTTCTTCTGGGATAACAACGGGGAATGAACCTTACCGCGGATAGGCTCCTGCCATATGTCATATCGCCCAAACATTTGTGCGTGGGCGACCAAACGGAAAAGGACGAGAAGTGCGAGTGCACACATGACAAATAGCATCCAAGAAAACGCCTGGATTACCTTTATTTCATAGCAGTAAGCCCGTGCCGACACTTGAAAAATTTGGCCATGAGCACATAAAGGAATTAAAATAAAGAAAGAAACTTACTGTCCCCATTCTTAGTGGTAATTCTTTGGCTTGGAACAAGACCGTCACATTGAACGTTCCCAATGATATCACTTGTGTCAAAGAATCATTTATCCTTGATCTATAGTGAAAGGGCTTTAGAAAGATGCTCACGTTGACCATGCTCCCATAGCTGCCGGAGAGTGAGAGATAGGATAACAGGAGTGAAGACAGACGAACCTATCCACAAGACTCCCACTACGAATAACATGAAGGCTTCTGTTTGGGGCTGGGCCCATTGTAACCTAGGGTTGTAATTTGTCAGAAAATAGTCACATTGTGAGGCATAAACGGGTGACTAGTACGATATGAGGAAGAGAAGTATCGTAAGGGACGGAACAATGAGAGAGAAAATCGTAAAGTCATCTGAAAGTTATGGTGAGCTTGTTAGTAGGGACAATCAATGATTTCCCGACCCACGATGTAACTTTGGCAGGAATAGGCTTGCAAAGTTGGCTGCAAGACCTAGAACAGCTCCTAATGATATAACATTATCATGTGTTGAAGGTAGAATTAGTGAAGAGTGTAAACCAGAGAGTAGAAACACAGATACTGTGGGTAATGCATTCAACAACACGATCAGATGGCGGGGAAAGGAATACTGGCCATAAAAACCAATTCTGTTATTTCCGAAGCGGACGGTCATTCAGGCAACTTGTTCAGATGATGGAAGTGGGAGACTCGCGGTGAGAGCCGAGCTCAGTCGATGGGACGAACTCAGAACTGTCCCCAGCGATCGGATCGTCATTTTCAAATTCAATATAATATTTGGTTCCATCCGCATCACGTGGCAGCGACGCGACCGTATCGCGATCGAACTAGACCCGATTTGGATCATGCATCGATGGTTGTGTTGGCCGCAAGTTTTTGTGATCCTGAACGCCTTACATGGTAAATTGCATGCATGTTTCATTTCTAGTGTCATCCCGTATCCAATTGTAGTGCTATCTAAATAAAATACAGAGAAATGGTACATATAAATGCTGAGGTCTATCTCGGCGAGCCACGAGTCGGTCTTGTTATATATGGGTTCATCATGTTACCGCGCTCAAATTCATTTGTGGAGTGAGATCCAATCAGTGTAGAGTGGCCTGAGTTGCCCGACAGTTGACGCATAGGTCCAGGTGCATGCGCGGACGTACCCGCTCGTGGTCGGCCATTAGTATACGGGCTTCGGCGTTCCGAGTAACTTTTTCTACCTCCAGATGCACCACCAGTGGCTCCCGTGATGGGGAGTATGCTGGAAGACTGGCTATTGCCACGCTTGACTCCGTTACCATAGTCATTAAACCATGCGCACGATGTAACGGGGCCATGCCACATGTGATCGTCGCCTCTATGATGTCGGCGGAGAGCTAACACCAAGAGTCCGAGACAGAAAGTGATGACTGAACAAAATCCATGAGCGATTTTTCTACCGCGAAGGTCGCAGGCGTACCAAGAACAGCGTTGATCAATGAGAAAGACATCAGTACGTTATACATGGCCTGGTATTGCTCTGTGTGAACTGGGTCCAATCAATATATGGAATTTGGGGAGGAATAGCTAGGCTCACAGCTTGCGGCAGATGCATCTAATGGTTGAGGGGACGTTGGCGAGGAAAAACATTGGACATCGGCCGTTTTTGCATCAGAGGTTACAAGGAAAAGTCCCAACACTAAATATCATAAGTAAGAATTTGTTCAGGAGGGAACATCTTCAGAAAATTATCTCACCAAGCCAGAATATCCCAGCAAGTGCTAGACACGCTAACTCGATCCTTGTAGATATAGGATTCCGACCCTTTAAGAAGAAACTGAACCCGAGGCTGGAAACGCACAGTGTAAGTTGATAATACACATTCCCAAGTAGACACCACACACAGAAGGCAAAAGATAAGCAGGCTGGATGAACAGACGAAAATAGCGAATGGCACAAAACGAGCTATTATGTTCAACGCATCAGTATGGATTGACACAGATATCGTTTGCAAGGCGCACTGAGGTCACCAGCATCCAGGACATGCTGGAAGTGGCCAGCCATTGCAAGGCAAATCAGTGTGAAAAAGAGAACGGTTCCTACAGAGACATGTTAGAGAGATTGAGGCTACATGACATCCAGACAAGGTATACCATATACACTGGTCCTGATGATATTGAAAAGCGAAGGCATTTTTGAACGGTGAGGCAGAGGAACTGCAGGAGCGGTTTCTTGTCGAGAGCGATGTAGTGGATCAGACGGCATGATAAGGCGTCAGGGAATCAATAACACGAGGCTACCATGAAGCAATGAGCTTGTTGATGGCGTGAAGTATGCGTGTAAGGGTCGTGAATGAGGAAGTCGTGCCTGTCGAACCTAGCTCAATGCGCCCCCTGCCTCAGACAAGATGGAAACGGTGGTCGCAGTTGAAGAGACCACGGTCATCAACGCCGTTGTGAAAATTTCGACAACAATGGGGTTACATAAGGTCCTGGGGTTATGCACCTCGAGGCGTCCTTGCACTGCCACATCGACACCAATCTCACCACAATCACGGATGCAGATCCGGTTTGCCGATTTGAAAACATACAACAACATTTGACTCTGGTATTTTACTTCCGTTCAACTTCATTGCGCAAGGTCACTCCTACCTCCGCATAAAACGCGAGACAGTCGGGATTCGACAGTGTTGCGGGGTTAACACTAGTCAAGGGAGCGCCATTGATTATCTGATAGGGATTCAATGTTTAGCCTTATGGGTACTAGGACTCGAAATGACAAGGTCTTGTGATTTTGGACAACACCGAATGCATCTCACCTTCTTAACGAGGACTTCCACACGCTTCCCGTTTAGCGTGTAAGGAATGTCTGTGACTTGGATAATCTACCGATGGCGCATTCGGCATTAGAGGGCGTGGTGTTATCCGACTTGGAAAAATAGACTACACACCCGTGCTGGCACATGCCTAGGACTTCTCCTGTTGCGAACTTCTGTCCTGATCTTCTGCTTTAAATCCGCCGAGAGGATGTTCCCTTCTGGTAGTTTGACAAACAACACGACCCTTTCATCCACACCACCATCGATCTTCTGACCAACGGCGAGTGAGTCCAGAATTGTTTCTGCGCACGATCCTGAGAAGCACAAGTCGAGCACGTCATACAACTCTGATGAGCCAAAACGAATCCCTCCGGGATTTCTGCAGTAAGTGTTAGTCGACCGGCGCACATGCTTGAATGTTGTTTATATAAAACCACAAAGAGAAAGACGAACAGAACACCGTCAGAACGCCCAAGCATAATTAAACCTCCACCGTTACAACCCCTCGAACGTGTGATGACAATGTGGTCGCCGTGGTCTTGTAGGGCGATCAATCAGGACATCAGGTTACACTCATGATCAGTCAGCTGTGAGGCTAGCACTCACACCAAACCCCTTCGAACTCCAAAAAATATGTTTGTTGATAACGCACTTTGGCGGCTTCAACATCTTGCTGGTGACCAAAATTCGGCAGAGGCCAAAATCCGAGCGGCATGCAGGGAAACGGTTTCACGCAGACTAGCTCTCCTGCCTCGTCTGGGCCACACAGCGAACCGGTCGGAGAGAAACTCTCGACTGCCATTCCCAACATCCGACATTGGATTTCGCCTCGATAGACCGGTAGCGCCGAGCACATGCCGGCGAATAAAGAACATATGTCGGTGCCACCTGTATTATTGGTCGTATCCGATCGACTGGGTAAGAAGCGAATGTCTTACCTGTGATTGATCCCAAAAGGATATCTTTCCGAATGTGATCATAGACATAGTCAAATAAGGGAGGTGCCAAGGGTGAGCCAGTTGAGTAGATGTGTCGCAAAGTCCTTAGATTATGGTGTTCACGGGGACGATACCTTTTCTAAATTATGTCCTTTAGAATTGCTGGACATGAGAGAATTTACCTAGAAATTTACCGAAAGCTGATCGATATACTTTGCACTGGTGCCAAATATTGTTATACCAAGATCGTCGACTAGCTTCCATAAGTAGGAAGGATCCCTCAGCGGACTGCCGTCATAAAGCACCAGTGTTGAACCCAGACTCAAGCCGCTCACAAGGAAATTCCACATCATCCATCCACTGACCGTGCTCATGAGCCACGGTCGATATATCTGAGAATTTGTGGGAACTTACGTTGTTGTGTAGTAGAAGAATACATCTTCCGGCTGCAAATCACCACAAATCACAAACTCCTTCTTAGCTTGCAGTAACATTCCACCTGCTCGATGAACAATCGGCCTATTGAAGGAGTTAATAAGCAGATAAAATGAAAATTGACGACTTACTTAGGGCGCCCAGTCGTACCACTACTGAAGAGAATCCATAAAGGTGCATCAAAAGACCCTCTATGCCACTCTATCTCCCCAGCGGAAGTTCGTCCAAGTTTGCACTCCTGACCTTCCGCCAAGAATCTATCCCAAGGTATCCATTCTGGAGACCAATCTGAACGATCTTCTACTTGTGATATTGTATGTATAATGATAACTTTGGCAGGTGTAACATCCTTCTTTACAAGGCCAGAGAGTAACGTGGTAAGTTTGGGAATATGTCGGTGTACTTTGCCGTTGTACCTGGCTAGAATCAGTGGCCAAGAAAAGAACCCTTGAACGTAGTTGCACATACACTATTGCATCGACGGCGAACACAAACTTTGGTTGAACTTGTTCGAACCTTGGGAAAGAGTTAAACTACTTAGATTGCATCATCCAAAAATGAGGGTACCTTTCCAATACCCCTCCGGAACCAAAATCAGCGGCGGCGCTCACCCAAATGCCCCCAACAGCGGTGGTTGCGAGACACGCAACAACGTTTTCCTAACACAGGTAAAAGATGTAAGCTGTCTAGTTGAAATCATCATCAATGCCAAGAATTTGTTTGTGCACAACGCAACGCGTTTAGGAGTCAAGGCCTCACGCTTCAAGTCAAGGAAGCGAAGAATGTTGGCGCCAAGATTGAAACTTACAATACAATTAGATGAGTAAGAGGCAACTCGATCTCCAGGTTCCAAGCCATTTCGAAGGAGAGCAGACGCCAAGTCCGCAACTGAGCTGTACAGCCCGAGATACGAACACTTTCGTAATTCGGGTGCAGGATCATCTACTGTGGGCTCCGCTGGATGGCGATGATGAGAATCTCGATTGAGAAGCTAACGCAGCGCTAAACACGGACTGGCTTGAATAAAGGCTAGTTTAGTCGCAGAACGGCAGTGCAACATGTTCTCGGCCCAGTTTAGTTTCGCTTCAGAGAACCTACCACTGGTGTGAGAGACGTGACAAGATTAGGGTAGACAGCGAACCAGGCAGGGTTAGATGGGGGTGATGCTGCGGTGTCGACAACATGTCTCCCTTTGTGACCTATGATGTTTGTCTCATCCCACACGGCACTCCAGAAGTGATTAATATGGGCAGTAGACCAAGCATACAGTTCTTGGTATGACTTTAATGACAGACCAAAAGTGGCGTTGACCTGACGAAGAAAGCGGAAGGTTGCAGAGGCCTCAGGGTTTGAAGGCTGATAGAGGGGCAGTTCTGGAGTGGAGGCCATTGTGGAGAGTGAGAGAAGTGTGCGACGCTAAATAGCCACTACGAAATAGACGGAATAGGAGTGGACCAGGGGTGGCAGGCACCAGCGCCAAGCGATTACTCACCGGCACTCCCACTGCCAGGAGCTGACGTAAGCGTACATCGTTCCACTTGGGGATCTCGATCTCCGCCACACCAAATGTGACTGTGACATCGCACGTTTGCGTAAGAGTCAAGATAAGAAAATATTTTATTAACAAGGCATCATCTGTTTTATCGCGCTTAGTACTTCTTGCCCATCCCCGGTGCTCCATTCATTGTCATCTCACGTTTGTCTGCCAGTGCCACGCTTAAAATCCCCGCACTTCTTACCTTGTCCCTTTCTTCGCCCATTTCTACTCGACTCGCGTTCCCTCATCCCGTTATATGGACAAGTTCCTTGCTCCTCATTCACCTGAAGCCACTGCCCACTTGCACCTCAGGTAGGTACCTCCCGGCCACAGCTCCCCTGTGTACATCATACTCATGTGCTCTACAGCGAGAACTGGTTCAATTGGGACTCTGACCATCCATCCATCAACGAGACTCTCGTTGCTGGCTGTGCTTCATACCGCGCCTTTGATCGCTTTCTGACTGGTGCAGACCTCTTTCTCCACCCCCGTACACGGTCTGAGCTTGAAAGCATTCTGTGAGCACGCCATACTTCCGTGTTTATGCCACACATCTCTGATCGTGATGTCGCTTCAGTAAAAGATACTCGTACGATGTCATTCACAACGCGATTGCCAACAGTCGCTCGACGTTGCAGCCCGGCGGCTATAGCAGAGTACGTGACCCACTTTTTTTTACGGCCCAAAGCGTTATCACTCAAGTCCGACTCCAGGTCTGCCACCTTGCTGAGAAATCAATTCAAGATGTCCTGAACACTGCAGACAATACTTCATACCTCCTTGCTCTGCATTCTCCGAACCACCCCCATTCATCTCGCGACATGGACGACCATCCAACCAGCCCAAGAACCATCAAGACCAAATGATCCTTTCTCTTACGAGTTCCACCTTGTGTCTGTTATTCATCTGTATCACAACCCCATTGGCGAGTATGACTCGTCGTGTAACATTAGCTACTGTACGTATATACACTCTTGCGACCTTGTTATCATTATTTTTATTAGATGGGCATCTTAGTTCCTCTACCAGTCAAGCCACGTCTACATACCCCTCTAGCAATGCATACGTAGACTCTTCACTACTATTATAGGCGCTGGTATAAATCTCCAGTTGTAGATCTTAACACTTTTGTCACTTGTGCTGCCGTCACGAGGATGAGAAGCCAGAGGACAAACGTGCGACTCGGGCTTTTCCTGAAAACGGCGAATCGCCCTCACTAGCTACACTCACTGAGAGACTGGTACACCTCTGCTGCACCACTGCAAGTTTTCTTGGAGGTCAATATGTTAGCATTCACATTGCTGCTTGTCATTGCAGCCGGGCTAGGCGAGATTCTCGCCTCACCGTTGCAGGTTTCGCTTCTCGCACCCAGCAGAAGTACTTGTGTCCCCACCCTCGAACCTTGAGAGATATTCTAATCCAATCACTAAAAGAGCCGCGCCACCTGCATGGACGGTTCCTCCAGATTACAGACATACATCCAGACCCACACTATGCCGTCCACACTTCCGAAATAACATCCTGTCACAGGAAAAAGCAGAAACAGGCGAAGAACAAGTCCGGCTATTATGGCACACCATTCTCGTACGTAGCATTCGTGGTCATAACCTGGCATCCTGGCTGACTGACGCCCACAGGGAATGTGATTCACCATTTAGACTGACGAATTTCACACTGGATTATCTGGACAAGAAGTGGTCGTCGGAGGTGGACTTTGTCCTTTGTATGTGCTTTACTCGCTTTGATTTCCCCACGACCAACTTTCGCTTGTCATAACTTGCAGGGACTGGGGATAATGCAAGGTAATAATATCCATGCTGCTCGGTTCAGTATCTTTCTTATGGAGATTGCGCGCCTCAAGACATGATAACGATCCAAAGCTTCCTCGTACACCTGATGAAATATATGAACTAAATAGGGCGGTGACTGCAAAGATGAAGCAAGTATTTACAAGCCAGGGTATACCTGTTGTGCCTAGTCTAGGTATGGAAACTCTACCCTTTACCCATCGACCCATTCACTCGAATGTTGTTGATGTTGTCGATAGGAAACAACGACGTTTGGCGTGAGTCACCTGCTCCTTTCCCATAATACTACGAACTCACAAACCTGTGCAGCTCATGTAAGGCGCCTTTTGGTTCGATGACATCTCATCTGCTGAGGATGTTTCCAACATCAAGAACATTATGACACCAGGTAGGAGGGCAGATCTTGTTCGAAACCATCGCTTCAATGATATATCTGTCACCCAGGTCCAAATGGTATCACGAACGAATTCTCCAAGTACGACACATCTGATTTCTGACCATCGGTTTGCGTTGCTGACCCATGTCAGAATTTGGGAGACCTTCATTCCATTTCCGTATCTCCAGGTATTCCAGCGCGGTGCTTACTACTCCAAAGAGGTCATCCCGGACGAGGTTGCCGTTATCAGCCTGAATACAATGTATTTTTACGACTCCAATAAAGGTACAATTAGTTTTCGCCGACGCTCTCGGAGTAGACCTGACTTAGGTTTGAAGCCGTTGGTGGCTGTGGATTTCATGATCCAGGGGACCCAGGAAATCTCCAGCTTGATTGGTTGGAAGTGCAACTCAAGACCTACAGATATAGGGATATGCAGGTTTGTTCTTTTGGACTTTGGTCGGTATCACTGACCGATGATCACAAAAGGTTTATATAACTGGTAAGCATTTTGAATTGAATGGTGGGACATTTTAGTAACTTGATCCACTCCCAGGACATGTACCGCCTTCACCAGGGAACTACTTTCCTGATTGTGCAAGTAGATCTCACGTTGTCAAGGTCGAATCCAACTGAACAAGGAATAGTACATTCGATATGTCGAGTTGTCTCTTCGATTCCAAGACACCATCCTCGGTCACCTGTTTGGTGTACGTTTCCAAGCTGATGACACTTTATACCTGCTGACATCTCATTCTAGCACATGAACTCTGACCACGTAAGGATCAACCCATTTTCGACCTCAATATCCTGATATCGTGTCCCAGTTCTCTTTCCTTGAAGCTATTGATCTCGAGTTTACGACAGCCGAGCGTGTGAATCAGCGTCAAGGTTTCTCTCCGTTGTACGACACACTTTTGCACGAGTTTGCAGCGCTTCCGACAAAACCCAAAGATTTGGACTATGCCGAATATGCAGTAGTAAATACTGCACCGCCCGTCGTGCCTAACCCTTACCTTCCATCCTTCCGAGTTTTTGCGTACAACGTGACCCGGCCCCAGGCCAAGGCGACTGGTAAGAAAAGGCACCACGGCCACCACCGAGGTAATCGCGGCGACAAGGATGTCCACTGCCGCCAACAGGAATATCAAGATACATGGAAGTGCTTCCTGAATGAGACCTGGCACTCTGACAAGGAGTCGCCCTCCCGAAGCAACAAGCTATGGACGCCGCTGGGATATGCCCAGGTAAGTATGGACAGACAACGGAGGGTAAAGATGACGCTGATATGCCTGATGTAGTACTATATGCCTGGTTTGAAGGGGGCGAACGAGACGCATGAGCCAAAGTATAAGCTGGAGTACATGACATTCGTCCCGAGTCTACTGCATCCACCGCGAACAGCTGATGGGACGGATGGGTTCCAATATCCAATCCCGTTGAAGCGCCTGCCGGGGTCGCTCCGAGACTCAGGCGTGACGGATTCGAAGTACGCGCCGTACTCGATGGCGGACTTAACGATCCCGTCTTGGGTGGGGCTGGCACAGAAGCTGGGGGACGAGTCGAATGTGAAGCTGCGGAAAAGGTTCCGGAAATACATGTATATGGGGGGAGAAGAGGGGGGTTGAAACTTGGAATGATGGATAGGAGTGTGTGTATCAAATGTCGAGTATTGATGGGATCGTGAGAGATGATGGAGGGAAAGAATCACATAAGATTGAAAAGTTGGACGTTCCGAAGAGCTGCTCTTGTTTCCTTGACGATTGACTGAGTGGACGGTGGTAACCAACACTTTTCGTTCCAGCAAAACAATCCCGCTCAATTATCTACTTATCGTCGTCGGCGGGCTTTCCGTCTTTCGTACGACTGTTCCCGTCGTCTGTACTTCCTCCTCTCTCCTTTTTCTTTTCTTTTCATTCCCATTACCTTTTCTTCTGTTCTCCCCGGCTGGTCCGCTCAGGCTTTTTTTTTCCTATAGCACCACTGTCGTTGTCTTGATTTCGCTCCCTGTTACCGCCCGTCGCCGCCCACACCATGACTGCCGTCAACATGCATATGCTTCCCACCTCCATGCCGCTTGACTTTCTCCCGGTTCACCCCCATTCGCGCTCTAGTTCTGTTTCTTCATCATCGGCCCACTCCTCCAATTCCCGGCCCCAGTCCTCTCAGGGAGGGTATTCTGCGATGCCCCCATCGGCCGACGATCTTTATCGTGCCTCCTACCATCTCAATCATATGCAGGATGACCACGTACGGGACTCATTCTACCCATTTCCGATTGCCTTGCACCTCACTGACGACGACTCACGCCAGTCGCCGCCCAATCATAATCTCAGCAAGGGTCCAATGCGTCCCACTCACATCAGGGCCCGTGTCGCTGCATCGCCCTACCCCCGTGATACCGATAGCGTTCATTCATCATCCAGCGAAACAGATGATATCTCGATGTACTTGGGGAACACGGCCCCTGATTATCACAGTATGTTTGGAGGCGGCCAGACTATGGCTCCCAGCCATGACACCATGCATGCTGCCGGTGCATTCGGCCGGATGACTATCAGCCCTGATCATGCATTGGAGAAGCTGGCAGCGAATGTACGGGTAGCCACTACCACAAGTGCGTCGGATAGGGCAAAGCAAATTTTCGTGCAAGCCTGGTACGTTTCTTTCTTTCCTTGGGTGCTGCCAGCTCATTCGGCCATGGAATAGGCTCACGGCGAACTATGCACCTTACCCGGATGGGAACGTCCCACGTCAAGGACTCTACTTTTCTTATCGTAGGGTATGCGACCAGTACGGTATCCCACACATTAACACTGCCACCCTTGGTAAGGCCATTCGACTTTGCTTTCCCACTATCAAAACTCGACGCTTGGGTGTCAGAGGGAACAGTAAATATCATTGTGAGACACTTCATTATGTCCTATCAACCGATCGCTGATTAGACGCCTTGACAGATTGTGGTATTCGACCAGCGACTTCGGCGGAAGCCGAATGGCTGCAAGATTATATCCATAAATCCAACAATAATGCAGGACAACCGTCTGTCAATGCCGCCCGCCTTGCTCAGGAGCAATCAGACTCTGCCAACAGGAGTGAGGACCGTTCAGACGAGGACGATGATGAAGATTCGGATGGCCATGGTTCTGGATTACCATCAAAGAGGAATTCTTTAACTTTGACGGGCGATATCAAGAACGGCTCCTTCACCAGTGACATGAGTGACAAGACACCGACTGCGGCAACCCTGCTATCTCAAGTTCAATCTGCTCAGCGGCCTCCTGGTACTTTCCCACCACAGGCTTCCATTCGCAGACATCCTACTGCAGAACCGGCTTTGACTGTTCAATCGCATTCACCTCAAGCTACCAATGGCTCAGTACCCTATCTCGCTCCTCAGCAAGTACTCTCTGTCCGCCAGTTCCCTCACTTCCCGTCTATCGAGGATGCTGTTGGATCGAGTTCGACGCACCATACCGTCCTTGCTCGTGAGGTTTGGGGTTGGTTCCAGGAGCATCTGGATGCCCTGCTTGAGAGCGTCCGGTCTTTCCGTTTTGATCAATTCGAGATGCACCTTCGAACGTTTTGGACCAGTTTGGGTGGGCAGCACCGTGAAATTGTCCACGCCCCTGCGATTGCGGGACTAATGGCAAAGGCCGACGCTATTGTCTACGACGTACGTTTAAGTGCTATTTTTGTTTTAGAAATACCCGATTGACATGATAATTTAGGAAATCCTGGAGATCTTGCGTTCACAGATGCTTTCGCCTATAAGCGCGGCTTCGTTATCGAGCCTTCGACAGTTGGCTAACAAGATGGAAAAGATACTCTTAGTGGCCTTGGAGAATTACGGTAATACCTTTGTCGAACCAAAAGTAGAACTTGGGGCTCGATTTGGTCACCTAGTTTGTTAGTTGCTCACCGTAACTTTCACTGTACATTGTGCTGATGACATTCACAATAGTGCGGTTCCTCGACATATACCAAGTCACCCAAGCATTAAATACCGTCCTCACAAATCAAAAGCAGCTGGCCGAGATGCGTCGTTCTTGGCACAAAGTTGACTTTGAGTCAGTGCGGAACCAGTCTGCCTTGGTTTGCAACTGTCGCCACGAGGATCTCGTACAACTTTTAGAAGTTGAATTTGTGCAGATGTTGGACAGCTTAACAAAGACTAATGAGCCGGTCCGGGAAGTAATGGCCTGGGCCGACAAGTGCTGCGAACGATTAATGGGGAGCAGTCGCGGTAATCAGGGAGGAGGAGAGGAGAGAAATACAATGAGTTCACGGAGTGTTCTCATTCGATGGGGGTATGTCACAAGTCAGGTCATGCGGGATTTGGTGAGTGTACACCATTCAAGGGGCGCCCCAGTATAGCTTACGTTAGTTGAAGACCATCCGCAGTGACCCTGCTTTCGGTGCATTCCAGATTATGAAGTTGTTCCTTGAGTAAGTTCCTCTTGCAATTTATGAATAACAATCATTCCTTACGAACGTTGCGACTTAGCGACTGGATCGCGGTGAACGTATTAAGGAGTGTCGCCCTTTCCACAAACTCAGTGGCTGCATCAGTGGAGCCTGTTATGCAACAACAGTTTTTCACATTGTCACCGATGGCTGGGCAGGAGAGTTTTAATTCATTGGAAGTTCGGCCACAACAGATGATGGCCCACACACCTACTACCTCTAGCATGCTCGCAGCACTCCAACAAGACTCATTCCCTTCTGGCTCTCTTGATGCCACACCTTCCTCCTTCAATTCAGATGCCTATGGCTCATTGTCATACATGGATACCACAGCCAACCAGGACGACTCCGCCCAATCTGGCCTTTCGTTCGCAGATTTTTCAAGCTCTGGTAACTCTTTTGACGTGACCAACTTTACATCTCAAGAACTGGGAATGAACTCGTCCGCCACACCAGCGGGCGAGACGGATCCAGATCCAGAACCCGTCAAAACCGAGCAACAATCCGGAGTATAGTGATATGATACGGATTTTTCTTGTCTTGGAGTAGTTACTACGGACAAAGCTTTAATTTCGTGCATGCCTCTGTCTCGTTCGAACTTACAGTGTCTCTCTCTGATGGCCTCTTGTTATATATCTTTTGTCAATCCTATCGCGTAGTTCTCAACCTAACGGCCCCTCTGTATCATTCTTTTCCCTGCTTTCCTATTATCCCTCACACTCGTTATATAATAGTGTATACACATCTTGGCCCCGAGGATTTTGTTATCGTTATATTATTTACTCATCATTGGTTTTACTCTGCTCGTATAGTTGAGCTGAAGTCATGGAGTAGATTCAAGTACTGAAATGAGTACATATCCAAGAAAGATCCTACTGTCCACTTAAGATTCCCTATCTTTACCACTCTTCTGTCTCAGCGGTGGAATCTTTTTTAAGGATTTCATCCGCCCTATCCAATGTGGAGGGAGTAATCACCTCCGATTCAGACGTGGCATCAACCTGAGGCGTTGAGGTGGGTTCCACGGGAGTTTCAGTACCAGTAGGCGTATCCACCAACTTTGCATCCTTCGTTGAACCTGTTAAACGCTTGATATCAAGCTCAGCTTTTGCAACATTCTCGGCAGTGACACGAGCTTGGTTTGCTTCAAACCAAACTTTTTTGGTCTTGAGATCCTCGATAACACGAGGTACATCGGCTGCTGAAGCGGGAGGAGGAATAGAGAGTGACAAGAGGGCTGACAGTGTAGGTAGGGGAAGATTGAGGGGAGCATTGGCTGTGGAGGGGCTCGTAGGGGCTCCATTGGCCTCTGATACTTTCGCGGTACCTTTTTTGCCCTTCCCCTTCCCCTTTCCGCCAATGAAATAAGCATCCTCCTCCTCACCTTTCTTCTTCCGAACCACAGAACCCTCTGGAGCAGCTTCGACTTTTCTAATTTCGAGCTTGGGGACCCCAGCAAGTTCAGCCTTCTCGGCTAAGGGTGCCGATTTGTATGTCACACTGCCAGTGTTCTTTCCAGACAGAGAGTCTATAAGAGTTTGGCAGTCCTCAATTTGGGCTTGGAAGGCAGGGGCTGTTGCTTCATCACGCAGTCGCTCAGCAATCTCTTGCTTCTTCTGCGACTCTTCTGCAGCTCGTTGAGCGCGAAGCCTCTCTGCACGGCGGGCACGATCCTCATTAACCTTGGCCCAATAACGATCATTTGAATCACGGTATTGTTGGGAGGACTCCCGCTTTTGATTAAAGAGAATGTTAAGTTGTGCCTGGATCCCGTCACGTTCCTCAAAAAGCTTGGACCGGCCAGCGTATGCCTCATCGCCTTCTTTCTTGATTTCGTCAAGTTCGGCCTTGATAGCATCGTAGCGATCAGAAGTGGCCTGGAATTCGGGGTCGTCTAATTGCTTGCGGAGTTCTTCCACAGTAGCACGATCAGCTTCAATTGAGTCCTGGTCTGCTTGGAAGCTCTCAACGTTGCGTCGGGCCCGCTTGCTGGTGCTGATGTCCTGTAACGCCCGTTTTTCGTCGGCCAGCTTCATGCTGCCGGACTCCACCTGCTTCTCCAAATTCCTATGTGTATTATGAGGGCACAGATAATATTGATAGTAATGGAGCGTACTTAATGTGTGCATCCACTTCTGCAACAGTTTTGAATTGCACCTTTCCCTTCGCAGCCTGAAGATCTTTAATCTAGAAAGACGAATTGAATTATATATTAAATTGACCGGAGCGGAGGCTGTGAACCTTCTTTTGAATGCTATCCTGGATGGCCTTTACTTGGTCATGGATTTTACTCCTGGACGACTTGTTGGTGGATTGTTGACCGCGGATGCTGTCGAGTTCAGCACGTAGAACAGCACGCCGATCATTTGTACCCCCAGACTTTGTTGCCAGAGAAATTTTGTCCTTTACAGCGGACTAAGGTATCCAATTAGATTCGACAGAAGAAATCGGAAATTGAAAAGTTTACGAACCAACTTGACCTGTAGAGCGTCGATTTCCTTCTTAATCTTATCCTGCTCGGCGTCGTACGCTTTTTTGTCTGGTTTGACACCAGAGAGAGCTGCGAGAGGATCCGACGTGTCCTTTTTATCGGCCGTAGAAACCGGAGTGGTTGTGCCGTTCGTAGAAGTTTTAGCCTTGGTGGCAGCACCGTTACTTGCAGGAACAGCTTTTGATTTTGCAGCGGGCATAGTAATAAAGAAGTCTAAGGCGGTTAAGTATGTTACTGGGTATAGCGCTGGTGGTAGAAAATGAAGTGGTCCAGATCGTGTGAATCTCAAATATCCGACACGTCGTCCTCCACACCAAGCGAGCACATGTACAATCTCAGAATACAATTTGGGTGTCCAGCTTTTCAACCTCCTTGTAGACTTCGTCATATAGCTCTCGATAATCATCGTCCTTGTCCTCCTTTTCCCCATCTTTTTTCTTCTTCCGCTTCTGGTCTGGGCAGACCATCACACAACTCGTTGGTCGCTTTGTTGAGCTGGCATGCCCAAGCTCCTCCTTGGATGTGACAAAAATATACGGTATTTGTGCTTCCTCACTAAGCACTGGTAGATGGGATATGATATCAATGGGGTTGATGTCTGCAGCTAGTACGAGAAGCCTAATGTGACTTGTTTAGACGGAAACACATTTGCAGAAAATAAAAGTTTGGGCATACCCCTTTTCGCCTTTCCTAATGCCTTTTACGACTTCCTTGACTCCTCGTTTGACCTGACGTGCCTTCGAAGCTATATGTCAAGTCAGTCTAAATTATACAAGACTCGTATGAAAACATGAGACCTTTTTTGATCGTTTTATGTAGTTTCTTGACGAGCCTCTTCTGTGCAAGTGGGTGCGCCAGGGGAGAAAGATCCTCTGGGAGGATGGTAGTCGCCTCTCTCTCCTTCTTTGCCTTCTTGGGAGACTGGAAAATACAATTTTGCAGATGAGAGATCCGAAAGAAGTGTCGAATCACAGTTTGAATACTTTTGGGCCATCTGCGTCCACCATCTCTACATCAACTCCTTCTATTTGTGCTGCGTCGGGAGCCTCTTTTCGCTTCTTCTCTTTCTTATCTGATTTATCCTTGGGCATGACTTCAAATACAAAAGGCGAGGGTAGGAGGAGAGTTCAAAAAATTGTGACGAATGTCACGGTCACATATTGATCGAAATTGACGAGTTTGGATGCAGAACGCGCCACCTTAAATAATTAAGGAAATGCAGTGCAGTTTTCATTCTACTTAGAATGAAGCAAAGCCAACCGCGTTGATTTTTTGTCTTAAAAACTCAAGCAAGGTCATCAAATCACTAAAGATATCATAGCTTGAAAGTGATTAGCGATCAATAACGGTTATTCAGGCTGCTGTGAGCCTGAAGATTAAATTTTGAAACTTTGAAGGCTTAAGTGGACAAGTATCAATTATTAAGATAAAGTGATTAAACGTGGATACAACGATGCCCCCAGAACCAACAATAGGGAGTGGAATATATGGTTATCGTCAAGGAGTTGCCGTTTTATCTATTCATCCTGCTCATTCACATTTCCTGAAGGGACGGCACCAATACCTCGAAGAAAGCTTAAAGTAACCCATGACATACCCCGCATTTCCATATCGTACCACCAGTTGAGCGCTATTACAGTATCTCCAGACTGCCGTACATGATGCCACCAACCAGCTGGGAGGTACAAGGTGTCACCTGGGCCTAATGTGATGTGGATAGGATGAGCCTCTGGAGGGAGGGTATTTGGAAGGTAAGGTTCAGAGACAGAAGACCACCGTATTTCATCCACCCCAGGCGTTGGTTCTAGTGTCAGTCTTGATGTTGACGTGCAACGTTTGTAGGTAGCGCGTGGAAAGGTGCGTTCTATGTACGGCTAGTTGGGCCAGACGATGAAATAAGAGTAATAGAATAGCGTCCTTACCATTTAAGCACCAACTCTCCGCAGGGGAAAGCAGTGTAAAATGCTTTGATCCTCGGATGACAGCATACATATTTTCGTACGGATCTGTGGAGTTGAGTTACCGTGAGGCAAAGTAGAACGGACACTTCTTACCATTATGGATACTGGTAACACTCCTACCATCTCCAATCCACAGATTGACAGCATCTGGCGACCTACCTGTTTCAAGGTATTGTAGCTTGTCACTGAGCGGTATATTGAAACGTACCGAGTGCTTCGGTACAGAATGGGATGTCCTTGGGGACGTCGTGCCTTAATGGTTCAAACTCTGACACGGAACATAGCCCTTCCTCGAAATCGTCACTCGAGTACATGTTACCATTCTGTGATTGCAAATAGCATATATCTGTTGTGCCCGACCCAGTGCCTACAGGAAAATTCAGCCATTGTTGGTTTGAGTGTATCCGGGCTGTGTATCGGACCTGCTGAGATGTTGGAAAGAAAATCCGAGATGGTCATCTTCTCTATGAGGGGTTCCACGAAATACAATTGATCATCAGAACCACGAGTGACAGCGTCTGCAAGTCTGACAAGGTATTATTAGACGAGATGATAGATTGAATATTATCTAACCCATTGGGTGTGACAGCTATTGATATTGGTTGTCTATGCATACGATTTATGAGATATTCATCAGACCACAGCGTCGAAGCAGGGATCTTAAATCCTTTCATCAGTTGATCAGCGTGAGTTTGTGCATCGCGTACAACCCAGATGGCTTCACCTTTTATCACAGCAGGCCTTGATATGTGGACCAATCGAGAGAACTCGATTGCAGAAGGAGGTTCACTCAGGATCTCAATGTGATCACCATTTTGTTCTTGCCACAAGGAGTCACAGGCTGCGCAGTTCAATAGGGTTCCTAACATACCATAATATTCTTGCGAGAACCATCGTAAAGATTCCGGGTGAGGCATCATCCGAATCTATAGCCAGCTATACCTTTGTCGGCAATCTAGAACTGGGATGGTCATAGTCAGTGTAACCAGTAGCCTTTTGGCTAATCTTATACCACCGACGTTCTGATGTGGGGCTTCGTTGAGTTTGGTCTGGTGGCAACCTTGGATTGAACTTTTTGGTGCTCAAAGTTGTAGTAGTTTGTGACAAGCTTGCTTAAGGTGGGTTGGGCCCACTATTTTTCCAATCACGTGAACGACTGAACTACTGAACAGTGAACACGTCCAGCGCGTCGGGTTCTTTAAACCCACTCTCAAGACCTTCAGTTAATCAAGGAAAGGTACCTTACGCTCCAAAACGCGTCAAAATACAATGGTTGACAAGAGGAGAAACGCTACGATAAAGTCCAAAGCCAAATTAGTTGGTTGGCATCTATAATACCTCCGTCATGGCCACTCACCAGCCTTCCTGTCTAGCCTGAGCCAAAACAGAGGACGCTTCTTGATTTGTTCCAGCCTAAATCTGACAAACTGCAAAGTGCGCCCGGAGAATTAGCGCCGGCAGAGAATGAACTACCCGCCACGCCTGACCTACCACCTCCAAAAGCCGATGGAACAGAGGATACATTGACCACCGCAGTTGTTGAAAGGTTAAGGCAGGGTGAGTCATAGTAGATTCTATCATCGATGCCGAGCCTCTTAGTGTGTAACAGCAAGCTTAGAACCTCGGCCAGTTCATCCATTCTTTGTGAAGCCGGTACCTTCTCAGTCCTCTGATCCAGCGGTAACGGACTTCAAAACGCCAAAGGCCACAGTAATAGAGATTTTAGACGACGAAACTATAGTCGGAGCGTCACCCCAGGAATTCCAAGAATCACTGTCTTCGTCACAGGAGGAAGGCAGCCAGCATGACCCTATAATCCTTGATTCGTCCCCAATACCCATCCGTCCATTCAAGTCTGGAGTGGCCAAGCCATTGGCGCCACTATTTGCCCCTCGTCGGCCCAAAGACCTCACTTCATCACAAACTCCTCAAGCTTCAAAAGCAATTAAATATGTGGATGCGGTGTACCCCGATAAAGACTCACAGCATATTCGTGGTCCACAACATGCATTTTCTTCCCCAATTCTTCCTTATCCTCGCCGCAGCCTAAGTGGTGCGACGAGGTCAATGAAAACTCTGAATGATACTTCGAATCTACTGGCATGGATCTCGACGAACAATACAAATCATCCTGAATCATCTCTTCAACATCTTGCGGCTACTACTACAATACCCTCATATACAACAACCATCTCGGATGAACATCGACAACATCCAGCCATTACACGCCTAGACACTCAGCCTGAAGCTCCCTCACCAGTATGCCGTTTATGGGCAGACAAGTGGCGACCAACACGCGCCATCGAGGTCCTAGGCAATGAGCAGAACGCGATCTACCTACGGGATTGGATACGTGCACTGGAGTTACACTTGGAAACTGATGGAACCACGCGACAGGATGATGATAGAAAGGAAAGGGGAAAAGGAAAGGGGACAAAGGCTAACGTTCGAGGAACTAAGCGACCCAGAGTCGTGCGAAGTGTCGAAAAACGTCGTGGAAAGAAGAAGCGAAGGAACGAAGACGACTTTATTGTTATTGACGAAGAAGAGGAGTCAGAGGATGATACTATAGACTATGACGACCTGGATCGTTATTATTCGGAGGTGGAACCGCCCAGTTCACCGGTACACCACGATGAAACTGGCACCCACACACCGTCTGCCCAGACATCCGCAGTCGAGCCGGAACTCTTTGCCTCTCAACACTCGTTTGGCCAGCTTACGAACACCATACTACTTGCAGGACCATCTGGTACCGGTAAAACTGCAGCTGTTTACGCCTGTGCCGAGGAGCTCGGCTGGGACGTCTTTGAGGTGTACCCTGGAATCGGTAAGCGCAACGGTCCTGGGATCGATAGTCTGATCGGTGACGCTGGTAAAAACCACCATGTGCGGAAAACGAGAGCTGTGAATTCAGGCGGGTCACCTGCCAGGGGTCGTGGGGCATTACAACTTTTCATGACGAAAAAGGAGAACGGACGTACGACCATCGAGGACGAGGATGATATCATTCCTTCTTCTGAGGACTTTGGGTTTATATCACCGTCTCCGGCAGGCAATTTAGAGACAGTTCCTGGAGTCCGACAATCACTGATTCTACTGGAAGAGGTCGATATCCTGTTCAAGGAAGACGCCGGCTTCTGGTCTGCTGTCACGAGTTTTATTAAAGACTGCAAAAGACCCGTCATATGCACCTGCAACGGTAGGCTACACGCTGTCCTTGAACTAACAAAGTCTAACGTACATTTCTTTAGATGTTTCCCTTGTACCCACGCTGGATCTTCCCCTTCAAACGATCTTGTTCTTCCAGCCCTGTCCGCCCCCACTAGTGGTTTCATACCTCCATGCTGCATGTTCCGCAGAGGGACAAGTGCTAGCACGAGACAGCGTGCTTCAGCTATATAAAAACTCGGCGTCTGAACTCGGTGTTATTGACGTCCCTGACACTCCTACTCCTTCAACATCGGTCCACTTTCCAGAACCAGATCTACGACAAACGATCAATCACCTCCAATTTTTGTGCACAAGTGCTTATTCTAAAAATGAGGGTACTTCTCAGTGGGAACGTGGTCTGGTCGAAGATCTATGTCATTGGGACTGGGCAGAATACACGTCAGCAGACCACAACCCTTTTTCCACGTTAATGAGAACAGAAGCGCCACCTGGACATCTGTTGGCAACACGTCACGCAGACCTTGTTTCATTTACCGACAGTTATCTAGTGCGGGGTGCTTGGGACACACCAGAGGTGCGTACTCAATTCGGTGGTTCTCGGGATGAATGACTCGAACTTTTTTTTTTTTTTTTTTTCACCTTAGGCATTCGCATGGAGCGACTGTGAACCATCAACTGACGATGAAGTCGGACCTGTAATTCTATTCTGCCCACGGGCCGCAAGTTCATCAATTGGTTTAGGTTTGCATACTCGAGACTCAGAGATCGCTTCGGCTGTAATGTGGCTTTCACGTGGAGGCGGAAAGACAAGAGAACCGAAGACAGGTGGCATCAGCCCTTTTCGAACGCGTGAGCTGTTCCGTGCTCGCGTGGATCATCAGCTGGAGGTGGGCAAGGCGTTGGCAGGTATCGTGCCCCTGTCTATATTGACAATGCGGCGTAAAGAGGTACAGTTGGAATACGCGACGAGGATACGAGACATTGTGGCGGCAGAGGACACGGCGGAGATTCTGGAGATGAAAAAAGATCGGATGGGACGAACTACACGAAATAGCGTTGGGAGAAGATTTGTACGAACGCTGGAGATAACAGTGGAATCGCGGGCAGCACTGGCTGGGACAGTTCTGGGGCAATTATAAAATTGTGTGGCAGAGTCGCACGTTGGTGTTGTTTGTTCCAATATAACCGAATTTGGCATGACCACGCGATGTGCGCCCAATTTATCGATCACTCGGCCAAAGCAGCCAAAAACCCAGATTGTTGCCTGCCAGAATCTGTCTCTGTCGACTTGTCACGTATCCGGCTCTCGTCTGTCCTCCTAAGCCCCCGCCCGCCCCCATGGCCCATAATGGCTCTTCCAAGGCGAACGGTAAAGAGGCTTTGTCTGCCAGACAGTCCCCGCCACCACTTGCCCCACTGCACTATCTACAGAATCAGCGTCGCGGGTCTATTACCGACCCCTCGTTGCATGCTGCGTCCAACATAAAGCTAAACACGGGCTACCGTCCACCAGGTGACCAGCCCAGCTCCGCCTCGTCGGGTGGATCGTCTGTGGGTGCCAAGCCCGTGACGGAGCCACGACCACCGTCTCCCTATGTGTTTGGCGATGCCACACCACACATATCCGGCGACAGCCTACAGATACGGAACCTGCTGCGGTCTTCGCCATCGCCAAATACACGGCCGCCTATTACAGAAGCGACAGACAAACCAGGCAAGTGCTAGAGTTATACAAGAAACATTCAGACTTACTTTTCTAGCTAGAACCACCCAACGACACCGACATGGACGTGGACGGGGGAGGGCGGCGACCATTCGATTACAGCATGCGGCGGCACTCGATTGCGGTGGGACAGGACAAACCTAACCAGAAGGGGACGAAACGCAAGATGTCGACTGACCGCAGTGGGTTTGCGCCTGTGGGGGAGGAGACAGACGGGCAGTTAGCGGGGCCGGGGGTGCCGAGCTGGATGGATGAGGAGAAAGAGCCGGCGCCGAAGCGGCGGGGGTCGGCAGTGGACACGGCGCGTATTGCGGCGCTGAGCTTAAATGAACGGCGGCATTCGGTGGACTCGCGCGGCGGGCAGCAATGGTGGCTCAACAACGACCGACGCGACTCTACGTCATCGATATTTTCCAACTCTAGCCTGGGCTACTCTTCGGCGTTCTCCGGCGCCGAGTCCCCGCAACCCCGGCTTCCCTCTGGAATCGCCAACTTCGCGTGGCCAACCACCGACCCAAACCAGACTCATCCCCAGCTTAACATGGTGTCGCCCATTTCCTCTTTTGCCCCAGACTCCGCCCCAACTCGCATCCTGCGCCCCCGCTCCCGCCCCCCGTCCCGCGGCACACCTAATGCCTTAGAACAGCCTACTCCCACTCCAGACGACCTCCCCTCCGCGCCCTCTCCATCAGGTTCTGCCAGACTCAAGGACTCGGGTACTACTCCTTATTCGCGGTCGCCAGAGCTGCGCGTCTCCCACAAGCTAGCTGAACGGAAACGTCGGAAAGAAATGAAGGACCTATTTGACGAGCTCCGTGATCAGCTTCCCGCTGATCGCGGCATGAAGGCAAGTAAATGGGAGATTCTTAGCAAAGGTACGGCATTTTACCCCGAAATGTTCATCCGTCAACTCATCACTATTGCTTAGCTATTGATTTCGTTGCACAGCTCAAACAAAGTCACCAGGATATGGCACGCGAGGTCGAAATGCTCAGGCACGAGCTCGATATGACGCGCCAAGGTATACCCTTTGGCCCCGGTGTCCCGCCTCCCCACGTCGTCTACGGCCAACCACCCGTTCCTGGCCAGTTTCCTCCGCCTCCTCTAGGTGCACTGCAGCACCCACACCCTCCTCCCTTGGCACCTCCCCCTCACGCCCCCCTTTCACGTCCACCTTCGTCCCAAAATATTACCTCGCCTGGCGCTGGCCCCCACGTAGGGCCACCCCCGAACGGAACGGTCACTAGTAGAGCGGAACCGTCTCCGACATGAACAAAATGAATTTTCACCACTGTATCGCTACCTACTATGATATAGAGCCGCTGTACATTACCTACTATGGCTCCCACGGACTCTTTTCCCCTGCTGAGAATTCAGATACAGGTTGTCACATAGTATATATACAATGTATATAGCTGGTTCTCAGATCCGCACACTAGCCCCTTTTTCCGTGGCGCAAGGTTGACACTGTTGTGGTCTGTGTATCGCTAAAGGACGTGAATAATACGGTACAACGGGAATTCGACCAAGCGGTCATTCACTGCAGCACCACCAGCACAATTTCTGCATCTTCGCCCGTAGCGCGTCGCCTGCCGCCCATTCACTCTGACTGTGCGTTATAACGACTGCCTCTGCAGCCGTGAAGAAATCTTTGTTGATGTTCAAGTAGCATTAATAACACTTTCACCATAATGGCCCCCAAAGCCCCAGCTTACTCCCTCCTCTTCCACCCCAAGAAGGGCAAAAAGGCAGAAACCCCTGCCTCTTCACCTTCACCACGCAAACCTCAGCCTGGCGCTGCTCCTCGTCCGAAGCCGAAGCCCCTCCCAGCAGAGCCTGAAGAGGAAGATGTCCAACTCCCTGAAGGAACATTTCAGGAGTTCAAGCTCATGTCGTCGGCGCTCAATGGCTGGAAATATGACGTTATGAGGTTTGATTCTCGCAAGCTGATCGAAATATCGAGGTGGCAAGCGCCCATCAAGCTAAACAGGAAAGAGCTAAAGTACGATGGGGAGACCGAGGCTGCACCTGTACCTGTGAAGCCGATGCTTGGGCACGACGGGAAGCCCGTTATTGGTCCGGATGGGAAGATGGTGATGTTGACTTCAGAAGGGAGAGCAATACATACCGGGGATGGAGCGTCTGGGAGTAGCAACGGGCCCAAAGCACAAGGACCGCCTGGAAAGAAGAGGTTCCAAAAAAAGACACGGCAGGTGTACTTTGTGGCCGAGGAAACGCGGCAGCTGAGAAGAGAGGAGCGGTACCCTTGGATCATGGAGGACTCGTCCAAGGACCACGACGAGGTGTGGGTCGGGAAGTTGGATGACGCGACAAAAGCCGAGACGCTTGCATTCTTCATGCCTGCTGCAAATGACGTTTTCAAGTTTGTCCCCGCACACCGCTGGTATAAATTCCAGAAAAAGATAAAACATGATCTACCCACCGATTCGGCACAGGTGGAAGCGATGGTATTAAGCATTTCGTCATTACTGTCTACAACACGGAGTGCTAATGGGATTTATGTAGTTTAATTCAAAGCAAAAACGAGATCTTACTGGGTGGCTCTCAGCTCGGACGGGAAAGGCTCCGTCTGAAGCGACTGCAGCCACCCTTCAGGCCAACGCAGAGGGCCGTTCAATTGGTGGTGGACTTGTTCACAGTTCCGGACAGAGCTTGGGGCCCGGTGGTCGTAAACTCAAAGCGGTTGACAGTGGCGCGAGTGGTGCATTTGACGACGACGACGACGTAGACTCGAAGAGGCGGCGAGAAAAGGAGCAGGGTGGGGAAGGCGACCTAGATGAACAATTGTTCGAGGAGGACTTTGCAGACGATGAGGAGCAAATGGACATCGACGAGAATGATGAGGAGGCTAAAGAGCTAGAGGTTAGGTTGACAGATACCCCCATACCGCCTGGGTGCTGAATGTTTTTCCAGGAACGAATGAAACGAGAGTACAAAGCGGCCAACAAACACCGGGAAGCAGGTGTCGATGAATCGGACGAGGAAGAAATTCCCGGAATAAGCAAACAGGCTAAAGCCATGCAGAAATTGATTCGAAATCGGGAAGGCAACGATATATATGACAGTGATGAGGAGGAGAACCCATATGCCAGCTCGGTATGCAAAAAGTGCCGTGACCACGTGCCTCTCTTTAACTCTAAACCTTTCCTATCACTAGGCTGAGGAGGAAGAAGAGAAAGAACCCGAAGCTGCCACAGGGCCTGCTGTCCAACCACAGCCACAACAAGTACCGGCATCACAGACCGCTTCACAGTCTACGGTACCGCGTCCCCAATCGGGTACGGGATCACGGGCAACATCCCCCGTAGCTTCTCCAAGCCTTGGTGGACATTCGATAGTTGCTAAGCGAGCTACAAGCCCAAAGCCGCCCAAAGTCAAAAACATCAACGGCGGTAATAGCCCTCTTGGTAGCCGCGCTGCGAGTCCTGTTGGTGGCAGCCGTGCCACTAGCCCCGTCGCGGGCAACCGTGCAGAGAGTCCTCCTGCCGGTAACAAGAAACGTAAGGCAGCTGAAGAGTATGGAGGACCGATGGTCAATGGCGCCAACGGGATCGGAAACGGACAAGCACCAAAGCCAAAGAAGCGGAAACCGGATGTCACGCCTGTTGAGACGGAGCAACTAAGGGCTATGTTGATTGAGTGGCTAGACGGCACGTCGAATGCAACGACGCGAGAATGTATCCAACATTTCAGCCCATGGATCAAGGAAGAGCCAAAGAAGAAGGAGTTCTCCGCGCTGGTGCGGGAGGTGGCCATGCTGAAAGGAGGGGTGCTAGTGTTGCGAAAAAAGTTGCAGGGGGGAGGGTCTGCGGCACCGTCCCCATCACCTGTTGCGAATTGAACGGATTGGTTGATAGGTTACGTACTCGAGGATTATGCGATTGACAGATCCCATTACGGCGTGCGTAGTGTGTGTATACCTCCGAATAACGGGAATCTTTGGCCGTTCTTAGAAAGCAAGGAAGCGGGTGCTTTGACCGTTGTGAGTGTGAACCGTATTCTTGGAACAACAACAGTTTCTGTAGTTTTTTGAAACATGTGCAATCGGCCACAATGGTCCTGTCTAAATATACTCAGTCAGGGTCACCTTTCCTTCACTTCAGCGCCCGATGTTATAAGAATGGCAGCCTGCCGCTAACCACTTTGTTTCCCTTTTCTCTACTCTTTCTCCTTCCCCAGCGTCTGAGTCGCTATGTATTGGCTCACCCTTCTCGTCGCTTTCCCCGCTGTTTGCTCTGCCCTCGTTCCTCATCTTCATGACTCTCACTCTGTAGATAAACGGCTCCCTGCTGCCTGGCACCACCCCGACGACCATCCAGTACATGCTCTGTTCAAACGTGCCCCAGGCGATGGTTCCACCTATCCCATTGTCGGCACCCCAAGTACTTATTCTGCCAAAGAACCTTAGTTCGCCTTTCTAATCCATCGTTCTTTTTATAGCCTGGTCAAGTGCCTTCCCTGCCACATCGCCAGATGTAAATCAACTCCCCGCGCAGTGGGTGGCCGCGCTCAATGCTGCCGTTAGTGCAGGGAAGATTCCCAACATCCCTCAGAGCAGTAACACTCCAGGCGTAAACCCTGTGTATCCCCAAGGCATCAACCCCGGCAGCCCCGAAGTTTGCTCCGCAACGTACAAGTGCAGAATTCCTGGCGACATCTGGGACGCGCCCGCCAATTTCTTTGGAACCTCGTTTGATGACGGACCTACACAAGTATGCGTTTCTCACTTGCTTCCGTTATTAACGGCAGCATTTATCAACACCCTTGTCTGCAGGCGTCGCCAAGACTATTGCAGTTCTTGCAAACTAACAACGAAAAAGCGACACATTTTATGATCGGCGTCAACATCATGGCGAACCCGCAGCTATTCCTAGACATTTTTAATGCCGGTCATGATATCGCTGTCCATACCTGGACCCATCCGTACATGACTACACTCACCAACCTTCAGATCGTCGCACAGGTGTGACTGACGTTGATCTGCGTGTTAAGCTTTTGCATTTAACTCTTCGTTTAGCTTGGCTGGACTTCAGAGTTGATCAGGAACTCGACTGGTGGTCGTGTACCTAGGTACTGGCGTCCACCTTTCGGTGACTCTGACACTAGGGTGCGCGCCATTGCCAAAGAGGTGTGATACAGTTTATTCGGTTTACTTCCTTTCATTCCCTCATTCCCCTTGTCATCAACCAGGTGTTTGGTTTGGAGACGGTCATTTGGAACCAAGAGTATGTTTGCCATCTTCCCACCCACATCCTTCGCAAAGTCTAATCAGCTTAAAGTACTGAGGACTGGAGCTTGACAACAAACGGCACCACTCTACAGGCAATCCATAATTCCTTTGTTCAATGGCTGGCAGGTCTGTCGCCTAAACATATACTTCATTTATATCATTCGTTCTTACAGTCCGTACTATCATAGCCCCAAAAACCACTGGAATCATAACATTAGAACATGAAACTAGTGACCAGTCTGTGTCGGCATTCATAGATGCCTATGCACTGATCAAGCCTGCTGGCTGGAAGACTGCTTCTCTCTTGTCCCTTGTTGGAAATGGCACATACCAGAACTCCAAGGACTCCAACTCTCCAGTGTCAGCAGCTGACATCCTTGCAGGATCTGCACTGCCAAACTTCCCGGCAGCTGGTAGTAGTAGTAGTAGCTCTACGCCAAGCAGCCAGTCAAGTAGCAGCTCGTCAACACAGACAGGGTCAGTGTTCACTTTCCTCCATCTGACAATTTTCTTACCACCCTGTTTTCCCTATAGTACCACGACCGCATCTCAAACATCATCGGCCACTACCGGTGGCGCCAAGCCTACTCAAACCAATGCTGCTTCATCTTTTAAGCCTTGCTTGTCATGCAACCTTTCCAAAACACTCTTGTCTCTTTCCGCACCGGCCATCGTCGCTGTCCTCTCCTTGGCATGAACTACTGGACTTTCTTGGACGTTGTTACTACATGAGTGGTCGCTGCATTTTAAAGCTCACACACTGTGTCTTATTTTTTTTTTGGGGGGACTGTACTTTTGGTCATATCACGTACAATTAGATTGGAATGGACCCTACTCGTACAGTACAATTCTCGCCTATGTTGTTATGGGTTCTTGCCGTCCATTTCATTCAGACTGTCACAGTACATGTACATCGATACTATCATGGACTATCCCGTTATGGACCTGTTCTTTATACTTACCCTACTTGCTACCACCTATTGCCCGGTTCTATAGATAATAGTTCTTCGACTGCTGTACCTCCCGTTGTATCCCCCGCCACATTCATTTTTACGAGTAGATTTACGATGACCAACTATGATCCTGTGATTTATTCAACATGAAACAAGAACAGACATTGCCAATGAAGCTTATACGGTAGGCATAATAACGTGGTTAGTGTGTACGCCATTGGCACAGGATAAAACCGATGGGCGGGTGTTTCTTTTATACATGTCATTCTATCATCGTATGAAGAGAGAAAAGGGCAAAGGGGTATGTGACGTGAGTTTAAATCGTGATCATGGAAGGGTCGTGTAGTTATTAGATGCCATAAAGATTTCGTGGGGGATCATGATGACAAAAGATATGTAGGTATCAAGATATTGCAAGCGAAGCGGAAGTGAATGTAACGAATAAAAAATTGAACGTCATTAATACATATCATTTAATATTTCACGACAAGAATAATGAGCGAAGGGAATGAGCGCGAAGGAGTCCAGAAATGTTTTTCAAAGAGGCCCGAGAACAGTGAAGTTGGGGATGTAAGCATTGACAGAGATGTCGGATTTCAAGGGAATGGCCACTTGAGCTTGAGCCCCTCCAACCATCGTAGATATAGGAGATCCCCAATTGGCGACCTCTTTGCCGGTGACCCCGGAGTGTCTGTAGATGCAATTGACGTCGACCGTGTAAGTGAAACAGCGCCACCTGAACCAGAAGTAGCAGGAAGGCCGGCAATATCCTCCTGTATTTCAGTCACAACTAGCCCACGGGAAGTCATCTCACTCTTGCGGACTATCCGTTTATGTGGGAAGAGGTTGCGCGAAGTCTGAACGTGTTGGCGGACAGCCTGGTTTCTGAGCAAATCAGAGTCTTTAGCACGATCCTAATGCGACAATAGTAAGACGTACTCGTTGATCCCCGATAGGATATCAAGGATGACATTATACGCAAGCTCTGGGTTAGCCTCCTTTAATTCGAGAAAACCCCGGGATAACATGCTCAGCGACTCTATTTCTCGTGCATCCATGTCGTCTCGGATGGCCTATGCGTAAAAAAGAGTAATCGGATAAGGTTAGGAAGTTGACAAAGAAGCATAACATGATTCAACTGACATTCTTGAGGATGGGAAGTACAACTTCGTCAACTACTGACCTCCCCGCTTTGGCAGCCTCACTCTGTGCACGCTTGTGGGTTGTTGGTGAGGTTGCACCATTTTCCCGACGCATACTCCCAACAAATTCAGCCGATAACCGTAAAGAGCCAATATTATCAACCTTCTTGACTGGCCGTATGGTGTCGACTCCAGTGCCGATGTCCGCCGCGTTCAGAACAGTGCCTACACCATTCGCAGACATACGGGCTGAGTATGATGCACGGCGTGTTGCACGTATTGACCCAGTGTAGGCAGGAGGAGCTCCGCGATCAGCGGCAAATGCATCGTCGGATGGGGTTTCAGGGCTACCAGAGGGCGTCCCATCAGGAGTGCTACCCTCAGAGGAGGCAAGAAGTTCAGGCATTCCTTTTTCCGATGACGGGGAAAGTGGCGGTTTGATTATGACAGTGGAATGAGCAGCTTGAGAATTCATTCCAAGTCCACCATGCACTTTAGGGTCGCTGCCCTTTGTTGCACCACCCGTATCGATTGAACCGTGCATTTCCTCCTCATATTCCTCGCCCTCGTCTGGAACCATACACAATGGCATATCGAAGTCCTTCGCCATCGTACGGAATGTCCCCATCGCGGATGAGGACTTGATTGTATCAAAGTTCCACTCGCTTCGCATGGTGTCCCACGCTTGACTATGCCTCAGTGATGGCTGATATGCTTGTGCGCCTTTGGCGGGGGAACGAGCCCTATAGTCCTGGTATCGTTCTATAAGTTCCGTTAGGTAGGATGTCTTCCGTGCACCTCGAATGAAACGATGTTGAAGAAGTTCATTGGCAGTTGGTCGCTACAAATGTATTAGTATATACAGAGGTGGGAACGCAATGATGGGGACTTACAGCGCTGGGGTCCTTTGTCAAACATTGCGCTACGAAGTCCTTGAACGTTGCTGAAAAGGCACCCTCCAAGACAGGGGGCTTCGCCTTGGGTATTAGGAAGAGTACACGCATAGGGTGATACTCCGCCAAAGGCGGTTCACCCTTTGCCATCTCAATGGCAGTTATTCCTAGACTCCATAGGTCCGCCTTCGCATCATATCCTGCCTGACGGATGACTTCCGGAGCCATCCAGAAAGGTGTTCCGACGAAGGTATGCCGGAGAGTGTTTGTGAGTTGCGCAGCGACTCCAAAATCTGCTAATTTCACTTTGCCGGAGGATGAGAGGAGGATGTTTGCTGCTTTGATATCACGATGAATGGTGTTTTCAGTGTGGAGATAATCGAGCCCAAGAAGAAGTTCACGACATATCACAGCAATATGTGCCTCAGAGAACACACCCGCCTTCAAAAGGTCGAGGCATGAGCCACCAGCAAGATATTCCATGACAATCCAGAGCTTGTATGACACTACGAAGGAGCCGTAATATCGGGTGACGTATTCAGAGTCACATTGTGCCAAACTTGCGATTTCTTGCTGTATCTCGGAGATATCGTCGTCTGAGTCTTCAAGATCTGCGAGAAATAGCTTTGGTGCGGGCGTTCGATCGTTCTAGGACTCTGTGAGCTTACCTATTTGTTTGATTGCCACAATCTGCTTCGTTTCATTGTGCATAGCTTTGTATACTGTCCCAAAGCTTCCCGTCCCTAGTTTCTCTAACAGCGTGTATTGGCTAGCAGGGTTGTTGCTTGGCACCGGATAGGGTTCTTTGGGACGAGGTTTGTGCTCCGCCTGAGGCGAAGGCGGCGGCGAGCGACTGAGCACTCTAGGCTGGGATTTGGAAACATTGTCAGCATCACTTCGTTTTCGGAGGCGCGACATGATGGTTCAGAGAGACAATGCTCCAAAGAAGTATTAGGTTGACCTCATGGCTGATTAAAGTGTGAAACACACGTGCTCCCGACTATGGAGGAAGGATGGCACCTCTTACTTCACAATGAATGTATATGGAAGCAAAGAAGGAGATGTGGGTGATCAAAACGACAAGCTGAACTCACCATGATTCGTTAGGTCGTGATGAGTCGTAATATGTATGGTCGACGTGCGTGGGTGCGATGGGTACCAACAACGATGCGGGTGCTCAAGCTCAAGACTCGAGAGCAGATCCGAAAACAAGTTTAGTTGACGGGAAAATGGCAGTATGACACCGGGATTCGAAGCTGATCAAGCCGAGTGGTCGTGGGGCAGTTACCAGACCTCGTGACAGTGAAGAGGGTCGAGGAGAGCTGGCTAATTGCCAACTGCTAGAGCCTCGCCTATTATGAGGCGCTGGCAAAGAAGCAAGAGACAGGCGGTCGTGGGTCAATTTAGTGGTGTACACTGCTCAAGACGATGACGGAGGTTTCTCAGGCTTCCACATGGTCACACACCAAATAAGGACATCATCGGGACAGTGGCCCGATATCAATTCAGCACAAAAGATTGCTGGGAGCTCTGTATAAGTGAAGATAGCTTATGGGAAAAGCAGCATAGTAGCATGGGCATGTGAGGGCAACTAATGCAGCATACAGAAAACAAAGATGGTAACAGAAACTCCAACGTAGACTCGTCTCCCTCCTGCGTGCACTATTCACCAGTTGCTCATGCCTTGACAGCGTACTTCCTCACAGGAAAGTTAGCATCCTTCTTCCTCTGTTTGAGAGTCTTGAGCGATGACTCGTGCTGCAAAAATGAGTTTTACTCTCCCAAGTATTGACTTTGCTACTTACCTTTGTCAAACGCCGTCTGATTGCCCGTGTCTTTTTAACCCGGAGATCAAGAGGAAGGTATTTCTTGTCTTTGTAGTACTCGCGGAGGTTTTGGCGAGCCTTTTGGTTCATGACAGTCAATACCCGTGCAATCGACTTGCGAACAGCAGAGCTACGGGGAAGTGTCAGTTTGAAGGCGTGGAATGAGGACCAAGAAAATTACATTTTCGTAAGCTTCGACGCTGAACCTCCTGCAATTTTCTGCACTCGCAGTGTCAGGAGTTCAGTCTTCAACTCCTGAAGCTGCTTAAACAAGTCATTTTTCGACCTAGGAAATATGTTCAGTTGCAATTCCATAGCCGAATCGAGATTCCTGAAGCACCCACTTGGATTGGAGTTCGTAAGCCTTGACTTTGCCGGGCATTTTGGTGGTGGCGGATCTGGAGGAAGTTCGTCAGAACTGAAGTCTACAGAGATCCAGACAGACGCTGCAGAGATATAGAAAAGAAGGAGTGGGTAACAAGGACTTCTCCAGGATACCTGGACAGCAATCGGGCAGCATGACGAGAAATAATCACCTTGAGGAACGTCGTGCGTAGCGATCACTGGCTTCAATGATTCCAAGTCAGTGTCCCAAACCTTATTTCGAGCAACTGTAACGTTGTTCCCACGCTCAATTACACATACTCATTGGATCTTATCTAATCGACTCCTCTGTGCTAATTTATCAAACTTTACCAGACTACCACCGAAGATGTCCAATGCACTGTGCATAGAATGTAAACGCGTTTTCTGCTTAGATATGGTGCGGAGTACCTTCCATAAGTCAGATCTACAAGTCCTCCCGATAGATGATCCACAAGATCCAAGTCTGTAATATCTGGATTTCGTGTTAGCGGCATTCACATTCTTGACATTACTATATACCTTTTGCGCCACCAGCGTACGTTGTGGGTATTTGTACCCATTGACCGAGCTCTGAAGGCTGTTAACGGGAACACATGATAGTTGATGGCGACTTACTTTTCACCAGCTCCTGATCGATTCCTTGACAGAGTCCTTCCACATCGGCAGCATGTATCAGGAATTCACTGTATTGGTCATTTTAGAGCATAAAACAAGACGCGACACCACAAAGTAACCTGCAATATCCGGACAACAGGCGTAGGGAGTCTTATTTTTTGGTATCCGTAAGTGTACTTCGACTCCAGAAATTTTACAAACGCACCTTCGGACACCTCCATATCCGTTATATCTTGCCACTTGTTCATCGCGACAAGCCATTTATCTCCTCTCCGCCGGCAACTGTAGGTCTTGTAACACTGACCAGACCCAGTACAAGTAACACATAACGTTACCTAACATCCACAACAAGTTTGTCTTTCCCTACCACCGAACATACCTTTTTAAGGCGCTCGAGAGAGAATTTCCCGTCTGGGAATAGATACGATGTAACAATCACCTAGAAATTAAAAGTATTAGCACTAGCGATTTGGGGCTTCACCAAGAATCACGAGCCTTGCTAGCCCCAGCTTTAATCCATTCCTGGGCATTCTGGTCGTCGATACCACCGCCAATCTGCAGTCCGCCTGGCCAAGCTTGCAATGCTTCCTTGGCAGCTGCATCGTTCCTTGGTCCGAGCTTGATCACATGCCCACCTTCGAGCTGGTTGTCTCTGTACAGCCGTACAAATTCACTTGGGGACTGACTAACACGCCCGAAGGGTAAGTCGCGTCGTTAACATGAGAAGAAATCAGTTATGCAACGGACCTAGCTATGAAGTTTGTTTTGAGGTTTTCGGGTGATGAGTCGGAAAGTGTGCCTCCGACTATTTGCTTAACCTGGCCATCATGCAAGTCAATGCACGGGCGGAATACGCTTCGACGCGTACTAGTAGTCTCCATAGCCTCCGGTCACCAACCGTTGATAGAGTCAATATGTCCAATCGAAGATCTTACATAAAAATCTTAGATCGTACATGACCATATATATCATGAGTCTACATCAAAACCCAAAATATGGTATTCGGTATTCAACTTTCAACACACGTATTGATAACCCATGTAAGTTTACACAGGTATCGTTTAATATTCCATTGATTGCTCGAGGATCTTTGCCAAATGCTCCCTGCCATCAGCACCTACAACGTCACCAATCCCAGGTGCAAGATCCAAGACGCGTCTCTGTGGAAGTGTACCTTCCACGAGCATGTCTAAATCACTAGTAGTATATCTGTAACATAAAATGGTTAGTATAGTCTTCATTTTAAAGATATACCCTACTCACCCAACGGCCTTTAGACCACGAGGTACACCAAGGCCGTCAAGGAAACGGGCAATGGCTTCATACAAATGAGCACCGATATCACGATCTGGGATGCTGATGATGGATGGGTCCGTGATGTTAGAGTTAGTGAAGATCGCTAGAGCTTCACGATGACGGTCAGGCGAAGACGGGGCTATAAACTGGAAGACTACAGTAGAATTGGTGGAAGTTACATATATTGTACGAGAACTTTCCGTACCTGCAGGTCCTGTGAGCGCCACACTATAGTTGATGATTCAGTAATGATAATAAAATTAGCATATTTATTGGGTAGATTGTTACCTGATACCATGGGGGATGATGGGATGGTCAGTAACATAGCCAGGGTGCTTGTACTTGGGACCTTTCTTGTTAAGTCCAGAAATCTTATAACGGACATAGTGTCAACTTTCCAAAGATAAGTAATAGAGTTTGACTGACAGGGTAACTCATGCCATGGCAAAGATGAACACCTGCATTCCCAAACCCAATACCAGCAAAGGATGCCGCCAATCTGAAGGATTCTATATCACAGGAGGGAAGTGAATGGCTGAAAGCTTTTCTTACAACATCTGCCTCCTAGCTTCTGTATCGTCGCGATTCTTTGCGATACGTGGAAGGTACTTCACAGTTGTCCGAAGTGCCCAGAGCGAAAAGATGTCAGCGACTGGGTTCCTTCCCTGATATGCTGGCCGAAGGATTGGGTTAGAAGGTCGCGGCATACGCTCGTTATACCTGCCCTTCAATCAGCATGACCCTCTCACCAATCTGGGAAGGTAACCTACGGGATAGCCGTATAGCTTTCCATGCTATGGAATAGGACATCCAACCCGGCGCTGATATGCACCGCTGTTGGGCACGACTCGGTGTTGTGTGTATCCTGAAATTGCGAGACTTTATGGGCGGTCAAAAAGAGAACAAGATGCACTTACGACAATCCCAAGAACAGGTTTCATTGCACGGTTAGCAATTCCTGTTTTGAATGATCGAGACGTGATGTCTAGGATAGCTGTACCTGTAGTTTCTGCACCTGTCCCAGCGGTTGTCGGTATAGCGATCAAGGGTAAAAGGGTTTTCGTTATGGGTAAGCCTTTTCCAACTGGGGCATTGATGAAGTCCATGAGATCAGCGTCTTTGTAGACGGAGAAGCTGTTCATAAATTAAGATAGATATAGACTGACGATTGAAATACACACAGGTTAGCGGCTTTCGCGGTGTCGATCACGCTTCCACCCCCAACCCTGTGACGGACGTAATTAGAGCCACTGGACGAGTATGAGTAAAAGCTGCAACGAACGCAAGGATGTGGCTGAAGTCACGCTCCCTAGCCCACGCGATGGCTGTCCGCCAACTTTCTTCGGTGGGCTCTGCTACAACCTGATCAAAGACCTCAAAAGGGAGATCGGACTGGGACTCTAGTGCGGCAATGGTCTAAGGAGCGTGACTTAAATTATCCTGTTCTAAAAACAATCATCATTCTCACAGTCTGCATAGGCCGTAATTTTGCTACATTGGGGTCAGTGAAAACTCCAACCTACAGCCTGTCAGTAACAAGGCAACGTGCTTCATCTTGTGAAGCCAGACAGTACCTTGCGAGCTTTCATGTTCTTCAAGTCCATGCCCACTTCTGCTGTAACACCATCACCAAACCTCAAATTCGAAGCAGCAACCTGGGTAACGTGTCACAGACGGCGTGAGGATCGCTTTCAAACTGGATGGTCACCTCGAACGCGTATTCCTTCTGAACAGTGTCCACAGGGGTTGCAAACGACCTCAACTGGCTGAGGGCGTTGAGCTGGCCCACGTGAGAGTGGGAGTGTGAGGGACTGTGGCACGGACATGAAGTGTGCTGGCTAGCATTGATAAGACGAAAAATGGAGCTTCTGGAAGCAGCCATGGTGGTCAGAAAGAACAGTGAACAAGTTGAACTTGGTGTGGGACTTCAAGTTACATACCAGTTACATACCCCAGAGTGACTCCGGATCCTACCTCCGGAATCACCTGGTTAACGCCGGGGTCTATTTTAAACCCAGCCACGTGCCCGATCGTGTTCTGGTCATTCCTTGCTGGCAACCGACACTTGATTTGTGGGGGGGATAACCTGGAGGAAACTTGGAGAGACCACAGTATAACGTTGACAACCCTTGCGCATATAATATAATGTAGCACAAGAGCAACCCAGAACTCAGCTGTATTTTTGATTTTGATTTTGGTCTAAAAGGCAATCTCAGAATCTGCATCACTCCTACTCCGAGCCTGCTGAGAAGGCAAAGGCGCATCGTGCCCCCATTAGCTGCTCTGCCGTTGTGTTTTTCACAGCTTGTTTACCAATGCATAGCCAAAAATATCAGCGTAGTAGTGTCCACTGCCAGTGGGGCCGACCTTTACCGTGAATGATGTGTGTGTGTGATAGATTTGCATCAAAGTCCAGTAACAAACAGGGCTTCTTGTAACTGAACGGTCACCCCGTTGAAACCTGTCTGTTCTCCCTCTTCCCTCCTCCCTTGCCACGTCTCTCCATACGCTCATTACCACCGGTCTTTATTCCCTCAAACGCTTCTCATGAAATTCCAAACACTATCGTTGGTAGTGGGCTTAGCAGCCATTACCACATCCACTGCATTCAGAATTCCGTTCAAGCAATTTAGGCGACCGACACTTGAACGGCGAGCTGTTGGGCAGAGACCTTCAGATTTTCAGCTCTCTGTTCTTGCTGCGACAGAGGATAATACCCTGGACCTGAAGTGCGTAACGTGTCAATTTCCTGCATCACCTTTAGAATTCAATATTCTCGGTAGCTCTGTGCATGATATGATATACACGTCAGATGTGAGTTGCTACATTTATATTATTTTGACAAGTAGTGATGCATATTTCGTGAAGATTGTCGTTGCAGGCACTAGTGCGATCCCTCACTTTCTCGTATCATTCCTTATGGCTAAATTTGGAACGGAACAGATTACACAGTTCAATTCGACACTGGTTCATCCGACCTTTGGATCAAAGGCTCTTCTTTTCCTTTACCAAATGCAACTCACACAGTATGTGCCTGTTTGCACCTTCTTGTTTTTGCACCTCTCACCTTTCAATAGTCACTGACACGTAACCTCACCGTATGTGCTTCTTCCCGATCACCTGTACTCTTCATCCATTAAAATTAATCGGCTAGTATGGCATTGGCTGGGCTTATGGCAATGTATCTTATGCTCCGGTTGAATTTGCAGAGTACGTCACAATTTTGTTGAAACGGTGTAAGGCTAAAAGTTCTTCCGCTCTCAGCTTTTCTATCCCTTCTCAGGGCTTTGTGGATGTATCTAGTGCAAATAATCCATCCCTGGGCTACGGTGCAAATGGCATTGTTGGACTTGGTTTCACATCCCTATCCCAGGTCGACTTTGCTGTGAATAAATCAGGCTCTACTGCAGGCCGGAGTCTGCTCTATAATATATTTGCCATCAATCCAAAGGAGCCTAACTTTCTCGCATTCTCTTTACAACGGAGTGTAGAGCCTGAGGCCGACGATGTCGAAGGTGTTTTCTCTATTGGTTTGTCAATCACACATTTTTGTCGCTTGGATTCTGATATTGCTTAAGGTGAATATGAACCCAAATATGCAGCGATAGAGAACCAAACCGTGATCCCCACATGGCCTGTCAATTCACCCAATCGCTGGGATGTTTTACTTGACGCTCTCATTGTAAACCACTTGGACAATCGTATTGTGGTACCAACAACAGTTGTCGTTGGTGCTCCAAGTAACAAAGCTGTTGTCAACTTAGATAACGGATCCTCCTACTCGTAAGCAGTTCTGTTTCTATCTAGCACAGCATTCTAAGCCGCGTATAGTTATGCACCCAAAGCCATGTGTGAAGCGATGTATGGCACAATTCCCGGTGCATATTTGGATAATGCAACAAATATCTGGGTCATCCCATGTGACTATGAAATAGATATGGCATTGCAGATTGGGTACGTCACTCTTGATTCAGTCCGTATTAACCTCTTTTCTTAAATAGTCTTTAGCGGCCAGGTCTTCCCCATTCACCCTTTAGACGCCACATTGTCTGGACGCACGAATAAAAATTTATGTATCGGTCCGTTCTTCCCTCAAAATGTTTCTGTTGGTGCTGGACAATTGTACGTTTCTGCACATATCCATTTCAATCCTAGCTTATTAATGTTATAGTGACTGGCTGCTTGGAGACAACTTCCTCCGTTCTGTGTATTCTATTTACGACTTTGGTGACTTCGATGAGTCAGGTAATATGGGCAACCCGTATGTGAAGTTGCTGTCTCTCGTTAATCCTGACGAGGGATCTGTCGACTTCCATAACGCTCGGGGTGGCCAAGCGAACACGAACATCACATACGAGGGCTTGAACGGAGCCGCTGCCATGCCATCTTTCAACATCTCTCAGGATGTATCTTCAACTTTGGAAAAAATCTCGCGTTACCTTCCCGCGATGTTGGCTGTGGTTGCTCTTAACGCTCTTATCCTCATTATCCTGACTATTGCTGGCACTATTATCTACTGCCGCAGACGAAGACCTTCGGCGACGGCAAGATCGACACGCGGGCGGTTAAGCCCTATGCCGTTGAATCTCAGACACAGCTATGTTGCCGGATCTGGTCTACCGCCCCCAGACCAGCCACACGTCTATGAGCCGGTATCTATGGCTCTAACGGACGACACATTTGTCCCACCTAGCCCTGCATTCCACAGCTTTGAGGGATCAAGGCTTCGGCCAGGTGATAGGCCCAAATCAATTGCATAACTTGCATTTACGAACCTTGATGTCTTCTTTTCTCCACCTTGTAGTATACATCTTTCCATCGCCGGATAGCTGCCTGGTATCTTCTTTCGTCGTACTGTCGGTTTTTCATGGACGTCGTCTTTCTAATGCGTACCCTCGTAAACCTTGGATATCCTCTCCCTTTTATGGCTAACTCACGTACCCCACCCAGTAGTTTAACATGGACCTTTCAACGGTAGTTAATAGGCAAGAGTTGGCGGAGTATGGATTGAAGCAGGATCAACCTAGCAGTCTAGCACCTCTGTACTTTCTAATCAAGCCTTTGCCTTCTACGGCTTGCTGTGCAAGACGGTGGTTGGTATAAAATTTGATTTGTTAGACCGTTCTCTTCTCCACCTGGACTGCTATATCTGCTAGTCGCTTCCATTGCTCCATCTCATCTCGAGAGTTCTGGCTTCTAGTGCTGGGGCCGGACACGAAACTCACTGCTTTGACCACCGACGAAGCAAGTTTCGATATGAAATATGCCCTTGCTTTTGACCCACTATTGGAATCCATTTTATAGAACGCCATCAGTTGCTCTCCCGCAAAGAAGTCAACGATGCGTAATGCTTGCCGCACGTTGGCACGGTCATGACTTGCGAGAGCAGCTCCGATTAGTGAATGCAGCGTTTCTGGAGAAGGATCTAAGTTGCGTCCTGTGCTTCGGGCGTCTCTTCGAGGCGATTTGGATACCGCTCCATCCATAAAATCGTGTGAGTGATATCCAGTCATCAAGTCGAAGACTCGCGCTGCAGAACGCCAATCCCCTCCTCTCCAGCAAGCCGTCAGCACCAGGTTGTAAGTCACAGGTGTGGGCCGGATCTTGGGACCGCCTTGCTCTATTATTTCCTGCCGTAGCATCCACTCCAAAATCTCGAGACAATAGTATGCTGCGCCGGCTTCCGGTAGTGCAATGCGTGCTTTGAGAACCTCGTTGAGGTGCCCATGATCGAGCACCTGCGCACCACCACGCGCCACCGATCGACTCTTCACCTGTTGTAAGAAATCTTGACAAAGAGCGTACTTGCCGCTCGTGTTACATAACCTGAAGATAACATCCAAGGATTGCTGGGAGAGAGGAAGGACGCCTGTATTAAATGGTTCGCCAGGTATCTTGAGGCCATAGTACTCTCGTGCGATTTGGAAAGCGAGGTCAAATTCAGGCGTTTCCCCCCGCGATAGAGCAGATATAGCGGCGGTGACCACGTACGTGTCCACCGAAAATGAGGTCGACTTTTTCAAAGCTTTCTGCATTAGCATCCATAGAAGTTTTGCATTGGAAGCATTTTGAAGCATTAAGGACGTGGAGTCTTGGTCCCTTGGTATGGATGCCAATGCCTGGAACATGGCTGTGTATATGAGTTCGTTTGGAGCGGCGGGCCCGTCAGAAGGTAATGCGTAGTAGACGTCGAAGATTTCCTGATAAAACCCATTATCACTAAGTATTTTGATGTAGCCTGATAGTGGAGTGGACGTGAGCTCAGCGCTGTCTGGGTCATGTTTTTTGACGGATGCTATATGGCGTTGAAAAGCATCGTAAAGTGAATGAGCATGCGTCAGCTGCTTGGTGTGGCCTGCCCAGTTATCGACTTTCGAGAGGCCCGTAAACATAGTTTGGAAGGTTCTCGTCGTAGGGCTAAAGCCTCGGCGCTTCATCTGTGATTCAGTTTCAAAAATTGTCGGAACACGAGGAAAACTGTACACAGGCGTACGTCGGTGTATAGTTGATAACCAAGGTTGAACCGCTTGTCCTTCATACACTCCCATATCAATGTATTCCATACTTGGGCGTTCTGAGCGTCCCTCGGGGACGTCTTCAGCATGGAAACAGCCTCGTCAGCGTTATTGGCATCACAGAGCTTTTTTAGTCTTGACGAAAGAGTGTGTGGTTCCAAAAGACGTTGACCTGACTTGGAATTCTGGTCTTTGGAGGGGTCGAAGTGACGGGAGCGAAATACTTTTTGGGGCAATGGGTCGTTGTCTCGTTTCTTGAGCGGAACAGCACCTGACTTGGACAATGTCTCCCTTCTAACGTATCGTGGAAGATGAGGGACATCTTCCGAGGATTGTTGGGGTGTCCTGAACGACGATGAGTAGCATCGGAGAGCACAGCGACATGATAGACGGCGACCATCAAGGTGACTGTTAGTAACAAGGTTGCGAATCATAGAACCTGAATATAAACTTCAAGTCAAGAGTCGTTAAAGTTTTTCGCGCACTTTGGGATCACGAGGATTCGGCGTGACTTCGGCGTTACGCCACCTGAGTGAGCCCCAACCTGGAGTCCTATTTCTATACCGTACTTTTGATAGTATGGCAACTCTTTAATTCACGCTTGCGCCACTTGACCACCGGTGGACAATCCAGTGGACTAGAGAGCCAGGCGAGGCAAGGCTAACAATAAGTTACCTGCTCCAAGCTTGGGTGTGGAAGGACCGGTATCTGCCATCAACTCGCCATTCTTTGTGGTCGTATGCCGTTGTTATCTTAGCCTAGCATTGCCCAGCATCTCAGTCGCAGCTTGACCGTGTCCAGATCAACGCGTTATTCTTTTCAGCTGACGTGGTCGTTGCCATTGCTGGGTGATCTCAACGCTTCCGGCTATGTTGTGGAACTTGTTCGGACAATCCCCCCGCGATGCTTCGCCGAATCATATATATGTTTAGCCCGGATCTACACTCCCACCTCGTAGCGTGTGAGCCATGTACTCTCTTCTTGTCGCCTGGTTGCTCCATTTTATGAACTTAGTGTCTGCTATCCCTACCTGGGAGGGTACAAGACAGACGACGATTAGCTCTCTCGTTGGGCCATCCGCCACTTACATCGAGGCGATCGTTGCTGGGCGCCCAAGTGAACAATATCGTACACGGCATCTCTCTCTGAACTATCCAGGTAAGCAACCTCACCAGTAATATTTCAAGTCTAGATTCTAATCTATGCCAAGGACAACCGGGGAATCTCACAGTGTTGCCAAACTCGCGAGCACCTCCACTCTTCTACATCCATCGGAATCAGCTATGGCAATTTAACAACGAGACGTCCATATACCCTGTAAATACTCTTAACACCACAAGCACGGATAGTTTCCCACTGCAACTCGTAGTTGGCAAGAAGCGCAGTGGTGATCAAAATGGTTTGTGGCGATGGCGGGGAACGATGCTGTACTACGACCAGGGAGCTATGGGAAATTCGGGTTTGTACTATGATTGCTCGATGGAGGGTGGGTCGCGAGGCGTCTTCATGTTTCTACAACCGTATAGTACTGTCTGTCCCTTTCGATTGCTCGTCATCTCAACTTTGGAACCCAGGTCACCTACACCTACAGGTTGTGAGACGTTCACACTGCACACCTGGAGTCGGTCAAATGTCAACCCATACAAAGAATAATGTTATCATCTACAGACAGTATCATGAAAATCAAAGTTTATCCATGGATATGACCTCCTAAGCAACTTCAAGATTTTACGACTAAGTTGTTTTACAATAATCTACCAGATTTTATTGCAGGCTGTCGCCTTACAACATCTTTTGCTTGTGTATCGTTAGATTAATCCTCCGACCAACTATCGCTAGCACAAACAAGCTGAAAAACGCTGTGCCCACAACGAATGGTTTCCTCAAGTGAGCGGCAATTGGCACTGAATAAGAAACCTGTAAAAGCATAAGGTGAAAGAATTTTCAACGAAGTACATAAGATATACATACATATATGCTCTGAGCATGCATGATTGTTAGGTCCTTGTACTCGAACGTCAGAGCCGGCCGCCCCACGGAATCGAGATAGGTCTTGTGAGTGAATATGGTGTTAGCAACTGCTGAGAAGGGTGGTACAAATTGGACGTCTCTAGATAACAAAACCTCTCAGTAAGATTTTACCTATGTCACAATCAGACGTACATGGCACCCTCAGGCAAAATGACGGTAACCTCAGCTTTGTTCACAACAGAACCGGGAATCGCAGTCATAATAGGAACCTCCACGATATACTTCCCTGTCGACTTGTCGTAGACTGCAGAGTCGGAGAGAGGGGCATCCCACCCAAGGGTAAACGTATAGTTCCATCCGCCCAATATCGGGTATCGAGGCTTCAGTTCGAGTACACTATATCGCGAGCGTGAATTTTTGGCTGACGAGGGTGCGACCCTGAGACGAGACGTTGAGACGTTCCCGATGAGATCATAGTAGTATGTGTTGCGAATGCCCGCTGGCAGATGAAGGGTCAGAGCGGGGAGAGCATGCGGAGCGGGACGCTTGAAATATGTTTGCGACTGATGGTCAAGTCGCGAGAAATGCCCTTTCAGCCTGATGGAAGTCCTGAGCGGCTATGGCACGATAAAGTTCGAAGGGACATACGCTGGACCAGCATTATGAAGGATGATACTATCTTGAATGTTCAGATTTGCACCCCAATGGCTAATTTCAGCCGTACGAGTAAGCTTCGTGATCTCCAATACTGGCTGTTCGTGGTAGTAGTGAACGGTAATTGGTTGCTGGTACTTCTTGATAAAGGCTTCCTTTGCTGAAGGAGGGATATCATTGTATGGTCCGTAAGTAACAGTTGCGCCTTGCTTGCTCGCAGTAGCGTCGAGTGTGAACTCTTGCACATTTTCAGGCGTAGAATACGAGATGACACGAGGAGTGAGAGCCCTTCCCACTAAGGTTAATGCACAAGTTACGGCAATGGCTATCAAAGGTACATACTTGAGTTTCGTGCGTTGTACCAACGTATGATAGGGGCTTAGAATGAATAGGTCAGTTTGATACTTCAGAGCCTGGTCCTCCTTCTGCGAGGCCGTTTTTGGCCAAGGGAATGTTGCATGTGTTTGATGAGTCTCAAGAACAAGGTTTAACGACTCATTCACTGCCAAAGGTTTTGGCAGTGTAACATCCACGAGATGGAAGTTTCTATCGCGTAAGGTGAACGTCACATCAAATACGAATTATGACTGGGGGACGTACCGACTTGAATCCAAAATATGGTCGGAAACGACCAGGGAAGTTTGTTGTCCTTTAACCCTTACATCCAACCAACTTGTCCTTTGCTTCTCCTCCAAGCCAAGAGCAATGGTATATACCTTTGCTCCTGGCTGAATTGCCTTGATTGCATACGTGGTCGTGACGTGGACGACAGCCCCGCCAAGTTCGACCGCACGCACGACCGCAGTGTTTTCAAAGGGTTGGTTAGGAGATGCGAGAGAAGGAGCGATGAAGCTCAGGAAAAGAAAGGAAAGGCTGCGCCAGTGCATAGTGGCGAAATGAGAAATGTTGAAGTCCTTCAAGAAAGAGTAACGTGTCAAAGTTCTATATTTAGGCACAAATCCGAAAAAGTATTGACTTCTATGTCTTCGTCCATAACGAGTAATGCCAGTATATTATACAAGTGCTATTAAATGCGAGAGTAATACTACCACCCCCAGGTTGGTGCGGGATTCCGTATTGGCACATCCTCGCGAGTAGTTGCAGCAGATACAATTTTTCGTATTCTCCTTGCACGGTCTTCGCTCTTTTGTTCTTCGAGCGTCTTTCCTTCTTTCAAAATAACGGTGAGTTTTGTGTTGGGGTGGTGCCTGATTCCATGGTGGCCACGCCCTCTGGGCTCGAGCCTTGCTCCAGACCGAGGGCCTTTCGACACCCAAGCTTCGGCTGTCGACTCGATGAGTAATAGGAATGAACGATGACAAACACAGTAGACACACCAACAACGAGCTTCGGCTCCTTCAACTTCTTATAGCGGACGGCGTGGTCCTTGGCAGTAGCAAGCATATTCATGATACGAGTACTCGCGCGCTTCTCGCTGAACTGCATTTGCAAGATCGCGTAGTCAATAGGTTCACCTGCAATTTGCCTGCCTAGCATGTTCAACTTGCGGTGAGAAATTTTAAAATTAGCGGTGGAGTATTTGTGCTAAACCACATGTATGAATGCCCGGGTCTACAGCCAAAAACGAATGATGGACTGACCTCAGTCGGGCGTGGTCTATGCGGGGAGTGAGGAGAATATGTGTCTTTTTGAAGAACGGGGCTTGCGCCGCGTTTACCCCGTACTTGGCGAGCTACTGGCGCTGCTGTAGCTTCGAAGACACTTTTGTTGCCCTCCTCAGCAGCCTGCTTCCTTCCGGCCTCTACCTCTTCCTGTGTTTGTTTATCTCTAACTGCAGGTACCAGTTTCTCCTTGACCCAATTGAGTGGATTTAAAAAACTAGCCCTGAACAAGAGATGAACTCTCGAAGTAAGAAAATTTGGCAATGAACGTACTGGCGACGAGTTGCCGGAAAATGTGAGGCGTGCAAGCGCGAAACTAAGGAGTGGTTAATTCACCCAGTTGACATTATGGGGTCAGCGAGGGGAAATGCTTAAAAGTTTTTAACATACCATGTCGCAAACCACTTTGCATCACGGCTTCCAGTTGGAATAGATTGTCACGCTCGCACGGTAACAACATCAGTATTGTCACGGTCTAACGCATCCGTCGACGTGGTTCACGGCCTCAACGCGTGCAAACCGCCCTGCCCAACCCAACCATGATTTTACTGCTGGGTACCATATTCAAAGTTTCTCTTTTACTTATCAATGCTGTTGCGGTTCTGAGCGAAGACCGCTTTCTCGCTAGGCGTACGTTTCCGTTCAGGACCTTCGTTCGTAGCCTCACCCGCTTCTAGTTGGCTGGGTATCTGGACAACAGCAAGCAGCGAATGTTGGATATCATCAAGGATACGATCAAAATGGCTATGGCGCTGTTCAAGCGGACGTAGGACTGAAAGCACGACTGATAGACCTCATTAGTGCTGTACGAACTTTGATGCGAAGTGAGTGGTTATTACTACATTCCTTTCATTTATATACTGATTGTCGGGGACCGCCCAATCGTACAGTACCCTTGATAGGCATAAACATTATTGTTATTATATATGAGGTCCTCCTGGGATGAACCCATTATCTGCCTTCATATGTCCTCGTCTGCTATTATGTTAAGTCACACTATAATTACAGTATCCAGAAAACGGTCTTTTTCTCAGCGACGGCCTCTTGGGGGAAATCCCAGTTCCATACAAAGCAACTCTCACTAGTAGATCGAGCTTATCTGGACTGCATGCGCGATCACCAATATTGCTCAAATCTAGTACGGAGTAAAACACAAGCTGGGATCATGTGTAGCAGTATGTTCGCGGGCTACTGACATCGTACAGCTAAATCAACCCACATTGAGTCTATCGTACTCCTCGTTGATCTGTCTAACAAAGTCATTGGGAGTGTGACCATTCTTGCAGATCATGGTCAATTTGCGTCCAAAATCAAAGATTCTGAGCCCTGCCACTCACCTCGCACTGTTTCCATGTACCATCATGTACACATATGGGGCGTCCATTAATCAAGATAGTACAACTCGATCTATTCACCGGTTAATTGTCTGGTAATTCCGGAACACCCACGAAACTGAGACGCTTACTTGATACCCAGCTTCTGCCCCAATCTAACACTCTCTTTCAAAAGTGCAACACCTTCCTCAGCTTTTCCACTCCCGTCTAAGCCTGCACAGTGTCCTGCCTTGCTATTCTCCCAGTCAATACCGACTGCATTAGCGCATTTTAGCGTGAGATCGGGGTTTCCGATTTTATAACGTCCTTCGTAATTTTGGCATTGGACGAACTCCCACCATACAGCAGGTTCATGATTTGCAACACAGAGTTGTTGAACATTGCCTGCGCATTCTTCCCAGCCATGCATGCATGTCACACCGAAATCTGGCTCCGATGAATTCAACCTTTGTAGACATGCATAATCGGTGATTAGTATACCACTCAAGTAATAAGGAAACATACTTCGCCACATAGACCATAGAAAGGTCAACCCTATCAGAGACCTTTGGCAGGACGTCATTGAATACGTTCTCGCACAAGAGGGCATCAGGGCAACGGCTCATGACACCCAACTGAATCGGAACTTTGACATCATCAATGACCCACGAATTGTCTGGATTCTGGGAGAGAAACCACGGAAGGCGAACGGCATTTACCAATACGGGTATGAGGCAGAGGAGAGGTAGTAGTATTCGCATGGATAAAAAGGAAAGTAAGCCTACAAGATGTCAATGACTACCTTATGTAGGGATCCAGGCCGAAGATGGCGTCATATACGAGCCACGTGCCAGGAATCACCAAGATTATAGATAAGATAAGCCAAAACTGTGAGAACTTGTGTCGGCCCCGCCCAGATCATCATCCCATTCTGGTGCTGTACCATTTGATCACTGCCAGGTGGTTAGAATCCTCCCTTGTCTCCGCGATGAGACTAGACAATAGCCTTTTTATTCCCCTCACCTTGGAATTTGGCAGTTGTACAAGCGACCGAGGCTCCCGGATTCATCGGTGAGTAGTAAAAGGCTCACTTTCTGGGTCGTTTGGCCACCGACTTCAGTTCTCAACAGTGATGATATCTTAGGCCCCCGAATGCTCCTATATAGGTACGGTCTATTTTTAGGATATTTGAGGCCCGATTTTGGCCAAAATCACGGCCGAATATAGGATATTCGAGGCCATCTTGGTTAGAAATTTTCTAATTTTGGTGATGCATCTGACTTCGAGCTGAACGAGAAGTCAACGCTTCGATGGATTCTCAGCAGCTACATAATATGCAACTGATACATATTCAGTTATCAACCTGTTGAGTCTTAATGGCAGAGGCAGAAAGCAATACGAACTTCTTGCGTCTCCCGCCCGTTATTTTAGAATTTTTTATGTTTTTTCTCTTATGTTTTTTGTGTTTCACATGACGAACCACGACCGTTATAGGATATTTGAGGCCAAAATCCGGGAAATTTTCGGCCGTACCTATATAGGAGCGTCCGGGGGCCTGATGTCTTTCAGTTGTCTATTTGCACACAAACCCACCATCCTTCCCTATCTCCTCTTATTTTTCAACCTTACTATCTCTATTACCTTCATATTACGCTGCATGACTCTACTAGTACCAAGCATTTCCCTGCACGAATCGACATTTTTACAGGCTTGTCGTTGATACAGGGTAGCCCGTAATCGGCTAATCCGTTTCGAAGCCTCCTGAGTTCTCCAGGACAACTGCAAGATTACAATTCAGTTGAGGTGAAATAACTTATTACTACCATCTCTTTAGAGTCTTTCGGGCCCACCTCATGGAGCAGATTCCCATACCTCCCGCGCATCAGGATCTGAAGGTGGCACAAAGAATTGACACCGCGACCTAAAGGCTGCGTAGATCTCAGATGTCAGTACAAGTTACCGTGATCGAAGTTTTCTACTCACCTTCCATAGCTCTTTTTCTGATGATGGATTCTACTATAAGCTCATTGTGAACTTGTCGGCGCTGTGTGTTGAGTTGAATGGGAAATTGAATCTACTCGAACCGCGATGTATGGCTTACCTTTACCTGTTCGGCATATATCAGCCCCTGCGCTTTTCGTTTTGCTACGGCGTCCTGAGCATCGTTTTCGAGGACGGTCTGTTTCTCGGTGAGAGACTGATCAACGACAAATACGCAGTATTCCACTAGTTTTGTACGATGCTTCCAGTTCCCTTGAAAAAACGGTGTCAATTGATATGTACAGTATAACGTTGGGATGTGTACTTACCCACAAGTTCCCGCCATACTCTTAGGCACGTCTGGTCTTGTATATTTTCTGTGGAGTCACGAAGACGGTTGCTATCCCTTGTCGCCGCGTTGGCTCGGTTGAGCCTCATGGTTATTGTGTCATCCAAACGTCGGTATTCCCTAAGGATTTCTTGGTGTTTCTATGATGTCAGTATTTGGGGAGAACAAACGTGGTTAACAGAAACCTTTAAATAGTGAAAGGTCGTGACAAGTTGACGGCGCAACATGCACAACTTGTGGTGATTGGGGTGCTTGTATTGCAAGACTTCCAAGCTGGGGTTGCCTGGACGGTGGCATTACCGTTTCGATGATGACACAAGTACTCTTGCCCAAGTTGCCGAAGATGACAGTTATTTGGTTACCCTTGGCTGATAGCGACTATGTACAGGACTATAGCTATACGTGACCCCCTATGCCTCCCTGAGCGCCCATCCGGTGAACCAGCTCCAGAAAGTTAGTTTCAGACAGCCAGGGCGCAGGAGCTGAGTCACTTCAGGCAATTTCGAAGAGGACGGAACATCCAACTGAACGTTAACTTAACTTGGCTGAGCCAGAGCGACAGTCACTACTAGCAGAAATGCTGCGAAACGATGCATTAAGCATACGATTAATGCACGCCCTATACTGTAGTCTTGGAGGCATACGAGTCCAAAATAGATTTTTAATTCCAATATTTTCACTTGAGGACATCATGTGAACGAGGCAAGGTTGAACAGTGAGATATTGGTGAGATACGATGGTTGGTTGAGCCCATCTACGACGGCACTCGTAGTGCATGGTCCTTTAATCGTTGTGTAAACTGATTTAACATTTTCGTATATATTCGACAAGAGAAGTACCGCGGTAACTGCACCTTTGAATCTTCTATTGTATTTTTTTGGCACATACCCATGGGCTGCGATGTGGTGCTTATGTCGTCCTGCAGGATCTTTATAGGCTTCATCACATCTAAATTCGCATAGAAGCGAAAGCCATCCAGTGCTAAGAGTAGAATCTTTTGTACAATATTCAGTTTTACACTTGGGATTGTAAGTGCTATCACATCCCTCGCATTTGCAGAGCCTGTCAGGACCAGGTGGTTCTGCCAATATTACTGTGATCTCTACTACAGGCAGTGTGCCCATGCTTGTGGGCACATAACGTCGTTATGTCTACGTAAGCAGACATAACGGATAAGACAAAGATAACAGATAAGATAAAGATAGCGGACAGTCAGATAAGGATAACAGATATGATAACAGCTGTATTGCCCCCTTTGGGAAGACTTTCCCACATGTCCGCTTTTTTGAGATTTCAGCCTCTCTCCTTCTTTCACTTATTAAACACTCCAATCCTTATACCCCTACATTCTGCTGCTCAGATATGTATGAAACTATTTTATTTTATACCATTGTAAGACAAGGCACATAGAACACAGTAATAACAGTCCACACCATAGAAGAGAAACAATTATTCTCAAAATTAATGCATGAAAACCCTGTATTTAATTACAACAAACTGCCTGATTAGAAAAAAGGTAGTTATGGTTTGGAACAGAGGTACTTTTGGTGGTAAATGTGTGTTCAATAAGGTATAGCTATATTTGTTGAGCTCCCAGAAATTATTAGTGTATTTACCAGCTGAAGGGACAATTAACATCCTGTTTCAATATGTAGAAAATCCAGGTTTTGTACTATAGAGTATTACA